>JAOXOE010000405.1:6638940-6665302 GCA_028565055.1 Phoeniculus purpureus | reverse complement strand
CTTTGCTCCATTCCCCCTAGTCATGTCACTACCTGATACCCCAAAAAGTCCCTCCCCAGAATCATCATGGCTGGAAAGAACCTCCAGGATCATCAGTGCCAACCCTCATCCCAACATCTCCCTAATACCTACACCATGGCCTCAAGTGCTCTAGCTACTCAGTTTTTAAACATGTCCAGGGATGGGGACTCCATCACCTCCCTGGGCAGCCTGTTCCAGTGCCCAAACACTCCCTTAGGAAAGAACTTCTTCCTAAGATCCAATCTAAACCTCCCCTGACACAACTTGAAGCCATTTCCCCTCGTTCTATCATTAGTAATTTGGGAGAAGAGAGCAGCACCAGCCTCACTACCTCAAGTTTCACCTTAAGACAGTCTTAGAATTATAGAAGTAGACCTTTTTCTCCAGAATAATAGAGGTTTTTAATCTTCCCTTTGTACTCTCGAAAGCAGAGCAACTTCTGTTGCTGTCACTCTTGAGTGGGTTTTGTTTTTATAAAATTCCCTGAATAAACCCTGCACAGAGCTCACAGTTGGGCTGGCTCCGCTGGGACACGAGTGCTTCAAGTGAGTTTCATGCTCTGGTTGAAAAGGCGTGAGTTCTGAACCAAGTGATGTTGATTTAGCCACAGTTTGACCAACCTAACCCCAGCCTGGAGGCTGCTTCCATTTGACTGCTCCTTTTGCAAGCAACTGGAGAGAAAGAGTCATCTCTACGGGGATATCCATCATGAGCAACTAGGTCTTGCAGGTCAGTGGAGTCTCCCTTTCTGGAGACATTTAAAACCCACCTGGACATGTTCCTGTGCAACTTGGTCTAGGTGGTCCTGCTCTGGCAGGGGGATTGGACTAGATGATGTTTCAAGGTGCTTTCCAGTCCCTAATGATTCTATGATCCGAGTAAGACAGCAGCGCAGCGTGTCTTGTTTCTAAGCAACTTATTCACCCTGGTGTATTTACCTTACCTCTTCCTTTCAACTGAAGTGTTTCAACCAGAGCTGAACCCGCATGAGCCCTGCTTTGCCTGGGCAAATGTCCATGTAATTGCACCCAGCTGACATCTCCACCTTAGCCTGACCTAACGTGATCATCTTACGCATCTACCCGGTGCTGAGGTGAAGCAGCAAAGCTGACAAGCTGTGTTTCCTGCCTGATGGACGATGCGCTATCCCCCAAATCCTTATTCTCCTTCTCTTCTGAGTGTGTGTAAATGTGTCTTCCCTGCAGGCCACTTTTCTTCTGATTCAATGACTGTTGTGATTAGTGACGATAAAACGGGAAGCAAAAGCAGCCCTTTCCCTTTTTGGTCATGGGCAGAGAGCTCTAGAGAAAGCAAAAGGCCAGGCTGCAGTCTAGCACCGTCAGCCCATCACTGCTGTCCTGCGGTGCCTGCAGGAGCTATAGGTCTCCGTCTGAGATGACTGGCATCAGTATCTTTATTGCATTGCCTCCTGTCCTTACAGCGCAGATGTGGCCTCAACAGCGCTAGATCGAATTAAGGGTGCTTCTACAAAGAATATTTGTTCCAAAAAGGAAGAGCCCTGTCTCAAAGGATTTAATTTTCAGTCCAGTCTCTGTGGACATCATCATCTGGTACATGTCAATCCTTCCTGCGCTCGGTGGCTGATTTTCAGTCAGTGCCATCAGGAAGGCACAAAATAAAGTCAAAACGTCTTGTCAGGTCTTTCCTGCCTATTCCCTGTGTGAGCTGCTGTTTCTGATTTATCTGTGCAACTCAGAAGGAAAGTGAGGGTGGGAAAAGTCTGAGGCGCCTGGCCATGCACAGGGGCAGTAAGGTTGGTGGAAATTTCAGGCCATTCAAAGTTAAATACAGGGAGCAGGTAGCACCAAATTCCCAATGAGTGACGGAGCACTGGAAGGGGCTACCCAGGGGGGTTGTGGAGTCTCCTTCTCTGGAGACATTTAAAACCTGCCTGTGTGACAAGGTCTAGGTGGTCCTGCTGTGGCAGGGGGATTGGACTAGACGATCTTCCGAGGTCCCTTCCAATCCCTAATGATTCTATGAGTCTATGTTCTGTGATTCTGTGTGACCGCTATCTTAGAGTGCAGCGCTGGTGGACAAAAGACAAGGTAGACTTTACCTCAGCTGCCCCGGTTAAGCAATGCCTTTGGGTTAGCTCCAAGCCTGTACGTGTAAATGAAACCAAGGAGCAGCTTGTGTGCATGAAGGTTGTGCTGCATCCTGGCCGCCGCTGTAAAAGCACCGTTCTCTCACAACACTCAAATTACGCTAAGAAAGGTCATCACCCTTCTTCTCACCACCTACATCTTCCTTTTCCTCATGATCCCAGCTGAAGGATGCAGCTCACTGCTGTCTCAGTGTTTCTCCACGTACAGATTTTCCCCTTGATTTATCCAGCTCCTTCAGCTCCTCAGAGCACCGCATTTGGTCTCCGAGGGCTGTGAGCTCTTGGCAGGACATTTGGTACACACACCACATGGCCACAAGGCTGGGAGTTTTGCCTCTGGGGTCTGTGAAATATCCCAGACCCCTACCCCGTGATTAATAATGAAAATAACAGCAGTAACAAGAAGTCAAAATATATAAATCACATGTGACTGTGCGTGTCATAGGTGGAAACCTAATGCAGGTGTCTGCGTATTTGTTCCCTGAGCTAGAATTTTACCAGGTGGCCAGCCACTGGAGTTCTATCTATAAACAGGAAAGGAAAGGCTACTTCCTTGCATAATATATTTTCAGAAAGATTTGGTGTTAGGGGAGGGGAAGAGTCAGGGATGATTCTTGCCTCTGTGCTCACCTGAGGTCCAGATTGCCCCGCTCTGGCTGTGCTGCCTGCCGTGCACTAGCCCCAAAGCTGCAGCACTGGGAAAAATAATTAGCTACTGGTCTGAGCTAGGAACAGCTGCTGATCTGCATTTCTCTTTCTTCTTCCAGATTGAATCCCGTAAGCGCCTGGCCAGGACAGTTCTGGTCTTTGTGTGCCTCTTTGCTTTCTGCTGGCTTCCCACTCACATCATCTATTTATACCGGTCCTATCACTATTCAGAGGTGGACACCTCAGTGCTGCATTTTGTTTCCAGCATCTGTGCCCGGATCCTGGCATTCACTAACTCTTGTGTCAACCCATTTGCTCTCTACTTGCTCAGCAAGAGCTTTCGGAAACAGTTCAACAACCAGCTGTTCTGCTGCAGAGCTCGCCTCCTCATTCGGTCCCAGAGCATGGCCAGGAGCACTACACGAATGACTTCCCTGAAGAGCACCAACCATTCCCTGGCCACATTCAGCCTTATCAATGGCAACCATGCTTGCCACGAAGGTTGTGTCTAAAGGACTCAGGGACTGCCGCATCATGTACCTAGCGCGGCTGCTCGGTTTTGCTCCCTGGGCATGGTGAGTAGGCACACACTCACACACACACAGATGCAAGGAAGGCTGATGTGCTCAGAGAACTCAGAGGAGCTTGAAACATCCAGCATCTCTTCCTGGGCTGAAGTTGAAGCATCCCACATCTCATCCTGGGCTGAGGTTGAAGCACCCCACATCTCATCTTGGGTTGAGGTTGAAGCATCCCACGTCTCATCCTGGGCTGAGGCACTGACAGAGGAGCAGATCATTAAACACCAAGCCCACAGGGGTTCCTCAAGAAATGCCGTGTTGCTTCAAGACATGCTGCTTTTTAATGAGAGCAAAATGAGCATCTTAAGATCAAATCAAGTTTGGCTCTACAGGTTCTTCATCGCTTTCTGCTCAATCCCAAACTTGGTCAGACTTACGGCAGTGACAAGGACCGTACCAGGTGCATAGAAGTCAGAGCAGTTGCATCCAGCAGTTCATCATCTACTTTGACACCAAAATAAACCCATTTAAATTAAGGTAAATACTTTTACAAAGGAGTTCCCTGTAGGTCATTTACAGTCTTTTCAAGTATTTATTAATGTTCAGAGTACAGTATTAATTAAAACGGTATAAAAGATATATCTTTTATAAAAGATTAAAGAGTTTACTGGGGCATGTTGTTGGCCCTGCCTGAAGTGAGCAGTATCTCGCACCACGTTCGTGTGAATGCACTAACGTGAACAAATGTGATTCTGAACATGTTTACAGCTTTTAAATGCGTGAGCTTTTGCCATGTTGTGGAGGAGATGGCAGGGCATTTTCTAGCCATTACTGTTTCTCTTTTCCCGTCTTCAAGGGGTGAAAGCGCAAATGTTTCACCACCTAAGGGGTACCACAGAATTTGTGTTCGGCTAAGGGCAGGCAATGAACAGAAAATGAAGCACAATTGCTTTTCATGCAGAAGTTATTTGCAAAACACTCCAGTTTTTCAGTAGAAGCTACCAGCAATGCAAAGCCAGCTCTCCACCCCACAGGTTTTTTTCTCCCTTCTGTCTTCTCAGAAGTCTGGCTAACAGATTGGAGAATCAGGTCTTGTGTAGTGTCGTCTCCAGAGCAGTTCCTGTGTCAGGTACCAGCTATTCTGGGAAGAGGAGCACTCTGTCCTACAGATAACAAACTCTTGAAGCGCGTGGGCTGCAGGACAGGCGCTGAAGCCACACACCTGATAAAGAGAACGGCTACAAATCGAGGCCATAAACCAATCACTGTAGTGGAGCATTGAGTTTTTAATGGCCCTCATCCTCTTTGATGACGATGACCCTTTTCCTTTCTACGTCAAAAGAATACGAATTAAAGCTACTAAAACTTCATGTTGGTCTTGCTCTGTGAATGCAAATAAAGTCATGTGGGCAGTGCAAAAATGCTCAGTCTTGCAACTTCAGATGCCCAGAGCTGCTGTCTTCGGGGACCGCAAAAGGGCTGCAATGCCAAAGGCACAGCTCTGGAAACTTTAACTGGTTTTGCCTTTGAGAGCAGTGTCCTCTGGGTGAGGTTTGACACAGGTAAATGACCCCACGATGTGGCCACATGACTGTGCTGCTAAAGCCAGTCCTGCCGTATCCCCCCACCACACCTGGGCACCCCTGCCACCACACCCTAATCAGGCTGAAAACTATTTTAGGGGGGGAATTCTCTCTCTGAATTAATTCCTTTGCTTAGCTGACTAAAGCTTTGGCTTAAATTTCAATTTACTGGGCAATCTGAAGTTCTTTTTTATTAACATTTTCCTCAGGATGCTGCTAAGCCTGAGATTTAACATCAAGGCACAGGCAGTAAGTGCAAGTCCGTGACCACTTCAGAGAGTTTGATTGAGTTTTAACTTGTATATGAAATCTCAAAATGAGTAAAATTTGTCTGACCTGTGATACTTCTACTGAATATTTCCTTCAGCCATCAAGAACTGAATCAAAGGTGAGCAGGATGCGCAGGCTCGAACAGCAGCCGCACCAACGGCACTGTGTGACGTGTCCTTCCCGTCGGCGACAAGCAGGAGATTCCTGTTGTTTTTGCAAGAGGCTCCAATAGTTTCTGATTTCTTGTTTCTGAGCAAAAGGGCAAAACACAACTGTGATGGGAAGAAATTATAAATCCAAGGAAAAGAGCTTTACTGTAGCTCCCTCAGGGCTAAGCTGAATACAGAACCTGCCTCCTGAGAAACAGGCTGTTCTGAATGCATCAGAGCTATGGGGATGTGGCACCTTGGGATTCAACAAGTGCTTTTGATTTTACCCCTTTCTTCCAAACAGAGCCACCACTCCTGCAAGGACAGGAAAGGTGCTTCTAGCGCTGATCTGGAACGTGCTTCCCAAAAATACATCTGCAGGTGTTCACATGTGTAGTAGCCTCAGCATTGTTTGATTTTCTGGGTCCAGGGGGGCAATCTTTTTGTCAAAAGCTAAAATGTTGATGACTCCTTTTAATTTTAGCAAATTTAGACCTTTTCAGATTAAAAACAGAATGTAAATTTTCATTAACGTACTTCTCAATGTCATCTGGTGGTAGGACAAGGGGCAATGGGTGCAAGCTGGAACGTAGGAGGTTCCACACCAATATGAGAAGGAACTTTTTCCCAGTGAGGGTGATGGAGCACTGGAACAGGCTGCCCAGGGGGTTTCTGTAGTCTCCTTCACTGGAGACTTTTAAAACCTGCCTGAATATGTTCCTGTGTGACTTGGTCTAGGTGATCCTACTCTGGCAGGGGCATTGGACTAGTTGATCTTTTGAGGTCCCTTCCAATCCCTATTGGTTCCATGATTCTATAGTAAAAATGAAAAAATTCTATGCAGCAGTTTTGCTCATGAGGGGAAAGTTTTCCTCCCTGCTCTAGCATGCAATTGCAGTATCTGTAGCTGTAATTGGTTTTTTGTTTCTCACTCCTTGTCTCATTACCTTGGTTTCAAAAACACAATGTACTTTACCCTCTTGCAGCAGTCTAACCCCTTATCTAGAGCTATCTTGGCGTTTGCTGGCACAGCTGCAGCGCTGAGCCTTTCAACCTGAAGCGTTGTCTGCAGCGTTACGTGTGCTTGATAAATTTTCAAAGCAGCTAAGATAAACCCTTGCGTGGTCCTGGGAAGTTGTTTGGTCCTTAATGGGACAAGCCCTCAGCTGTGACTGTGGAGTCGTTCTGCACCTTGGTTCCTCAGCTCAGCTCTCTCCACCACTACCAGGACCATTACAGTGGCACTTCAGACCTTCGTGTTTCAGAAACATTGTGTTTCAGAGTTCTGAAAGTGCTGAGCCAAAGGTTGAACTTGGTGATCTTAAAGGTCTATTGACTACCCAGTGATTCTGTGAAAGGACAGGATCCCTGAAATGGCTAACTCCTGGCAGGACACAGAATCCAGTTCTGGGCCCCTCAGTTCCAGAAGGACATGCAACTGCTGGACAGAGTCCAGAGCAGAGCCACGAAGAAGGAGAAGGGAGTGGAACATCTCCTTGATGAGGAAAGGCTGAGGGAGCTGGGTCTCTTGAGCTGGGAAAAAAGGGAGGCTGAGGGGTGACCCCATGAATGTTGATGAATATGGAAAGGCAGGTGTCAGGAGGATGGAGCCAGGCTCTGCTCAGTGGCATCCAATGATCGGACAAGGGGCAACATGTGTGAGCTGGAACACAGGAGTTTCCACATCAATTTGAGAAGGAGCTTCTTCCCAGTGAGGGTGATGGAGCACTCAAAGGAGCTGCCTAGGGGGGGTTGTGGAGCCTTCTTCTCTGGAGATGTTTAAAATCCACCTGGACTTGTTCCTGTGCAACTTGGTCTGGGTGATCCTGCTGTGGCAGGGGGATTGGACTGGGTGATCTTTCGAGGTCCCTTCCAATCCCTAATGATTTTATGATTCTACTGCATGGCAACAACAGTTGTAAGTAAGAAAAGACGTTGCACGGTGGAAATGAAAGGTTGTGCTGTCAAACACAAATATTCATCTTTTTCATTTGAGGAGGAAGAAGGCAGCAGTTCAAAGAGGTAAGGAAATCACAGAATCACAGAATATTAAGGATCCTGCCAAGTGAACTGGTAGGTGTTTGCCCCTACTCATTCTTGTTGCAGCTGAGGCTGTAAGTAGCTAAGTGGGAAAGTTGCTGGGCTACAGAGAAGGTGGGAACCGCACACTGCTGCTGGGCACCTGGAAGGAGAGACACTAGACATCTTCAAATCATGTTTCAGGCACCTCTAATGCTGGTGACTTGTATCTACCTTGCACTTCACTCTAATTGATCGCTGCAATTTTAAGAATTAGAAATTAAATAACCTAAGAATTAGAATGCAAGAATTAGGAGCTGAAGAGTCAGAAACAAGACGCTATTTTAACAACAGCAAGCGAATAGCACTCTGCTTCCTGATAACTCTGATAAAGCACTTAGCATTCTGATGATGCTAAGATCATCAATGAAGAGCACGTCTAATTTTGTATTAAAATCACATTCGAAACTTATTACAAAGTGCCTAATTGTGTGTTTATGGAAATAGCTGCTTCAAATTATTTCTGTGATTAGTTCGACCGTTTTACCGTAAGTGGATATGAATTAGAAATAATTGATCATAAAATTCATTGGAAGTAAAGGATTTAATCTGTCTTAATGCAGATTAATTACACTTCCTGGATGCTAAGCATCTTTCTGTGAGTGCTGCTCTGTATCTTCAAGGCAAGTCAGTCCCATAGGACCAGCCAGTGTGCTGTTTTGAGATTGATGGACCTTAGTTTTCAGTCAGAGATTACAGCTTCAGAGACAGACAGCGAGTTGTCACTGTTCACATCACTGCGCTCTGCAGCTGCCTTCCAGCAGGAGGTGGGTTTGACACAAGTCTCTGCACCATAAGGTAGAGAATGAAGATTATAACACCCACCAATCAAACATGCCTTCTTGTCCTAAGGGTTCAAGGGATCTCGCCAAAAAACAGAAGTGTTGTTTCTATCTCTGTTTTGCGACTGGCCAAACCAGTCACACCTCTGTGTTTCAAGATGCAGCCGAAGCAGGTGGAAGGGGATGGCCTATTTTGCCCTGGAGGCCAGCAACAAAGCTGATTGAGGCCCTAAGGGATGGGGTGCCACACATTTATGCTACCTGTGGCCCTGAAAAATCAGGCACCCACTCTAAGTGAGATGATGTTTTCTCTCCACCATCCATGGACATGGACAGGCACATCTAGTACTCATCACAATAACTCCTCTTTTGGACACTTCCCTTTCCATGAGACACAACTCCCAATCTCTCACCACCCAGACCATCTCTAGATGACCAGCATGAGCTAGATGCCTAACTTTGAAATGGCTGATGTCTGTCCAACGTCTAAGCCCAGGGCCCCTTCCTGCCTGTCTTGCCTCCATGTTGGCTGCAGAAGGACACGTGTGATGCCCCATTCTTCTTTTCTTACTTACTGCTGCCTGTAGCCTTGTCACCACCATCTGATGCAATGTTACACAGGCTGTTAAGACAAAGATGGGTTAACAAGAAGGGAAATCTTACTCCTCATAACTCACCATAATAAGGCATAAGGACACATCTTCAGATCAGCCATTTACACATTTAATTGTCCCTCTGGGATTGTCAAGCTCCCTACTGGCATGATGGAGGGAACCTGCTGTGACTATCCTCCTATTTTCTCCATCCTGTTGGTTGCAGCTCTGCTGTCTGTTATTACTGTGACACTGCTTTTGTATTGCATTTTCATGCAAATAATCAGTGTATTACAACCATAAATACGATGAAATAGGCAGAATAATCCACTCAAGTAGGTATTTTCAGACACTGAATACCACAACTGAGACCTTTAACTGGAAATCGACACCTCTGCAGTCTGGTGTCTCTCTGCTCAGGCAGACAAGGCTGGTACAAATTGTGCTGCTACTTCAGTGAACCCATGAGCTGGGTACATGAAAGAGTAAAGAAATGATTAATTATCTTTGCAGAGCTTTAAGGACTTTTTTTAAAGAAATCTGGAAGCTGACTGGTATGTTCAGAGTTTCTGAAGTATCAGGTATTATCTGAACAGCTTTAAAATGTAAGTGGAGCATTTGATATTAGTGCCAGGTGGCATTTTCTACAGTGACACTGAATGGGTTAGCCATAGGAAAGTTGGGTACCTTTGTATGAAAGCGTCCGTTAGCTCTTCTTGAACAGCTTTATCAAGCAATCATAGACTCCAACCATAGAAACATTCAGGCTGGAAAAGACCCTTGAGATCATCAGGTCCAATCATAACCCTACTTTACCAACTTCAACACTAAACCAGATCTCTAAGCACCACATCTAAATGATCTTTAAACACCTCCAGGGATGGTGACTTCAAACACCTCCCTAGGCAGCCTGTTCCAGTGTCTGACTACTCTTCCAGTGAAAATTCTATTTCTAATGTTCTTCTATCACTAACAACCTGTGAGAAGAGACCAGCACCCATGTCTCCCATGTCTCTACAATGTTCCTTCAGGTAGCAGTAGAGGGTGATAAGGTCTCTCCTCAGTCTCCTCTTTCTCAGTCTCCCTCTTTCTATTCAGCCCCAGTTCCTTCAGTTGCTCCTCATTAGATCTCTCCTCCAGGCCCTTCACCAGCATCATTGCCCTTCTCTGAACCTGCTCCAGCACCTTAGTGTCCTTCTTGTATTGAGGTGCCCAAAACTGAACCCAGTACTCAAGGTGTGGCCTCACCAGTGCCAAGCACAGAGGGACAATCACCTCCCTACTCCTGTTGGACACACTATGTCCATTTTCATGGGAGATCTTGCAAACTCTCTACTTGCATGAGGGACTAGAGTGCACTGTCAGCAAGGCTGCTGATGACACATAGCTGGGAGTAGGGGTCGACACCCCAGCAGGCAGTGCTGCCTTTCAGTGGGACCTGGAAAGGCTGAAGAGCTGCTTGGGGAGACACTGAATGAACTATAGCAAGGGCAGTGTAGAGTCTGACATCTGGGCAAGAACAACCCCAGGTACCAGTATAGGTTGGGGACTGACCTGTTGGAGAGCAGTGTAGGAGAAATGGATCTGGAGGTCTTGGTGCACAGCAAGATGATCATGAGCCAGCAATGTGCCCTTGTGCCCAAGAGGGCCAACAGCATCCTGAGGTGGATCAGAAGGGGAATGGATAGCAGATGGAGAGAGGTTCTCCTCCCCCTCTACTCTGCCCTGCTGAGACTGCATCTGGAATATTGTGTCCCGTTCTGGGCCCCTCAGTTCAAGAGAGACACAGAACTGCTGGAGAGAGTCCAGTGCAGAGCCATGAAGATGATGATGGGAGCAGAACACCTTCCTTGTGAGGAAAGGCTGAGGGAGGTGGATCTCTTGAGGTTGGAGAAAAGGAGACTGAGGGGTGACCTCATAAATGTCTATAAATATGTGAAGGGTGGGTGTCGGGAGGATGGAGCCAGGCTCTTCTCAATGTCGTCTAGTGATAGGACAAGAGGCAATGACTATAAGCTGGAACACAGGCAGTTCCACATAAGTATGAGAAAGAACTTCATCACAGTGCAGGTGACAGAACAATGCAACAGGCTTCCCAGGGAGGGTTGTGAAGTCTCCTTCTCTGGAGACGTTTAAAAACTGCGTGAATATGTCCCTGTGTGACTTGGTCTAGGTGGTCCTGCTCTGGCAGGGGGCTTGGACTAGATGATCTTTTGAGGTCCCTTCCAATTCTTAATGTTCTGTGATTCTGTGAAATCTTGATGCATTGAACAAAACCCACACTATTTGATATTTCAGGGTTACTTTTTCCTGTCAGGATCTGGCTGCAGGCTGCACTTCCACATTAATTTTTCTGTTCCGTGAACCTCTTTACTTTAACTCAGCAGTGCACAGCACAAAACCAAGAGCTCCCTCCAACACCACCTCTGCTACCACTAAGTAAATACAGGCATTTTCTGCCTCCTGCCACTCACAGAGAACTCTCACCACCTTAAGTGATGAGTCTAGGTGAGTAAAGAGCTTTGAGAATCAGCATCAGCCATCTGAACATGTTTGTTTAGTATGAGAAGGATAAGAGCAGCATGACTGTTTACCAAATGGGTGAGTTGTTATCCATGCAAAATGCCCACTGAGGGAGAGCCTGGCCCATGTAAGAGCATTTACATCAAGTACATTTAGAAAATAAACTAGATATAAAAAACATAAGAACAGGGCAGAAATAAATGCTATTTCATTTCAGTGCACTATTTCAAGGACAGTCTTCTTCAGTTTCTGGTTTATGCTTCCTACCACAGTGTTTTATCAGTTCTGTACCTGGCATGGAGACCACCAGTGCTGTGACACCATAAGGGCACACTGCCCTTTAGTCCTCCTGTACTTCATTCCTCCCCAGTGAGGGATCCCCAGATTTGAGACAACTATTGCTGTCTCAAATCACAACTACTACCACACCAGCAAACATATACAAGGTCCAAGAGCTCAAAGACTCTTAAATGCTGGGCTCCCAACAGTTAGCACAGTGAGAGTCAAGAATCTTAACCTTTATGAAGATACAGACTTGCACCAGGCACTCAGGTGTTTCTGCAGCAGACCTGGATATTGAACCTACCTCTGCTGAGCCCTAGCCATCCCTCCATTGAGATGAGTTCCCTTCTCCTCCCAGCACATTATCTGCTGCATCTATATGAGTTAAAACAGATGAGTCAGCTCACACCAATCTCTGCTCTCTTATTCTTGACCTCTTCCCACCTGCATCCTGCCTCCTGCTTGTTCTCAAAGCCAACTGTGGAAACAGTGATCAGCTTTACAGAAGGGACCCACTGTTGGCCTGGGAAGTCAATTGTGGGTGTCTCTGTTGCATCTTTGGTGGTACAGGCAACCAGGTGGCTCTGGCTAGGTAAGGACTGCCTGCAGCAGGAACACAAGTAGGTCTGTACGCCCTCAACATGCAGTTAAAAAATCTCTGAGGTACTCACTGAACAATGGAATCATAGAATCATAGAATCATAGAATTATAGAATCATAGAATCATAGAATCATAGAATCATCATCATGGCTGGAAAGGACCTCCAGGGTCATCGAGTCCAACCTTTATCCTATTATCTAGCTGCTAGACCAGATCCCTAAGTGTCGCATCCACTCGTTCCTTAAACGCATCCAGGGACAGTGACATCACCACCTCCCTGGGCAATCCATTCCAGTACCTAACCACCCTCTCAGTGAGGGTAAAGAGAACCCAAAGAGGACAAGGCAAAGCACGGGTCCTCAAAGAACAAGGGTTACCTTGAACACTCAGAAAGGTGGGTCCCAGGGAAGAAATAGTTAGAGGCTGTAACTGACAGTTACTGATTTAACTGAAATTACTTAACCAGTTCTAGAGACTGTTAACCCAAATTCACATTGAAAACATTTGCCTCTTCCCAAAATTCGACAACAGGTGGCTCAACCAGAAATATAAGGATTCTTGGCATAGCTGTGCATGTGGTTGAGCTTTCTCGATAGAGAAGAAAGACTCATAAAAAACATTACTTCTATGTTAAAGTCAAAGTGAAGTTGTATTTCAACAGATGCAGTATTAAGAAATCCAGTATCTAGGTCCTCTGCTTGAGACAAACCTTTGGGATCCACACAGGAGCTTTACTAGGTTATGAATTGAGGACTTAAATGAAAAATTACAAGAGCCTCTGTTTTTCCAGATGCAAGCAGGGTTACTCAAGCACATAGTAAGGGGAGATATTAGATCAACTTTACAGTCATTAAGACTTTGTGCTTTGGGTTTTGCTTACAGAAACCCTCATCTTGACAAAAAGAGATCTTTAAATCAGTGAGTGCCAAGCCAGTAATTTCTTCTCCATTGAGCTGCATAAACAGAAAGGTACGTGGAATGACGAAGCGGAGTTTGGGTACCTTGAGACTGAGTATTGCTAATTGATTGGTTTCAACCTTTCAAGCTTTCATGTTTGTCCAGCCACAGTTACTCTTCAATGTTTTTAGCTTTTACATCAAAATGCCAAGTAAACATCGGTTTCAGATAGAACAGATTTAGAGAGGAACATAGATTATCCTGCATTTTTGTTGTTTGCCTTTGATGATCTGTAGCCTTAAGAAAATAATCCTCTCAGTACTTGAATTTCAGACCTGGCTTTTCTCCTGTGAATAGGAAGAGCTGGTTAAACGGTTAGTTGATCATTGAAAAAGAAAAGACAAGGAAGAATGAAGTGAGAAAATTAAAAAGAAACAGTGACCACAACCTGTCCCTTCTGACATCCCATAACTAATACTTCAACAGCAGTGAAAAACAGCAGTGATGCAATTTTGAGGAAGTCTGTCCGGGAAGCTGGAAAACAAGACCGTTTTCCTGTATGACCTTGGCTCGTTATTTAGGACCTTGTTCAGGCCACCAACCAGAAGTGCCTAAAATTAGGCATCATGAATCGTGTGACGTGCAGGTCACCTGTTGTGTACCGATGGCTCCCAAAATGACAGAGGGAGAGAAGCAGTCCGCTAGGTTAGGCAGCTGTAGCTACAGTGGAGAGGAATAGGGCAGTGCATCCACCCTGGGTGTTCTGATTCTTCCCAGTGACCCTAGGCAGGAGCTGTGATGTTGTTGTGACGTGGCATCTTTCCATCAACACAGAGAAAACACCCCCTCGTATCTCACTTCAGCATTACAAAGATTAATATTCTGGTGTTTTGGTGCCTGGGTGTCAGTGACAAAGGTCAGGGAAGTACTTGGGAGGCATGGGCTCTACACGTAGGTAATATCTTCTATTAGACCACTAGAGATAAGCACCTGTATAGATAGGAGTCCATAGCACCATAAAAATCTCAGAGCCTTCAACACTCACCCAGCTTTCACTCTCAGAGATGCCACAACAGAGCCCAGCAGAAAAAACAAAAGAAAATGTGTATTTTGCCAGATTATGTCCATCTTGCCCCTGCTCTTTGTGAGAACAACCAGCACTGGATGCTTAAAAACTTTGGGAAAAATGCAAGTACAAAATGGGATCGTCACCTTGTACAGATGAAAAAGGCACTCTGCGCTTTTAGTTTTTCTGTTTGAAGAGTTTCTTGACCTCAGCAGCTATAGGAAAGGTGGAAGAGGAACCTGTGCCATTATTTCCAACCCAGACTCCTCCACAGACCTCACAGTGTGGTGCTGGACCACAGTGCTTGTTAGCCGAGGTATTTGTTTGCTAATAATTGCACACATTTTAAGTCCTTGGCTGCATGTTAGCTGTGAGCAGGAGCAATAAACAGTTCCATTCTGCACTAAATCATCCCTATTACTCTATTTAAGTGGTATTTCTCGTGTTGTAGACCTTGAGTGATTGCCTACGTAATATTCCAATTTTCCCCGAGCTCTTTACCTTGCTCTCCAAATTATGTGTCAGGAGTGCTCAGACAGCTTTCTTTGCACAGCTACTGGGGACCAACAGCAGGTTTGTGATAAAAGGCATCCACTGACCAGGAGAGTTTGCTTCATCTTATCTGGTGTGTGACTTTCCCACAGAAGTTAGATTAACCAAGGCTGCCTCCTTAAGAAGGTGGTACTGGCTGGTATGTCCAGTGGACATATTATCCGAGGGAAAGCCCTAGGGGACACTTAACTCCCTTTCCTCTGACCCAGAAGTGCTGACTTGTAACTTCAAGCCTTTCCTTGTCACCCACACCATTCCTGTTCCTAACCTTAATGTTGCTGAGCGTCTATCTGCAAGCGTTTCACTCCTTACAGTTGTTTCGTGATTTCAGCTTTCTCAGGGTCAGGATGATGTTGGCATCATTTGTGATTTTGTCTGGATGGAAAATCTGAGGTGCTCAACATCAATCACTTCCCTTCTTGTTCCAGGTACTGTAACAAGAACCAAATCCTTGCCTTGGAGAGGAGTAAACACAACAAGGTAAAATCAGCATCCCTGGCTGTCACAGGAAGGCAACATCTGAGCCAGGAAAAGAGCCAGTCTCCTCAGATCAACACCTGGCCCTTGGGTCAGCCAACAACAGCTCAGAAAGCTGCTATAGGGCAGCTGCTTTGGATTCCACATTAGCCCTGTAAGAAAGACTTGACAAGCACTACAGAACCAACAAAAGAAGTTTTTATGGACACATTTGTTTAGTCAAGCAAAGAGTTTAATTAGATTTTCCTCGCACATCAGATAAATAGCAATTCTCTCTGTCCTGTTCTGTACCTTGTGAATGATTCTTAGACGTGATTCCTCAAAGCCATCCTTTAAATCAGAATGATGAACCACAGTAGGGTGGTTTTGGTCCTATACTAAATGTCAAACTAAAGACAAAAATAAAGTTTAAATTAGAATGCCATTTTGTGGTGCCGATTCCAAATTCAAACAGTTGGAGAGATTTGGTGCCCATAAATGTGACCCTTTTTCTCTTTGGTGAGCCAAAGGATTAAAATGGTACTTAGGTACGTTCTGAAACTAAGAAGGGTCTTGGAATAATCACCCACTCAATAGTCAAGAGGTCCAAGGAAAGTGTTTGTGTACCTGGCAGGTTGTTCAAGGTATGATTTCCTGAATACAGCAGTTGGTGGAATAAAGTCAGGGCTCTACTCATGTTCCTGGGTCACCATAGCCACAGCCGTCACTTCTATTGCCTTCATGGTTATTAGAACTGATATTTCAGATTTTGAATGCTGAGTAGTGTATTTAGTCAGCAAATCAGAGTTTTCTTTGGAACCTTTTCAGATTTATGTTCTTTCATTTAAAACAAATTTATTCTTCTTATCAGCTGCTTGCTATTCACAGGCAGTTTAAGGGAGGACACTCTGAGACAGGTCAGAGTCTGAACTTTTCGAGTGACATTTAAATCCTAACCATAAAATTATGGCCATTTTTCAAATTCTCTCAGCAATTCAGCTCACATTTCACTCAGAACCTATTGCACTACTGCATTATTTAAAATACAAATGGTTCCTCATTTTATGAATCAGTAGCCCAGCAACATGCATTGCTTCTCTGATGAAATGAGAAATTTTCTGCACCCCATTCTGACAACTGGCATGCAGTAATCTGTCATAGGAGCTGCTGAAAAAAGAACTCTGCCCAAAAAGCACTGGTGCACAGCATTCCTCTTGTGTCAGTAAAACAAGTCGGTTTTACTACGCAGGAGAGTACACAAGGTGCCAACAGTATCCCTCAGATTTCAGGCAGAGCTATCAGCATTTTACTCTTCTGTAAGTTCCCATTACTGTGTCATTTAAACACCAGAAACAACACAATGGACCTACATACAAAACAAGGAACACAGCATAAAAAAATATCACTTAGCCCTGTACCTCAAAGGTTTCGCAATTCCTATTTTCAATGAAATAAGCATCCCTTTCTCTCAAGATAGCCCAGTGGAGAATTCAGCTCAATATGCTGCTACAGGAAAGGTAAAAAACCCCAACAATATTATAAAAAATCATTGACTAGACATTGTGAGCATGTGGAACAGCATAACGAGTAGTGCAAGACACACAGTGCATAATGAACCAACAGCATGGCTGCTTCTGGAACAAGGAGTGCAGAGGATTTTGCAGCACTTCAAAAGGGAGCTCTGGAATTGTAGGGATTAAAGGAGGATAACAAAATACAGATTTGATAAAGATAGGGATTGCTTGTCTTTAGGAAGTTAAATCAGGAGAGGACATGAGAAAAGTATATTGAATAGTCTAAGTAAAGTAGACTGAGAGTGTCAGGTTTTTTTCCCCCAGGGCTACTTTTGTGCCAGAACGGTTCAGAAAGGTGACCCAATATCTCTTCCAGCCCTGAAATGAGCTGTGGCCTTCCTATGGTACTGGCCCAGAAGAGCGTGGCTACATATTCATCTACCTCAGAAGAAAGAAGGTTCAAAGACAAGATATATTCTTTAATGAATAAAACCACTCAAAATAATGAAAACAACACAGAATTAATCTCTGAGTATATAAGAACCTCTGCACAATGTTGCCAGTCAATCTGTATTTGCAAGACATCAGAATGTACAATGAAACAATGGAAGATTATTCTGTGACTTGCACCCTCAGTAGTTTGGTAGTCTGAGCGTCTCTCCTTTCTCTATTACCCTGCCAAAGCACAATTCCATGGCTGCTGAGGCACGTGTGGAATCCCACCTCACTCAAGAGCATTCTTCCTCAGAGATGGGTATTCAATCACAAAGGTAGGCATGGGTTCACCTTCCAGAAACAGACTTCATGGTTTAAAAAAAACAACCCCCCTGCCCTTCATCTGGGAAAGGCTGTGTAAGTGAGGGCAGAAAGAAGGGGTTCCTCAGGGGGAAGAACAAAAGCCTAACTCCAGATATGTGAACTGCTCCCTAAACTGGTTCTGTAATAACTACAGAGGCAACCTAAAGAGTCTGACCTGGGAGGCTAGACGCTAAAAGGGTAGGGAGAACCTGCTCTGTCTGCACACTACAAGCATGGTTAGGGTAATCATTTTTAAAATATTCCTTAAAACCTTCGTACAAAGTTCTAGTTTCCTTTGTGCCTGACCTCATGAATTTCAATCTGCAATCTGAGAGCACGTTTTAAAGCAGTACAGTAAAGCTTACGCTTCAAAAAAGAAGCGAGGGCAATGACTAAGAGGGTTAATCCCACCCAGGTGAAAGTAAACGGACAGCAGCATTCTGTAAGGCCCTGGAGAGGAGACTCCTTCAGCAGAAATTAATAAACTGAAAAGAAATTCCAGGAATTCATTCTTCACTTATTCTAATTCAGAAGTCACTCCAATCAAGCCAGCAGAGTAGCACAGGAGGTAGATACGGAGAGATCAGACCTCAGACAACACAGAGAGCCACGTCCAGAGAATGAAAGCTACCAAAATGGCAAAGTCAGACACCCAAAGGTGGACGTGTGGTAGATAAATCTTTTGCTCATGTTTTTGTGAGTAAATGCGAACAGAACCCTGCCACTTGGAAAACACAGACCTTACACAAAAGACCATACAGATTTGCACGTGCTTGGTGCATCTCCTCCATATCAGGTATATTCATTTATTCTTTCTCCAATGAACAGCATCCCCTGAGTTGAGGGGAACAACTCTAAGGGAACATATCACCACAGACGACAGTGAGACCGAATTGATCTAGACAGATTTATTCCCAGATTCAGTAAGAAATTCACAATTACTGCAAAAAGAAAGGAGAGAAAAATTACTTTTCCTTGGGGCAGCTCACGGCTACTGCACTATCCCCTGCCTCTTAATCACTTGCTGTGGTGACATAACAATCAATACAGTGTAAAAAAGAACACACAGGGCCTGAACCAAGTCTCACTACAATCAGTAAAGGGAAAAAACCTTCCCCAGGGGAAGCTCTCCAAGACCTGCAGCACAGGACCTACATCCTGCGTCAAGACCAATGTGACTTTGAACCACAATTGTACTCGACAATTAAGGCTGCTTCAGAAGGCTGAGACAGGTCCTCAGGGGATGCATCTCAGTCAGGACAACATGCCTGGGCCATGGCAGAAGCACAGCACTGCAAGTCTTGCCTTAGCCTTGCCTCACCACGCTGCTTCCCTGATTGCCCTCCCTGCACTAGGTTCCATTGAGAACGCTGAGAATACAGCCATGGAGTGTCTTTATGATGCTTCCGTAGCAGGGCAAAGTAAAAACCATGTGCTACTGTGCCCCAGACCCGTCAGCCTTGCAGAGATGGATCAGAGGTAGGCGGCTTCACACTCTTCAGAGAGAGTTTATTATTATAAGAGGGGAGATGGATGGTCCAGGGCCACAGCTTTACTCCAGAGGACTTTTGCTCATCATTTCTTTGCCACAGAGATCTCTGTATAATGCAGTGATAGTGACAGTTTGTCTCCCAGTGTCTTATTTCTACATAAAGTGTTCTGCTACATCATTATCTTGAGGACCAGAGGGGTGGACGCAAGATAGACTACGAGATGTCTTAAACTTAAACTGTCCTGGTACTACAGTATGGCAAAAATCTCAAGTTTCTATCAAAATTGCAGGTCAGAGCCAGTGGAAATTTTGTCTTTATAATTTTATTGCAAATATAAAAAAGAAAGACATTTTTCCTAAAATGATGTCACTAAATCCAGCTAAATACGTACTCTGGCTTCTGTCCAAGTCTGATTACAAACTTGGATCTACAATGTAATTGAAAAATGAAATAATTACTAGTCTTAGAGGTGAAGAAAGGATTTTTAATATTCCACTCCCAGCTTTGTTCTTGATCCCACCCTCACCTCAGGCAACAAATGAAAACCAGCCTGAACTCCATCTAAGTTTCACATCTGGAGCCATCAAGTCACTAGGAATGTTCTTGTGTTCATCTTCTCCAATATTGTACATCCACCCATGTTCACGTGCAGGGTCAAAGGGTGTCAGAGCCAAGGAAACATGTCAGTTATATTTTGCTCTGTACAAATCAGTGTCACATTTTAACCCAGCACAGCTAAACACCAAAGAGCCACTTGCTCACTCCTCTCTGACAGTGGGACGGGGTGAGAATCAGAGGCAGAAAGTAAAATTCAGTTTAATGGGACAGAAAAGGAAAGGTGGAGGGGGTTTAAAATTAATAAAACGTATGAACAAGTGATGCACAATGCATTTTTCATCACCAACCAACCAATGCCCAGCCAGTTCCTGAGGCCACCACACCCCAGCCAACAATCCATGGATTTTCTGTTCAACATGCAGATACTGTATGGTGTGGAATTTTCCTTTGGCTATTTGGAGCAGCTGTCCTGGCTGTGGCTTCTCCCAACTTCTTGTGCCCCCAGCCTACCCACCGGTAAGGCAGTATGAGAAGCCAAAGAATCTTTGACAACGGTTTAGCAACGACTCCAAGAACAATGTGTTATCAGCATTATTCTCATCCTAAATCTGAAACACAGTATACCAGGTACTTGGAAGAAAATCAGCTCTGTCTTTACCAAAAACAGGATGCTCAGTCTCTAGCAGTCTGTAGTTGATGAATTTGCTCGGCATTTAGGCCGATGGCATCTTGGCTTGTATCAGCAATAGTGTGGCCATCAGGACTAGGCACATCATTCTCCCCCTGTACTGGGCACTGGGGAGGGCACCCCTTGAATAAGGGGGCAGTGCTTGGCCCCTCACTTCAAGAAAGAAATTGAGGAGCTGAAGCAGGTCCAGGGGAGCAATGAGGCTGGGGAAGGGACTGGAGGGAGGGTCTGATGAGGAAAGGCTGAGGGAGCTGGGGGTGTTAAGCCTGTAGAAGAAGATACGCAGAGGGGACCTTCTCCTTCCCTCTGTACGACTCCCAAAAGGGAGGTTGTAGTCAGGTGAGGGTTGGGTTCTTCTCCCAGGCAACCAGCACCAGGACAGAAAAGGTTATCAGACACTGGAATGGACTGTCCAGGGCAGTGATGGAGTCCCCATACCTGGAAGTGTTGAAGGACAGCCTGGCTGTGGCCCTCAGTGACCTGGTCTGGCCAATGCAGTGATGTTAGGTCCTGGGCTGGGCTGGCTGAGCTCAGAGGGCTTTTCCAGCCTCAATAATTGTGTGATTCTGTAATGAGAGCAATCTCTGCATGTAGCAAACATCAGTGCATCTTTCTTTCATTAATGTGTCTAATTCATTTTTGAGCCTATGTAAAGATTTGGCTCACATGACCTCTTCTGTGATTAGACAATTTTCATGATGCTGTGTACACCACGCAAAATATTTTACTCTCTATTCTCCTCCTAAAAGTTAGTAAAACACAGGTTTGACTTCTAATGAACATCAAGGTGACTTTTTTCAGAGTTCCTGAAAATTTTTCTGCCAGATCCTTGTTAGAACCTCAACATCTCATTCCTGATGAGCAATGTCTAGTCCATAGCCTGTTCTTCCTAAGTCTTTCTCCTTGTGTTTTATCTTAAAGTTGTCCTTTCTTGTTCAGTGTCATGAGATTTTCCCCTAAATTCACTACAACGAGCATTCATTATACAACTTTCAGTGGGTTAGTATCATGAGCATGCTTAGTCATCTTCCTGTTGACATCCTTTACTAATCCTGCTACGAAAATCCTGACCATGAATGTGAGTGGGACACCATTGGCGCTTTCCACCACCGACACAACTGACAGCTTAATCCTGGCCTTTTTTCTTGTGCCTTTTAACCATTCTTTCATCTGTGTAAAGACCTCTCCTTTTATCCTGCTGCAGCTCAGTTTCTTTAAAAGTCTTTGATGAGAAACCTTGTCTAGGGCCTTCCAGAAACCCAAGTATCGCTTGGATCTCTCTTCTCTACTCAGGTATTGATTCCTTCAAAGGACAGACTAATGATGCACAACTCCATAAATGCCATAGGTCCTCTTCCCCAATATATCATGTTTACCCCCATCTTGCTAATGTTACTCTTACTACAGCTTCTATCCCCTTGCCTGCTGTGGATATTTGATTTAGTGGCCTGTAGTGCCCTAGGTTTTCCCTCACATCTTCCACTTTCCATTCCACTGATACCAAGATAATTTTGTGCCCAAGGTTCAACTAATAACCAGTCACAAGTCAGAAAGAATCATAGACTCACAGAATATCTCAAGTTAGAAGGCACCCATAATGATCATAATATCCCCTCGCAGAGCTCAGTGCAGAGCAGGTACAGCTGGGACACTTCTGTTAGGTGCTGAGCTTGATCTTAGGTTTGAAAATCTTGTCAATCATAAACACTCTAGTGAAACTAAAGAGTAGCTAATGAATAAGGTTATTCCTCAGACTAAATTATTTTCATTTCCTCAATCTCAGTAAGACAAGGTTTTTTGAAGAAAACCATCATGTTTTTTTAAATATGTGGGAACCCAAACAAACCTGCGTTTATCTTTCAGTGATTCTGCTGTTATTCCCAGTGAAACTAGCACTGGATCAGTCCCTTACTGCTGGCACACTGAAACTTTCTGCAGAAGCTGTCCCTGAGTCGAGATGCTGTGCACCTTCCCACACGTACAAGCCAAAGTTAGTCCCTGAAGTCAAAGGCTACCTTTAACCCAAATTAAAGTGTCTCTGCCTAGAGATCAGCAAACAATCACACTGTCTCATTCTCTGCCTAAACAGCTGTGGTGGTAGTTTGGGGTATCTATGCTCTTCAGATGTTTCTCAGTGCCCTATCCAAAGCTATGGAGCCATAGGCTTGTTTACCTCTGCCACTGTTGCTCAGCTCCCAGCGATCTAATGCCAACCCACATTTTCAGTGGCCGTGAGCTGGACCATAGCATGTTTCTCTTCCTATTATGGAGGCTGTGACATCCAGAGAAGGTGCAGGTGTTGTGGAGAGCACAATAGCTTCTTAAAACCACTACAGCCACCTTTTCTAGAGGTCATCTTACAGAAGGCCTCAGCACTGAGAACAACCAGTCCTCCTTGGCTTCACTACTGAAGTAAGTGTCCTAGCACCTGTCCTCGGGGTGCGTAAACTGCACCACAGGAGCAGGAAAACAGGATCATGCTATTGGATGTTCTACACCTCCTAGAAAGGTAACAGCATATGCAGCCGAGTAAAGGCTGATGGGTTTGGGACAAACAAGAGAAAGGAGCATGTATACAATGCACCCTCTGCCTGTGCTTGTCCCTGGACTGGAAAGGGATGAATGACACTGCTCTATCCACAGTGTAAAGGCAGAAAAAACCATTTCACTCCAAATCAAGTCTAAGATGATTTTATGTGCTGGTCACTGCGCTGTAGCTATTTACTTTTACTAAAAGTGCCACTGATGGTTAGCCAGGGGAAGAAGCAGCTACAGAAACAGCTCTGCCTTCCAGCAGCACATCAGCACCCTTTAAAAAACAACACAACCCAGCAGAAACCAGGTCTTTTTGTGCTTGATTTTCAGTATCTCTTTACACTGTAGAAACAAATTTGTTGCTAGAGCTCTACAAGCTGAGACCTATAGAATCAATAGATCAAGAGGATGTAGTCTCTTGGGGTTTTTTTGCATAGCAATGCCTTTGTTGGATTTTTCTGCAATGAAATATCAGTCTGAAAATTGTCACTAAAGTTCTTCAAAAAAGAAGAGGTGAGTAGTTATTTCCAAACGAGACTTATGGAACAATTTAGAGTTAAATTCCACTATTTTCTGAGTGGATATGCTTAGAGTTACTGGTAGGAAGAGAACAACAAATGTAACACTAGCTCACCCCATTGAAAAGCAGACTGGGAGTGTATGTCTACAAGATTGTCTCCTAGTGTGTTTAATGCATTTTGCAGGTTTCTGCTAAGACAAATGGAATACTAAACAGATCCAAAGCATCACTCCCTGCAACACTGGAGCATTCTTTTTAATGGAGGGTATAATCTCATTACAAGCTCTGGTAATCATCTAGATTACAATCTTAATTGCCAAAGTAGGTAAAATAGATAAAACATTTCATCTGTCTCTTCCTCCTCCATTTTTTTCATTTTTAAAGGTTCAGCAAAAGAAGAGAGGATATTTTTCCTCTCTCATGAGTTTTTAAGCACCCAAAAGGTTTCTTTGCCTTGGTTACTCCTCCACAGAGATCCTCTGCAAGATTGCATTTCAGATTTCAAATTTATGATTATAAAGCCAGATTCCTGTGACAACCTTCTAGTAGGCACTGAGAGCTCTCAGCATCTCACAGGGGGTGTTCAACACCTTGCAAGATTCGGTTCTGATTACACTGTGTCCTGGAGCACACAACCTGGTAGTTCAAAAGGTAGTCTTCTGAAGAGAAATCTCATTAACTCCATCATCCTCCTCAGACTTTGGTAACCCACACCATAGTCTGTCTACACTAGCAAAGAGCTATATAAACAGCCCTACACCAGCCTAACTTCACTCTCGGAAGAGAAGTAGTGTCTTCTTGCTAAACTTAGTTCAGGTATGAGAAAATGGAGATGAGAAATCCATAAGACAGGAGGACAAGGAAATTCTGGTGCCCTGGCAGTTGTCAATAACCCCACAGATGCCATTGAGAGGATGTGCAGATAAAGCATACTAGGTCTTTATCTTGCTGCAGCTGAGCTTCCAGCTGTGACCAGATCTGAAGCTGTGCCACATCAACATGGACATGAGGGGTTCACTCAGAACAAGGAACTGCCAAGAAAATAAATGTTCTTGAGTCCGTCAAGCAGCAGGAAGAAAGAGTCTCTCTCCAGTTGTGCCCTGCAATTCTGCAGTTTCTACAAAGATAGTTGCAGCCAAGCTGCTCAAGTCCAGAGTAAACAATGCCACTGATGATGTTCTTCACTAAAATTCTAATTTCCAAATTAGGCTTCTGAGAGATCTTGCTAAAAACATTTATTTCAGAGAAAGGGGACACCAGGGTCAGCCACACTGTGTTTTCCACTCCCTCCATTTCCCCTGAGAAAATGGCTTAGCTCTGTCTTCCTAACAGAAGTGCCAGCCACAGCCACAGACTCAGATCCTGTAGATGATCCTGTGGTCCCTTCCAGCCCTGACTGATTCTATGATTCTATAGCGACTTACAGTGAAGAAGGTACTTTCATCTTAAAGCCTGTGATATAGGTGCTTAGAACTTCTAGAAAACACTATGGATGTGTTCCTGTGTGACTTGGTCTAGGTGATCCTGCTGTGGCAGGGTGATTGGACTGGATGATCTTTCGAGGTCCCTTCCAATCCCTAATGATTCTATGATTCTAAGTAAAGTACTGCCAGCATATTGTCCACTAGAAAAGGTTTGGGACAATGTAGGAAAACTGGGACACGAGTCTCCATCCTCACTGCAAAGGAACAGCCAAAGGGTCTGGCACAAGAATATGTTTTAAGTAGACGAAGAAAAGAAACTCAGCTATAATCCAGCCATTTAAAATTTACAATGCATTTATAATAACAGATTCAAACTTAACTAATATGCATTTTGATTGACTATACATTCTCATCTCACTTCCATTGCTCCCTCAGGCTTCACATCTTTAGTTAGGCAAAGAGTTGGCCTTCACCAGATGGCACTACATTGAATTCACTGAGTTACAATTAGATGAAGCTCTCAGTTTTGATCCTCTGTTATTCTAAGTTACCGGAGAGAAGAGATAAAACCCCTACATTCTTGGCTCCTGAGGCTTCCCACACAATAGCATCTTGCCTCACCGCACTGAAATATACATAATTAGTTAGACTCTTCTCTAAAGACACAATTGGTACCTCGCATCCTGAGCTCCTTTACTGCAAACATTGACAGAGAATCTAAAACCTTACCTCACTGTTTTCCCACTAGTTTCAGCAATGCTTTGGTTTGAGCAGAAGGAATTGTGAGAAATACCTCTTTATAAGGAGGCAAAGCAGCCTGGACAAGAAGAAAGTGCAGGGAATTTTGTGGTGGTCTGTCTGATGAAGAAACACTCGGTGAGAGATTTCCAAGGACAGAGACATGGAACAAAATTTACTTCAGAAACTGGCATTTTGAAGAGGCAGAATAAATGTCATTTTAATCTCATCAAAGGTTAAATGCTATACTTGCCCTCATCAGTCTTCTTTCTGGTAGCTTCTATCTTTTTTTTTGTTGCATACCTAATCTGGCTTCTAGTTCACCCATTGGCAGAGAAGCTTTGACTTTTCTTCACTGCACCTGTCACAGAGAAATGCAAAATAGACCGGATGATATAATACAGAGAGCGCTACTGAAGATCTTTGAACAAGGGTGTGCTATTTGCTGTTAGGTTTTGCTCTAATTAGCTAATGTGAGCAGTCTGCCACACCATTCAACTCTTAAAGAAGGCAGTTTTGTAGGATGGTATTTCAAACTAAAGCTCCTGAAAAAGCCCACAATTACAGGAAAGCCATTCAAGAAGCATTGTACCACTTCTCGTGGAACTGTGTGCTCTAGTAGAACTATTTGTATCCTGTGTGTTAAAATCAAGTTCATAAGCCTTAGAAAGTCCAGGCTGCTTGTCCATTAGAAGACTGATGTTTGGGCACTGAGTTACCTCAGTGGGAGTCACTTGAACGAAAACTCGCACATGGCTTTAGCATTTAAATCTCATGGCATGACTGAAATGAGGACAGAACAGAAATCATAGAATCATAGAATCATAGAATCATAACGGATTGGAAGGGACCTCAAAAGACCATCCAGTCCAATCCACCTGCAACAGCAGGATCACCTAGACTAAGTCACACAGGAACTCATCCAGGCGGGTCTTGAATATCT
>JAOXOE010000405.1:6554431-6638840 GCA_028565055.1 Phoeniculus purpureus | reverse complement strand
ACTCAAGGGGAGGCCTCCCCAGTGCCCAGTACAGGGGGAGAATTATGTTCCTAGTCCTGCTGGCCACACTATTGCTGATCCAAGCCAGGATGCCATTAGCCTTCTGGGCCACCTGGGCACTCTGCTGGCTCCTGTTCAGCAGGTTGCCAACTAATACTGCCCAGTCCCTCTCTGCCAGGCTGCTCTCCAGCCACTCATCCCCCAGGAAAGAATCCTAGAGGAAATCAAAAGTTAGAGGAGTCATTCAAGCAAATAAGTAGAGAGACAAAAACCAGAGAGACTTGAATAGCAGCTACAGAAGCTGCACCAGTGACAGAAAACCTGAGGGCTCTGCTATGGAAACAGAAGCAGGTGCTGGTGCTGATACCCCACTGCTAGCAGATGAATCATTGGCTATAATTGGGAGTGCTCTTTTCAACATCTCAGTTCAAAGCTGAGCAGCTTTCATGAGATTTTTGTATTGTCTATTTCAGTATTTGAGAAGCACCAAAATACTACCAGAAATTTTGGTCCCAGATTCTTGCTGCCAGGATCTCAGAATAGAAACCCCCCAAATTTGACATGAAAGCATGGAATGAGTGCTTCCAGCTCATTCTGTCTTTGGTTTAGGTTCAGTGAGCCTAAATAACTAGTCTAGCATGCACGCCTAAGGCAAATGCAGCTCCAAATCTTTGGTAAGTCCATCTGCCCTTGATAGTACAAAAGAAATAAATCACTACACCGGAAAGAATGAATGTTGGAAAACACTCCAAATGTATGAAGAAAAATCCTTTTCCTTGAAAAAACCCCAAATGTCTCAGAACTCCTAAGTTTCAACAACAGAGTTTAAAGAAAAGACACACTGTCAAAGGAAGAAGCAGGCTCTTCCCTGTCAGGGTGGCTGTTCTCCACTTGGAAGGAAAAGCCCAAGACTTTGTTCACAGCTTGCAGACCACTGATTTTATGCGATTTTATGTCACACCGAGACTAAAGATTACAAAATTGCATTCACCCAGACTGCATTTTGGTTCCAGACTTGAAGAGGGGAGACTGAGGTTGGACATGAGGAACAAATTCTTTCCTGTGAAGGTTCTGGGCAGCCTGTTCCAGTGCTCTGTCATCTAGAAGGCTAAAGTTCTTTTCCCACAAAATGGGCAGGTTGCAGGAGGTGGCAGCAGGATCCACCCTGAACTGGAGAAAACTGGGACTCCTTCACTTACTACAGTGATGGGTTTCACAGTTCTTCTGCAACCTTCATTCCTTCTGGATACTCCTGTGAGGAGTGCTGACAGTGCACTATAAAGCAGTGATACGGTAACACTTGTCTTCCAAGGTCTGAACACAACCAATACATCACATTACACTGCAGCCTGGCCTAGTGGAAGACAGTGGGGTTGGAATCAGAAGATCTTTGAGGCCCCTTCCAACCCAAACCATTGTATGTGACAATGTTCACATAGCGAGTTACCTTTTAACTGAAGTTAAAAGAAGTTACTCCCTTGGGTGTCTTAAAATTGCCTTGAAACGGTGCCCTCCTGGCTGTATGGCTTATTTGCTCTCGGCATTAAGTTGCTAATGGAGACTTGAAGGAGCTCCCCTGTCTTTGGAGACATGTCCCAAGGGATGAACCCAATCAAATGCCTTAAGAAAGCAGTCTCCACATGTCTCCAAATGTAACCTGCACCTTCCCGGAGGATGTAGCTGCAGCCAGGTTATGTTTGCTTGAGTTCCTTGTGCCAGAAAAGCTTCATTTCCTTGCCAGAACTAGCTTCCTAAATTTGGAAAGTTCACCATAAAAACAAAGAGAACGTGTGAAGCTGTGAAGGGGATGTTAACATCTCTATTCAACAATATCAGGCTGCAATAGATCCCTTCTTGCCAAATTACTGTAGCTTAGCACAGACTCTTAATTAGGAAACAGCTATTTGGATCCTATGGGCAAGTAGGATTTAGAGTTGTAAATCTATTAAACTGTGAATGTCTCCAATGTCAGCACACTACCAGGAAATGACTTCTGGCCAGGGCTACTTGAGTTAGACGTTTCATGGTTTCATCCTGTGGAAATTGTCCTCAGCACTGAACAGGTTGGGTGCAAAACCTCAGCCAGTCCAGGCACAGCTATGTAAAACTTTCTTATCGGGCCAACGTGCACAGTGAACAGCATGGCTGCCAGGCCAGAAACAGGCTGGATATCCCAGACTTCCAGGAGGAAGAGAAACATGGCTGAGACTTGCAGGTGATGCTCAGACATAGTTTGATTGTATTCATGAAGTTTTGCAGTGACCCCTGTGGAGTGTGAAGTTCAGAAGAGCCAGTGTTAGGCTGGGTTTTTATTCTGTGTTGTTTTTTTAAAGAATCCTTAAACTTAGATCTGCATTCCATTTTACCTAACCCCTGGAGATTGGTGGGGATGGAAAGGCAAGGGGAAGGAAGAGGACACTAGAAGAAAAATCTGTGTGTCTGCCTGTATTAGGTGAACCTTTCTGTGCTTCCTGAGTCAAACCTTTTCCAAAACACTTACTGCTGCTGAAATACTTCTCACTCGACTATTTTCCTAAGTGTTTTATGTTTGACTTCTTTTCAGTTCTGAGTAAGAGTAATTAAATTTTTCATAGCAAACATTTCCCAAGAGTTTCCACTGCCTACAGCTGCAGAGGTTACAGGCTCACCTTGGCAGGCAGGAGATCCTATCACTATTCCTTATGTAAGCCAGCAGCAAGCTACTACTGTCATCTCATCTTAAATTAATTTCAGCTCTCATGATAGCAGTGCCTAGACACAGCTTTCCAGGCAGGTATCCCCAGATGTACTCACAACGGTAAGGATTTAGCACCAGCACATTCATCTTCATTACTGCAAACATAATGGGAGCTGTGGCACGTGAAGGCAATACGTGAGGGTCTTTAAACCAGAACAGCTCCTGACTGCAATGAATACTTTATGCTCACGTGAGCTATGTGCCTACAAATCAGATGCGGCCCACTGAACCATCTGCTTTCCCAACAGCTTCCAGACTCTTACCGTGATGTGCTGTGGGTTGACCTGCTCCCCAGATGAATTTGGATTGAGCTAGATCAGGTAAAGAGAGGCCTTAGCGAGTTGGTACAGCTAAAACCATTTCTCAATTGTGTGTCAAACTGCTGTGTCCTGTCACTGAAACTGCAGAGATGGAAAGATACCAGCTAAGCTGCTAGGGTGGTAGGTTCCCCTAAAGCCGACTTTCGATGACAAAGTCAGGTCTTCCTTCCTCTGAAATAAACTGTCCTCCTCTCTTCATTCCTGCTGTGACCTTGCAAGGCTTGGACATGAACAGAGGTTTTATTCCATCACCTCTGAGTTAGCACTGCAGGAAACATAACGCAGGAACATCTTTGTGCTGTGTGAGATACGTCCAGCTGCCTTCAGCTCCTGTGGAGCCTAGGAGAAGGCTAGCAAATCTTTGTGACACTACAAGGCCCTGACATGCTTTTCCTGAGACCCTAATAGTCAAGAACTGCCCCCAGATCTGAAGCAGTGACATCAGCAGCTGCGACAAAAGGTGTTTTAAAAGGCAGTGTGAGCACCTGGAAAGTTGTCTGAGGACAGAGACTACCCTTACACACCTCTGCTGGTGGAGATGGTCAACACTCTGGGGTAGCACCACCAGTACAAGATGCTGAATGGTAGTGGCAGGGTACCAAGGGCCTGAAAGGACCAGGGTGTGTATCATGATGGAGGCAGGACAACAGTCATGGTAGTGCAAAAAGCAAAGCACAGAGATGAAAGGCTTCTCATTGCCAATATTCAGCTAAGTATCATGGGACTTTGAGTGCTGTCCCAAAACTTCCTTGAGGACAGAAAGCTTAGGGAGATTACCTGAACATCTAAAATAGCTAAATAATACCTACAGTATCACAAATACCTGATCAAATCTAAAAACAAGTTAGGTATCTTTACAAGCTAAATATTTGCCTCCACTAGATGCTGAGCTACCTCCCAGAGAAGTTGCTAAACTTCTGCCTGGAACAGACTTCAACCTGCTGATTCCTCTCTCTTAACACTCTGGACACCCTCTGGTGTCTATAGAATCAGTTAAGGCAGAATTAGACTGAGAAACCTTTGACCGTTTAGCATTAACTATTAAAAGGGTACTAGAATGTCACCTTAGATGCCTTCAGTGCTATAAATAGATGAATAGCTATCTGTGCAAGAAAGCCTGGGCATTTTGGGAACAAACCATTTCTAGAGACATCTGTATTTTCTTCTGCCATATTAACTGTCAGTGGAGACCCCCTTCTTCCTCCTATGTGAAATTAAATCCCTTATATGAGTCAGCAAGCAGCAGTTGCATGAAGAGCATCAGACAAACAAGACCAGAAAAGGAGCCATTAATGGCTCCGTTACAGTACAAAAAAAGACAAAACAGGATTTTCCATCTAGATGCTGCAGCTGCGATTACACTGATGCTACAAAGTTTAACAGTTCTCAGAAAAAAAAGAACAGTATCTGCTTCTCTAGGCTGTGAAAGCATACAGCCAAAGCCTTGCCTTGCTCTCCTAGCATCATTCATTTGGGGCACATGACACAAACCCCATATTTCCTTATGGTTCCACCCAGTATTTTCCAGCCACTTAATGTAGTTTGATATTAGGAAAACAGAGCAAATGGTCTGTGACTCTCAAGGAGAACTTTTTACCACCCTGGCAACAGGACACCAGAAAACAGGCACTTTGAGGATCAGGAAAACAAGATTTCCAAGTGGGAAGGTCTTTCCAGAACAGCAAACAAGACATCAGACTAAACTTTACCTCTAGCCACCCACCCCCTAGAAGGATGATCAGGATTTGTGCTTTGTGGCAAACCACTGCTTTGCCTGACTCGTTGAACCTGATAACCACCACACACCTTCTGCCAACAGTCAGAGAACAGTGTGTTTTAGGGGTCATATAGTTCTTACATATTACTGCCTAAAAGACTTTGTAGCAGCTCTGTCATCTTCCACAGTTATTTTTGAAAAGTTTTCGGCAGTATTTTTTAGTATAACAGCATGTAACTGTGATGTGACAGGTCTGTGCTCTGCTGCACAAAGCAATCTAGGACATTGCTGAGAAAAAACCCATAAGTCAGCCTTCTCTGGGCTACCCAAGTATTTTGAAACCTGAGGGGTTGCTACACCCCAATTGGACAAATGGCATCAGAATTCAGACAAACTCCAAACTTCTCAAGCAGAGAGAGGATTGTCTGTTTTTCATGCACCCAGTTCCATGCCCCTTCACCTTCAAGCACATACATATTGCACACTCCCTGTGATATATGATTAAGTCTTACAGAATCACAGAACATTAGGGATTGGAAGGGACCTTGAAAGATCATCTAGTCCAATCCCCCTGCCAGAGCAGGATCCCCTAGATCAATTTGCACGGGAATACATTCAAGTGGGTTTTAAACATGTCTGAGCAAACAAAGTTGAGCCCCTCTCTTTCAAGAAATAATGCATTTTCGTTTGATTGTGAGATACTAAATAGAGTGAGGTTAGAGTCCCTTGAGTCTTCCTAATGCCCAAATGGATGAACCCAAGGAAATTTTCAGCTATTCAGCAACACTTTTTACATGCAGAGGCTGAACTTCCCAAGGTGGGGGAAGCCTAAGAGTCTGGGATTTTCTCATTAATAGAATCAAATGAACCAGAACCTTGGATCACACTTCACCTCTCTCTTGAGCAGCCCTCCTGAGTTTCATTTGTTACTCTGTGTTGAAACAGGCCATCTTCATAAGTGTTAGACACTATATTTTAAAAGAGAAAGAAGGAAAAAAACCAAGCGCCAGAGGAACAGATTCCTGGCTGAGTGGGTGGCTGCACACAGGCAGCACCAGCCTCTGCTCTGGAAGAGAACAGAGCAATCTCGTGGTAGTTAATGATGCTCTGCTTACAGATGTTGTTATGAGTGTAAATTTGAGTGCCATTGGCCTATTTGTGAGCTCCCTGTCCTAAGCACCACATAGCACAGCACTCAGGTTAGCAGTCCTCCAGAGTGACTTATCCAACCCTGGTCTGGCCACAGAACTAATCCTTGAATTGCAGGGAAGGATTACTAACAGTGGTGTACCTAAGCTTTTAAAAGGTAATACAGCAAGAAAGGAAGCAAACATAATCCTCATATTAACAGCCTAATTATTACAGAATACATCCTCCTGCTGCTACTGGCTGTCCTGCATCCTGGTGTGTCTCCTGAGAGACATCATCTAATATCCTAAAAGTGGAGCTACATGAGCATAACCATATGCTTTGGGGAAGGACTGTCAGCTAAGGCACAGAAGTGCTACTTGCTTTGGGTTCTGGAGCAGGATAACTCCATGCCAGCCAAAATCTTTGTGTGTGTGTCTGTTCTGTACCACAGAGTGGGACAACAGCACAGAAAACCCCAGATTCTGCAGTGCAGTAAAATCAGAGTGAAATAAAAAGAAGAGTGGTGGCATCCTCTAGAAATACATCAGAGAGAGGTAAATGCCATAAGAGATAAGTTAAAGGTAATGGGCAGCTCAAACGAGAACCGATAGGCATCATTCAATCTTAGGAAGAAACAAGCCACAACATTTTGCCCATCCCCCCCGCATGCAAAACTATAAGAATAGGGAAAAAATACACAACATCTGGAAGGAAACTCCATTTGACTAGTTTTACAGAGGGAGTGGGATAGATTAATATTGTATGGATGGAGTGGGATAGATCGATGGAAGCAATGCATGGCAGAATTGCCCATGATAGGAGGGGACTAAAACTCAAAGGCTAAGGAAAGCGAAATGGACACCCACAGTATTCCCATGTAAGCCCATTTAAGTCGTGTATTGTAAACACAACAAATTGAGAATAACCACAGAAACCCAAGAACCCAACGCAAAAAGATGAGCATAGGCATTCTTTAGCAAAAGCTGGCATTTGGGCAGCCTCTTGAAGGTATCACCAGTAACCCCAAATACACTGAACAAACACATACCATTTTCTTGGAAGACTTTTCTGAGACTGGAAAAGTGGTGGCTCACAATACCAGTAGCAAGGCAATAGGGTGAGCATTCTCTGTATGCAGTAGCCAAACTCCTTCCCAAGCAGAAAGAAAAGCCCTTCTGCAGTTAACCACCGTAACTATCTATTTACCACGAACTGCTGAATGCTAAAGCAACTTACATTCTGCATGAATCTACTCACTGCCCTGCAGAATGTTTACGGCTTACTCTTGCTTCAACACTTATGTTGAGCCTCAGAGTCACTTATTCAGACAACTTTTCTGTTCTTCTGTTCCCAGCTAGGCTAAGCAGCAGGATTCTTAGCCGCTCCTCCTGCAGAACCCGTTCAGCCAAAAGTGGGCTTTTCCTGTCCCCTGGGGCTCTGTATTAAGCCAACACACCATTCCCTACAACACCCTGTTATTTGCTGTAATAACATCAGAGAAAGCAAATGTATGCAGAGGAAAGGATTTCACAGAGCACAGTCATCACGCGCAGCTTCTATATTCTTCTCTGTTGGTTTGAAGGCTAGAAAGTCAGGCTATTTTAGAGTGATAACTGACTTTCATTTCAGCACTGCAAAGAAAAGAAATGTCATCCACTGTCAGTAATTAATTGCATTACATATTCACACACACCCACGTGTGTTTGGAGCAGGAAAAGACAACTTTCTGACATCCACGCTCTCCAAAAGGATAAAACCCCCAAAGATTTAGAGATCATAGAAGCATAGAATGGCCCAGGTTGGAAGGGACCTCCAAAGGTCATCTAGTCCTATACTGACTAGTTGACTAGACATACTCAACTAGACCAGGCAGATCTATTTTTCTGCTCAGAGAGACCAGTGCTTTGGGGAAAACCATAACATGCTGAGAATGCTCCATGTTCAACACAGGGCACGCAGCACAGTTTGGAACAACCATCCTGAGAAGCTGGAAAGGAACCCATCGCTGAGACAGATTCATTTCTAAAATGCATCTCAGGATACAGATTTATGTAGCCTGAAAGAGTCACATTTTGAATCAAAAGCACCAGAACCGAGCAGAAGCGCAAAGCAAGAGTGATGCTTGTTCAGTGCTCTCTTCATTATTTTGGGTTTGTGCCACTGAAGCAAACTGCAGAGCTTTGAGTAGAGCAGAACCGTGTGAAAGCTACAAGGCAGTTCGAAGTTATAGTGACAGGATCAAAGCATTTAGAGAGATGCAGTGATTGTTGCTCACTGAAAACCATCTGAGGGGGTACCCTTGTGAGCTCAGAATGCTTGCTAGGAACAAAGAGGGGAAAATGGAGAACATTTAGGATTCATTTCATTGCTGGCCACAATTGGGTTATGATGCCTTTTTTATATTAGCTCAGGAATTGTAAGGAAGAGCTACAGAAAGGCATAATCTTTATTTGTCTATTTCTGTACTTGAGAACAAGAGCACTACATTTCCTACCTATTTAAATACCCAGCTAATTATTGCTACACAATGTCCCTAGCCAAATGCACCCCCGTTTAGATGATTTTTCTGTTCATAATGTTCCTTTAAAGCAGCAGTCATTTCCATTCAGTCTCAGCCTAAATGGTTTCTCTGGAAGACAGCCCAATTAAACAGATTTTCTTATTAAGCATGCCCCAATTAAGTGATGCACAGCACCATCGGCTCCACTCCTATATGGTTTTTACATACTCAGCACAGTACAGGGAACTTTTCCCTTTTTTTAGGCTGTTCAAAAAAAAGTACATTTTTACATTCCTTCTAACAGAATGACATCAAAGCTAAAGAGCACAACCTACATCGGAAGACTTCTGCTGTAGTCCTCACTGGAGTTTTGGGAAGAACCCACCCAACCTTCTACTTCAGCATTTTATTGAACCAAATCTCCAAAAAGAAACTTGACTTCCATCTCCACTGAGGTGGGAAAGGGCTCTACTTTCCCTGGGTGTCTGCAAGCTGATGATAACTCACTCTCTACCTCAGTGCTACATCATTATCTCTATACTAAATGTAAATAAGTTGAACAAAATGTTATTGATCAATTGAGTACTTTCCTGGAGGTGGGGAAAGGATTCAATGACAAAGGAATTGATAACTTTCCTGGGAGTGGGGAAAGGATTCAGCAATAGCTCCATAGTCACTTCTTAAGGTGACATTTCTAGCACTTGGCAAGGAATGTGAAGCAAGAGTTGGATGTGTATCTTATTTTCACAAGATGGTTGCCATTAACATCAACCCTTGTGCATTTCATTACATCAGACACTAGTTCATTTGGGGTAGTAACAATTAAAAACAAACACTAAAAACTTAAATTAATTAAAAGCTATCACTCAATTACTCAATACTGATCTGAAGCCCTTCTGTGTTGTTTCAGAACAAAACATTCCTTTCTAAAGCTGTTACAGCCAAACAACTGGCACAATTCTGCAATTCCTTTTCTTTCTTTTAAAAACAGCTGCGGAAAATGATAACTCAGTTACCTCTCAAACCAACCTTCTGACTTGACTTTACTGTCAACCGCAAGTAACACGGTGCCGGGGAGGCAAAGCTGACTGTCACCACGAACTGTCACCTCTTTCTGAAGGGGTTCATAGTTTCCAGTTTAATATCATTATGTTGTTGTATCAGTCCATTTTTCCAGCTCAAACTATTGAAATGAAGTAGGAACTCCAAACACTCTTTCCCAGTTTGAAAAGAAGGCGGCTCTGTGCCAAAGAGTTAAACGAATTACTTTTGTATCATCGGAGGTTGAAACATGACCATCTGGTCTGCCAAAGTGGCTCCAGTTTTGTTCCATGCTCTTTAAATGGCACATGCTGGGACAATCCTGGGCCAGCTGAAGGAAGTGGCACAACTCCCACTAATGTATCTGAAGGCAGGATTTCATCCAGCGTACCCCAGTGAGAACATTCTGCAGTGCTGGGCTACGCACACATTTAATAGAATCACAGAACATTAGGGGTTGGAAGGGACCTTGAAAGATCATCTAGTCCAGTCCCCCTGCCACAGCAGGACCACTTAGACCAAGTCACACAAGAACACATTCAAGCCGGTTTTAAATGTCTCCAGAGAAGGAGACTCCACAACACCCTTGGGCAGCCCCTTCCAGGGCTCTGTCACCCTCACTGTGAAGAGGTTCCTTCTCATATTGATGTAGAACCTCTTCTGTTCCAGCTCACAAACATTGCCCCTTGTCCTATCATTAGATGTCACTGAGCAGAGCCTGGCTCCATCCTCCTGACACCCACTCTTCACATATTTCACATATTTATCAACGTTAATGGGCTCACCCCTCAATCTCCCCCAAGCTGAAGAGACCCAGTTCCCTCAGCCTTCCCTCATCATCTTTGCGGCTCTGTGCTGGACTCTCTCCAGCAGTTCTGTGTCCTTCTGGAACTGAGGAGCCCAGAATTGGACACAGTATTCCAGAAGGGGTCTCAGCAGGGCAGAGAGAGGGGGAGGAGAACCTCTCTTGATATGCTAACCATCCACCTTCTGATCCACCCCAGGATGCCATTTGCCTCCTTGGCCACAAGGATGCATTGCTGGCTCATGGTCATCCTGCTGGCCTCCAGGACCCCCAGGTCCCTTTCTCTTACACTGCTCTTTAGTACTGGCTGCAACTGTCTTGGTTGGCTGAGAGGTTATTTTTCCACAGAAACAGTAAAATCAGAATTACAATTTATGACAAAATATTTGGGGTGGGCAGAACCACAGACTAGCAAGCATCCTACTTTCTTACTGGGGTTTATATAGGAGGAGACGGAGAGTTATTCCCCTGAAGGTACAGTGAGAGGAATACTCAGTTTTTCTGTCTTTATCAAGTCCAGAGTACTGACCAAACACTGAGAAAGAGGTTTTCCTGGGTTAATGTATTGACTGGCAGCAATGCATGGAGCTCTGCTCTCCTGAGCTGGACAGCTACCACACACCACCCTTCTCACAGGTTTTGCTTAAAAAAACCCTCACGGCACTGAAGGCTCACTCTGTGAAAGCAAATTATAGATTCTAGAGTAAAGCAGTGACATTTGCACAAGAAATGCTCTGCTCAAGAGCAATGCTTGCAGTTGTTTCAGGTCATTTAACTTGGCTTCACTTTATTTACAGAGAAAATGCTCTAACTGGGATATCAAAAAGGTTACGTACAGGAAATTTTCACTTGCAGGGCCACCATTTCCAGACACTTGATCCTGTGCTTCACAGCAAGGTAACACAGTCATGGAGCCAAGCTGGCACAGCAGTCTTTCAGTGGCATCACAAATACATGAAGACAGGACTGTGTGCTTTCCATGGTCAGGGGTGGCTCATTAGCCCAATACACAGGGTGTTTAAAGAAGATTTATGTTTCTGGTTACACTTGGAATAAGGTAGCAGCTCCTTATTGAGCTCTAAAAGCATCTCAAAGTCTATTTACACGAGAGAGATTGCTTTGTAAATAAGGTTAGTCTGAATATTTTTAGATGCAAATCAATTCTATTTTCCACTCTCCTGGTAGGATTAAATTTCTGACACTGGTGAAATCCAAAGATACTAAGTTTAACTTGGTGATTCAAGAATGATTCATAACGAAACCCTTCTTTTTCAGAGCAGTGGGATGCCACCTATTTTCTTCTGGTTTATTCTGAAGATAGACATTAGAGAGAACCCATCATGAGTGGCACTAACAGCCAGATCTTAGCCTTCCAGACAATGGTACTGGGGGAGGTTGAGAGGCTAAAACTTGTGGCCACAGGAATCAACATCTAATGCAGAAGTATGAAATGGAGAAGCCTATTTTTACACACATACCTTCCTGACACTGTCAGTTTCTAAGAGAACAGCTCTATAGGGTTTTCAGATATGAGAAAAATCTGTATCATGTCTTTATGCATCAAAGGACTCAATAATAATTTCCCTCAAGGCAAAAAGAAGTAAAGTGCTGAGTTTTGACTAGTCGTCTGACTTTTCCTCACAGAGTATTTTTTTCAAAATAAAGATTTCTAGGTCTTGTTGTAGGTCTGTAATTCCAAACATGCAGTTAGCAGAGTGCCATGTGTCTGTAGGCACTGCTGGAGTGTCTCATCGTGAATTGCCTACTGTTGCCCAGCAAGTATAAAATATGTGGAGCATCTGCACGTCATCCACAAACATCAAGTTGTTTGCTACATTTACTTTCTCCTATCACAATGTAAATAATTTTATTTAGAGCTTTTTATGCTCTAGAATTAAACTTTTATTGTAACTTTTACCTCATCTCTAAAGATAAAAAAAATGTTACCTCCATAAACCACCTAAAGCCTGGCTCAAGTTGCTTTTCTTGAGGGGAAAAAGTTGAAACAGAGCTAAGTAGACATACTTCCATAAACCTGTGTAATTAAAATAGTCAACAGTTATTTTTCCTGCTAGTTTTATTAAAAAGTAAAATGCAGCATCATGTTGCTCTGCAGGTAGCTGTTGTCATCGAGCTCAGCTGATGTTTATGGCACTAGAAAACACAGCTTCTAATCATGGAATCTAAGAGTTTCCAGTCTCCCCCCCACCCAATAATTTCTTCATAGAATCATCACAACTGGAAAAGACCTCCAGGATCATCAAGTCCAGCCCTCATCCCAACAGCTCCCTAACCCCTAGACCATGACCTCAAGTGCTCTAGCTACTTGGTTTTTAAACACCTCCAGGGATGAGGAATCCTCCACATTCCTGAGCAGCTTGTTCCTGTGCCCAACTACTCTCTCAGCAAAGAACTTCTTTCTAAGATCCAATGTAACCCTCCCCTGACGCAAGTTGAGGCTGTTTCCCCTCGTCCTATCAATAGTAATTTGGGAGAAGAGACCAGCACCAGCCTCGCTGCAACCTCCTTTTGGATAGCTGTAGAGAACAATGAGGTCTCCTCTCAGCCTCCTCTTCTCTAGACTAAATAACCCCCCAGTTCCCTCAGCTGCTCTCCATAGGGCCTTTTTCCAGACCTCTCCCCAGCTTCTGGCCCCACTCAAGTCCCTCAATGTCCTTCTTATCATGTGGTGTCCAAAATTGGACCCAGTATTCAAGATGTTTCTCATGAGTGCAGAGGCACATTACTTCCCTACTCTTGCTGGTTACCCCGTTCCTGATCCAGACCAGGATGCTGTTTGCCTTCTTGGCCACCTGGGCACCCTGCTGGCTCCTGTTCAGCCGACTGTCAACCAACATTCCCAGGTCCTTTACATTTATTTACAACACACATAAATATGTGTGTGTATCTATAGTCATACTTACATACACTACACTCCTTTTCTAGGGTCTGAAGACCTACAGATTAATGCATCCTACATTAGACAGGTTTCCTATGCTTAATCAAGACACACAAGAATATCTTCTCATGTAAAATATATGGCCAACCTGAATAATTTAAAAAGGCTTAAACGCTCTGCTCTCTTTGATACTAGGTGTTCCAGATCATAGGAAAATAAAATAACACTTCTTTTGTTGAACCTGCTTTTTATTTAGACCACGTACAAGCAATTGGAGGGGGAGAGGAAAAGGGGAGCAGCTCAGGCATGGTAGGATTACTCCCTACCCAAATATTATATTCCCAGAATCTTAAAACAGGAGAGACCTTTAGCAGTAGTGCAGCCACATTAGGACAAAGATATATATCACTCTATATCTTTGGATCTGCTACAGACTACCCGACCCATCCAGGTCACTAACAGACCCAGCCAAAGCCAGAGCTGCTGTTCCAACAGCAGTTCCAGAACTGTAAGAAAACTCCTCCTTACCAGCAAGTCATTTGTTCGTGAACATTATTAGGCTGGATATTTTTAAGCATTTCAGCACTGAATGCTCCCTGGCAAGCAGCCTGGATTACCACACCATTGAAATCTTGCCTAACCCAGTGGCAGTCTTGCACATCCTGCTCATCTCAGAGCTCTTCTCCCACCATCCCCACTACCAGCCAGCTGATGAGCACAAGTAGGTACTGGGGCCATCCCACAGGGGATCCTGCTGGCTTCCAGCTCTCCAGGTGCTGGCTCCATAACCAACAAGGCAGAAGTCAAAATTTTGCAAGAACAAGATCTTGTGTCACCTGCTAGGACAGTGATCCAAAAGAAGCAGCCTGCTCCTGCTGGCTTGGCTCCCTACAATTTCCTTCTGGAAAATTGCCCTTCCTCCCATTAAAAAGTGAGTGTGCTAATTCCTAAAACCCCTAGAGGATGTGTCCCACCTAGGAGGAGCATCACTGCCCTCCTCTCTGCCTCCCAGACAAGACTTGCTCTAAAGACACACAGTGTACTTCTAGTAGAGTTTGGGAAAAGTGTTAAAAATGCCCTGAGACACAGAGGTAGGCAGGATTCCACAAGTGCTTTAAATTAAAACATACTGAGATCCTAAAAGCTTAGGAGAGCCTTTACTAGAGGGGGGAAATACTACATGAGTGCTTCATACACCATAACTGTTATCATGTGCAAAAGCTAACTTGTTATCAAATTATGTTAAGCAGATATAACTGGAGAGGGAACATGCAGCATGAGCAGTTAAACCTTCTACTTGTAATGCAGTAATTACTTCAAATTTATGGGCTAGAAGCCAGATGCATTCCAGTTTAAAATTTCTTATCAAGATTTTATCACTTCTGTGCAAGTAATAAAGAGGAAAATTCAAAGTGTACTTGAGTCCAGTCTCTCGTTGCTACTCCCGAGCTGTTCTCAGTGCCAAAACTACCACCTGCACCATCACAGAATGGGAACTAGGGATGTTTTCCCCCGAGTTCCATAGAATCAAACAACACCAGATTGGAAGGGACCTCAACAATCATCTGGTCAACCTTTCTGGAAAAATACCCACAGTTTAGACAAGGAGGTCCAGCACCCTGTGCACAGTGCCCTGTGTTGGGGAACTGAGAAGACACCTGGATGCAGAATGGACTCTAGCACTTGGTTTGAAAAATCTGCTTCAATTTATAGGACAAACCTGGATGATCCTCCAAGCCTCATGGGTTTTGTAAGAAGCTACATTCTTGGCATGCTGCTCCCAAGCTGGTGTCCCAGAATGCAGGACAGTGTACTGAGCTGAGAAACTGTGAACCACAGCAGAGTGGTCTGCCCTGAAAACCCAGCGATTTGGAAGGGTGACCCACAGATATTGATGGTGTGTTTTCTAGGCTGACTGCTAGCAGTGCTCAGCTGCAGGTCAGAACCAATGAGGGTAAACATTTGACAGCTTGCTTCATCCAGAGCCAAGGGCAAATGCAGAATGGATCCATCACTTTGGCCTGTAGTCCAGAAACTGAATGGCTACCAGGAAAGAAGAGGCCTTCACATATTAAATATGAGAGGCACCAGCAGAAGTCAGCCACATTAAGCCCGGCATTATGATCCCAACATGTTGGACTTTGTCAGCTTTCACAGTGACAGAACCCCCCCACCAGGGACAGCTTTGTCATGGCAGAGTGTGTAAAGACCTTGTGCTGCTTCCATCAGAAAGATGCTTTCCAGAAGTGACAGCTATTCAAGCTCTATCGAATGAGTTATCCCACATCTATATAAAGACTAGTCCAGTATATGGGGGGCTGCACTGATACAATAATAGAATTTGATCAAAGCAAAGTCAGCCAGAGCCAGATAAGCTCATTGCTGGATCTCTGCAGAATGGCAGATCTGAAGAAAAATCCCGAGTGGGTTTAGTGGACTCTGACACACAGCAAGCCAATGCCACAACAGCAGTTTGTTCTGCTCTGCAGGATTCCAGCAAAGGATTTCTCCTTTTCTTGCCAGGGAAACTGCTAAGGCAAGCATTGCATTTAAGTTACTGAGAGCTTCAGACTTTTTCCTTTCACAAAGCAGTCCAAACAGACAGAAAAACCAAAGCCTGTTCACCCTACCCACAGCGGGACTGGGAGACACTTAGTACAGAAACCTTAACAATCTGCGAGTTCCCGTCATCAGAGCACAGGACGGTTTGTGAGCCTGTAAACATCACTCAAACCAGCATCTGGAACACGCCCTGAGAGATTCTTTTGTTTACAGTTCTACAAATAAAGGATAGTTTCTTTAAGCTTCATATCCTACAGTCATTACTGTCTTGATTTTGTGCTTTCAGCAGAGGGAACAGCATTGTGACTCTGAAAGATTTCAAAACATGGAGATTCCCAAGCATCCAGTCCAACAGCACCTCTGAAACTCCTAACCTGTGAGCATCCAGATTTGCTTGTATCCAGCATAATGCAGGCAGACATGGTGACTGCTGTTGCAGGGTATTGAAACTAACAGCATGATAGCACCAGCCAGCACAAGATGCTGGTGATATTCATTAACTTGGAGAGGACCCACCACACCAATTAATACCTTTCATATTTGGGCATACAATCCAATACAACTTTGAAAAAGACGATAATGACTTCATAAACTTCCCCAGTGAATAGAAAGTAATCTGCTTTTCCTAATACAAAAGAGAAAAATCCAACAGGGCACTTGTTTAACTAAAGGATTTCCTATTGGGGACTGTTTGTCTGCACAGGGATGTTATCATGACAGGCAAAGAGGAGGCAGGAAGAACAATCAGCATGGAACAAGACAATTACTACACACTTCAGCTGTGTGTTTGTCATCTTTAAGCAAGTTTTACAATCTCATCATGTTAGAGTAGTTTATTGTGCTGAAAAGCTTAATTGTGACATTTTGAGTAGCCAAATAAAGAAAATAAGTAGTTCTTCCAGGATTTATTGTGGTTGTTTTATCCCACATTCAAAAAGGCTTCTGTATGCACTGGTGGTGTTACCTGTAGATGAACACACATCGATATTCAGCAGGATTTTGAACACTGGAGCAGGTTGCCCAGAGAGGTAGCTGAGGCCCCATCCCTGGAGATATTCTAGGTGAGGCTGGACAAGACTCTGGGCAACCTGATCTAGTTGAGAACATCCCTGGTCACTGCAGGGGGTTGAACTGGACGACCTTTGGATGACCCTTCCAACCTGCGCCATTGTACAGTTCTGTGATAAGATGATGTATAAGATGATGTGAAAGTATACGGAGCCTGTGGCCTGAGAAAGGACTCCCATGTTGTGATTGCACCACTGGCTGCCCAGTGACACTGGGGAAGTCTTATATTTTAAATTATTCCCTTGCATTTTTGCTGACGGTTATGTGGATGAAAGTACTCATGATGAAACATCCCCACCCACGATGATATGCTAAGGGCGCATTACTTATCACTTATATAACACCAGGATTATTTTTTTAAGAGGATTGTAATATAAAGGATTAGTGTTCTTCAAAACAAGAAGCGTATGCAGTACAGCAGACTGGTGGACTGATCAAACGCTGCTTCCTCTGGCTCAAGCGCCATTATACCACAGGCACCGCTGAAGAAGCTGGGACTAAATTAAACTGCATGAGGCACCTTCTTTGAAAAACTGGATATCTACCTGGTCTGCTGAAATAAATGTTCCAATAATAACTATAATAGTAAAAAACACATTCAAACTGTTCCTGTGGGTTTTTTTAAGCTGCCACTATGTATTCTGCTGTGGGAACAGGGTTGATGAAGCACGTAAACTGACTTTTCTACTCATGATGCGTGTGGTTATTCCAGCACCTATCCTCTCTGCCAGCACAGCTTTGTGCCCATGCCTTGCTGGAACTTCAGGAATTTGATCTGACAGAGAGCATTACAGTGAACAGGGCCTTGTAAACTCTGAATTCTTCCACTTTCTAGCAAAAGCTTTGCACTCACCCACCTTTATTTTTGTCGTGGTTGCTAGGATGCCTTGGCGACAGACACTATAAATATCTGTGATTTGGAAACAAAGCTGGAGGCAGGTGCAATCCACACCAGCCCAAAAGGTGGGTGGGAGCCTTGTGCCACTGATTCCTGCACCACCACAGATCCCTTGCAGTGGCAGCAGTGCTACCCAGAATAGAGCAAATCCCCTCACTGCCACCCCAGCCTCTTGGCTTATTACCTGCCTCCCTGGCTGGACACAAACCACAGATCTCAGACTCCTGCCACTGGGGATGGGGGAAACAGTGCCTCCCTTGATCTGAGCACACACCCCAGCCAAGAGTGAAGCAGATCTGCCCTGTGGCAAATTCCCCCCTCACTGGGGGTGAATGTTCCATAGCAGTAAATACTGATACTGCACCTCTGCTGCCTGGGATGCAGTAGAGGTCCTTGTGACCAGGCACCACAAGCCTTCACAGAGGAGCTGATGTGGCCAGGATTGGCTTCCAAACAGTCAAGTAATGCTCCTTGGTGAAGCTCATACAGATGCTGGCAGAGGCTGTGCACAGACCAGAGCACAAACGATGTACGCACTTGTTCAAGAAGCACACACACAAAGAGGGCTTTTTCTTTTAAATGCTGCTCACAGGCTCCAGCATTTTGTAAGGCAGTCACAGGACGGCGATTATTTAGAATAACATCCAGGGTGATAAATTAAAATAGTTTCATCAAGTATTAAGCATCTGTTCTGAAGCAACTGCCCTCTATTTACACAAAATCTGTGTGTCATTCTGTAAAATGAATGCTTTCTGTGCTAACAGTGCTGTGGAGGAAGAGCTTTGTCAAGCCACATCCATCCGAACAACCTTCCTTGCTTCACTTCCTTATTGAAAAAAGATTCAATGCCAGACTGACTGTAGTAGGAAAATTAAAATGTAGTGCTACACCATCGTTAAAAATCCTTTTGGCCTCTGAAGTTTGACAGAAAAATTGTTCTGAACATAAAAGAGCAGATGCTGACAGCCATAGAAATTCTCGGTGTTCATGCCAGCCAGTCATATTTACTTGAAAAGGCTATTTATTCATAAATGAATAGTGCTCCATCTGAAGAGAACTCCATTATACAAGCCGATATATATTTGCAGTGAAAGGGACCCCCCACTGATTTATTTTTCCTTTATCCATCTTTACTTGTTTTACAACCTCTTTTTGTTACGTTAGCTGCTTCACTGCTCTGAACACCTCTAGTTCACATAGGCTGTCCGAAACACCTGATTGGAAGCAATCTGCAGTACTGACAGGCCATGTGTTAGTGGGCTGCCTTAAGAACCCACACCACAGAACGTTTCAGAAGATAACAGTCTTAAAAACTTCATCTGTAGATACTTTTACAATCCAGCTTTCTCCCTAAAAGCGCCCACACGTGCCCAGCAACAGGAGGTTCAGTGGTAGCGCTAGTGTAGACAAACCAGTGGAGCCTTGACAGTATCACAGAGTTATTGAGGCTGGAAAAGCCCTCTGAGCTCATCCAGCCCAGCCCAGGACCTAACATCACCATATCAGTCACACCAGGATGCTAAGGGCCACAGCCAGGGTGTCCTTCAACACCTCCAGGGACTCCACCACTGCCCCGGGCAGTCCATTCCAGGACGATCATTCCTCACGGTCATCCCTTCCTTGAGGAAAGGCTTCCTAACACCCAACCTACCCCTCCCCTGCCACAGCTTCAGGACCTGCCCTCTTGTCCTGGTGCTAGTTGCACCTGACTACAACCTCCCTTCAGGTAGTTTTAGGGAACAGAGAAGGTCCCCCCTTGAGTCTCCCCTTCTCCAGGCTGAACACCCCCAGCTCCCTCAGCCTCTCCTCATCAGATTTTCTTTCTATTCAGTCCCTTCTCTAGCCTCATTGCTCCTCTGGACCTGCTCCAGCCCCTCAATCTCTTTCTTGAAGTGAGGGGCCCAGAATTGCCTCCAGTAGTCAAGGGGAGGCCTTTCCAGTGACCAGTACTGGGAGAGAATGATGTCCCTAACCCTGCTGGCCACACTATTGCTGATATGGTGCTTTTTCTGCCATAGTGTTCAGCTGAACTAAGCAGTTTGACAAAAGTATTGGATTATCCCAGTCTACTCAGAAAAACATTTCCAAGTACTTCTTACACCTTCATCCTACTCCTAAAACATGACTGCCAGTACTCAAGGTAACTGGCTGCAAATAGCCCAGTTCCATTTATCTTTGAGAGACCTGGTACTAGATAAATTAATTCAGTTTTATATCTGGTAGGAGGATGCAGCTATCAACTCTGATGTGAGGACATTCCCTTTTCTCCATCACATCAACATGCATTTGCCACTGAACTCTGAGATACTACATCCACTGCAAGATGGACAGCATACCCCCCTTTAGAAGTTCTTGTGTGGAAGAGTAGCCATCAGCAAATTAACCTGCACCTTCATGTAGTATTTTTAAAAGTATTGACGACAATCACCTTGGATTTCTCCAGACATGAAATGACATGAAATGCTGGTACCTCGTTGTGTGAGGCTGACCACCTTTTACAAAGCTTGGGCAAACACAAGGTCTGAACAAGCCAATTGCTCACCCACAGCAAAACCATCAGACATGTTTGATGCCTGTTCTAATATCCTATCCTGCACTTCATGGAACAGCACAGTGACTTTATCCATGGAGTGACAGAACACAGTTATTCAGATTCCAGCTTGTCATGCAGCTCAGTCTCGTGTCTCAGAGTCACAACTTACTCTGTTGTCTAGCGTAGCACAATAGCTGCTTTCAGCACTGAAACTGGTTTCTGACCCTATATACAGTCAACTCCATTTGCACGCAGCCAGCGTGAAATGATTGCTGTGGGTGGAAGGCGCACACAGCAAACTGGGGCTGCCTGGCAGCAAGCCTGCCTTTTGGAGCCACCTTGCCCCTACTCTGTAATGGACACAGCAAATCACTTAAGCACAACAAAATGCCGTCTAAACCCCATAACAGCTTATGAGGCAAGTTACAAAGTCTGCTGATTCTCCCCACCATTTTGAAAACTACGGCTCCACTGAAGTCCTGGAGAGCACAGCAAGCCATTTCAGTGCAGACAGAGATCCTTGAAGATCAAGCTGAAACACAGATGTCTGAACTAATCTTCCCATGACTTGCACAAATAATAAATAATTCCCTGTTACTACTGCTAAGAACCCAAGGCAAAGATATCCTGACCCTTAAAGTGTGACAGAATATTGTACAGGCAATATATCAGGTTGGCTATGAAAATATGAGGAGGGTATGCCTGTTCCCCCACAGAAGAGTAAGTGAGCTAAGGATTAGTTTTGATGATCTACTGGGTTTAAGGCCCAAAGCTTGTGCTCCCACTTTTCTGCCTTTAAGTTTGTTTAACTCCTTAATCCTTCAGCAGGGCAAGAAAATGGTTTCTACAGAGTTGGCTATGGAGGCAAAGCTAGCATAACTAACACTGACTTGATACTCCCAGGCACATCACTGCACCCTCTTATTTATTTTAGACAATAAAGGTAGTACATGTTTTAGACTCATAATTAAGTGACCACTGCTTGGAAATACTAACAAGGATCATATTTCTCTTAATCTACAAATCCAGAATTCTTATCTGAGTCAGGAAGCATTCTTCCCATTCTGACCAGAGAACTGTGTGTTCTCAGGGCAGCACAACATGGTTCCAGCCCCACTGCTAAGAGTGGCTGTGCTGGTAGCTTTGGGCACTACCAGAATAAATTTGTCATGCATATTAAACACATCTGAACAGGCAGATACAGACATAGAACCCAAGATGCAAAAGCTAAACATCTTCAAGATGTTTAGCCTATTTGTTGTGACATGGACAGCAGGATCAAGTGCACCTACTGTAAGTTTGCAGCCACCTAGTTGTGCGGTACAGTCGATGCACTGAAAGGAAGGCATGGCATCCACAGGAACCATAACCCCAGACATCCTGTGGTTCTATGATCCCCTCTGCTTCACCTACACCTTCAAGAAAAAGTGACTCTTGTGGACCTCCAGTCATACACCAGCAATACGTTGCTTTGCTTGATGTAGAAGCACAAAGGCATTAAAAAAAGTGATCGTGTTGTTGAGTTACCAAATAAAATAGGACAGATGTTGCTGCATATATTTTCACATGTAATCAGCAGCAGAACACAGTGGTTAATTGTTCAGCCTAAAGTTACACAAGAGTGTGTAAGCCAGAACTACAAAAAGGCATTGGACTCTAACCCACAGCCCTGCATTTGTCACACTTTGGCCTCAGCCAACCTCTTATTCCTCATCTGTCAACCTATCATCCTGGGTCATTTGCCATCCTCCAGTGGGCATTATGTTGCTTCTACTGCTTTTCTGGAATCTGCACACCAATAAGCTTCATGTGCAAGAAATGGGAAAATGTGGTTAAAAGTGAATGGGCCTCAGTTGTAGTGTAAGGTAGATCAGCCACCAAACAGTTTTGATTATTTGAGATTATTTTGATTATTTTGATTATTTAAAACAGAAAGAACATCTTCTCTCGGTATCTTTCAATTAAATCATCTCTAACATATCTTCTCACAACAAACTGTCACCGATTTTTCTAAAGTAGAAGACGACTTATCCAAGCGAGGATTCTTCTTCAGGATGCAGAAGAAATTAATGGTTGCAAACAAAGTACAACTCTTGCCTGAGACAGCAAACTTATTTCATGTGATAACTATTTCACTTTTTCCTTTCTTAATGAGAATTTAGCTTTTTCAAGAAGCCCACAGCTATCAGGACAGCTACATCTCACTGTTGAAAGATTATTCTATCCATTTACATTAATAATAGCAAAGAAAAAGGGTGATGTTTAGGAAACAGCTCTATATGCACACACACACAAGCACAGCAAGGTTCCAGCTCTTCTGTTAATAGGATACAGTAGAACTCTACACCATTTTCTATTTGTGTGTTAAGAAACTTTCTCCTTGAGTCCCTGTGTCAACAACCTTCATGATTACTCTTCCTTATTCCAGTATCCAAAGCATCAGCTCTTGCTGAGGGGACAAAGTGTTGCCTTACAAAGGTGCAGCCTGAAGAAGCCAAGTGGTGCTTGCTGGTAATGTTGTGTACTGTAGGATCCCCCGTGAATCCCCATTGAGACACCCCACTGCTTTCAATCCAGAGTAGGTGAGTTACTGAAAGGACACAAGTATGTGACTAGTCCTGGGGTAAGTTTCCACACAAGAGGAAAAACTGCCACTTTGCAGTCAATGTCAGCACACATATAAAGATCATAGCCACCTCCAATGATGCAGAAAGGACGTGCAAAGGACAGACAGATTGTGACCAGGAGGCTCGAGAGTCTAGCTATGGGGCACAAGGCAGCACTCACACTGGCTCAGCCAACCAAACCAGTCAGCAGATAAGAGAAATGCTCTCTTTTTCCTCTGATAGATCAGGACAGCCTGTTATAGTAGTTGTATCTGCCCTGTTGAACAAGGATCTCTGATCAAAAGTGGTTTAATGGGGCAGCGTGAATGACATGCCTCCACCTCTTGATGTAGTTTCTAAATGGATCCAGCATTTCAGACAATTAGCAGAAAGCTATCCCCAGAATGTCTCCTTGGCCTTTATGATCAGTCTCCCGTAATCATGGACAGCACGATGCCAGCCAGTCATGAAACATGCTCCGCCACCTCACACAGAACCTGCAGCCTGAAGCCATCAGTCCAAATCCTCAGGAAGACTCTAGAGCAGTCATGCAGTTGTTGGACTGCACCATTTTCTGGGTATCCTGCCAACTTGGAGGCCAGCTAGAGATCACATTTGTCCCCATGAAACCGCAAACAATCCGAAAGGTTCTTCTCCCCTTCACTAGCAAGGAAAATGGTACTATATCCCTTCCCATTGCGCACAATGGCAGTAACTGGTATGAGATACTAATTCAACAGTTCATAGCTAAAAACACAGACACGGAAAGAACAAGCACAGAGCAGAAACTCATTCAGTACTTTTGGAAAACAGGAGGAAGAACCTGAATACAGATTGCATGTAGAAAACATCTTTTCATAGACATTTTGATAAGCATTTCAGTAACTATGAACATAGTTGCCACAGAAATACAAGTGCTTTGAAGTAAAATGTAAGAGTTTCAAGGTTTTTTTTCCCCCCAAACCCAGGATTTTTTTGCCCTCGTGAGACCACATCTGGAATAGTGTGTCTAGTTCTGAGCTCCTCAGTTCAAGAATGGCAAAGAACTGCTTGAGAGAGTCCACAAATATGATGGAGTGGAACATCTCCCTGATGAGGAAAGGCTGAGGGAGCTGAAAGTCTTGAGCTTCGAAAAAAGGAGAATGACCCCATTCATGTGGATAAATATGGAAAGGGCAGGTGTCAGGAGAATGGAGCCAGGCTCTGCTCAGTGTCATCCAATGATAGGACAACAGGCAACAGGTGTGAGCTGCAACATAGGAGGTTTCACATAAATATGGGAAGGAATTTTTTTCACAGTGAGAGTGACAGAGCCCTTGGAAGGGGCTGCCCAGGGGGCTAGTGGAGTCTCTTTCTTTCTCTGGAGATGTTTAAAACCTGCCTGGACATGTTCCTATGCAACTGAATCTAGGGGATCCTGCTGTGGCAGGGGGATTGGACTGGCCGATCTTTTGAGGTCCCTTCCAATCCCTAACGTTCTCTGATTCTGTGATCAGGAACAGGCTACTTAACTTAATAATAAAGTTCAGGAATGTTGGCAGAAAAAGTTTTCTTATATTAGGAAAGAAAAAAGCTTTGAGAAACAGACACACCTGAACAGATGTAGAAGGATACAGGTACATTTATTTATTTATTTCAGAAGAAAAAGTAAGCATTTAAGGTGATCAGGAAACGACTTACAGAAAGCCATGCTGACTAGTGCCTTTGGTGGACTGAATGCTGACAATCATCTGGGTCTCCTAAGGCCAAGCGTGACTTAAACAGCCTACGCTGACTGCAGTATGCCCTTCACAGCCTTTAGACATGAGCACAGCGTGCCAAGGACTCATCGTAAACAGTTTTATGAATAGGTTTCTGAAGTGTTAAAGCAAGTATCCCCTTAACAGATATTAGAATTTATACAGAAAAAGTATTATCCTCTATATTCTAATCATTTCCTGCTATATTCCATATGTTAAATGATCTTTAATGTCTCCCTACCAGATATTAGAAGTTACAGAGAATAATTAGTTTTGCTAAAGCACAATATTCCCTACTAAAGTGTTATCTAACGTAATGTACTCGAGTTAGAAACAGCAAATCTCTGCAGCATGTATTAACCTACCACCTATCTTTTTATAATACTACAGTCGACGGTGCCGGTGTATGAAGTGTGGTATTATGGCATTGAACAAGAGCTATGCAAACATACCAGCGCTAGGCAGATAATCAATGATGGCCAGATTTGCCTCAGGCACTGGATTTACTTTATTACACTGTTTGCCAACACGTTTTCTCGCAAAGAAAAAGAACAAATAACCTGTGTAGTGAAAACATTTCACTTCACGCCAGGAACCAGCTGGGCATTCCCCCTTTAGATGTATTTTATACACAAAGAAAGATAAAGGATACAGTTTGTAGACAGATGGGTGTTTTCATTGCCCATGATCCTTACTGGGGAGTCTGCAGTGGGGTGCAGGGCTTATTTACCCCCTAAAGCACTGGGAAGAACCTGAACTTCAGAGTCCACCCCAGCATTTCCTCCATTAGAAAAATAATCTGGTTTTCAATCAAGCCATGTCCTGAGGCACAGAACAGATGTAAACATCGATGGTGCCATACACTAACACACAGATTTGAATTGCTGGCAGTTCATGGACATTAGCTTTTTAATATTTAGAAAATAAAGACTATAGTGCAGGATAAATAAGGGTCTGTTATTTGTCTGTCAGTAAATAAAGCAGTGTTAATAATGTTGAACATTATGACACTGCAGCCTCAGAGAAGATTCAGAAGTATTAACGTAGAAGATAAAACATGACTATAAGCCATTTCTATAGAAAACTCCATGCAAAATAATGCCAGTCTGTAGGAAAGAACCTGATGGTTTGTGTTGCACTGTGGCAAAATCTTAGCCATTCCCTCCCTAGATAAAGATAAAATCCAAACCAGGCACCAAGTACAAGAACAGCAGCAACTCAGAGAAAGAACAAAAGTACCATGGTCAGCCAGGTGGAGACAACATATGTGGCTGACAAGACAGCAAAAATATGTGCAGCACAGGGCTGCTGCTCTCTTAATCTTTTATAAACTTAACAGAGCATTTTACAGGGAGGATGAAACCTGCTGACCAGTCAGCCATCCCAGCAGAAGCATTCCCTCACACTCGGCAGAGCTTCACTGCCTTTTTATCAAAGGAACGGGTTCAGCAGCTGCTGTTGTCAAGTGATTCTCATAGTAAATAATAAAACTAAGAAATAATAAAACACTAGCAGAGGTAACAGTAGCAGAGAAGAAAAAAAATCATGGTGGTTAATGACACAAAGTCCTTTAGAAAAAGATGGAAAGGTCAACATGGAAGCTGGGCAGCACACTCAGTTAAGTAAGAAACTGGCTAGTCTGAGTCGTCTTAAATTCTTCAGTCTTGAAGTATTCTGCAAAATTCATATGACTCAAACTTCCTTGCTGGCAATGTCACTGACAGTGCGTAACAGTCTTCCTGAAGCTCCAAGATACCGTAAGACATTAATTGCTCTACTAAAGTCCCCAAACTCACAAAGTGAGTGTAAGCAGCAACTTAACCTATGGGTTCAACATGTAGTTCTTTTTGTGACTCTGCTGCCACCCTGAAAACCTTCATGAGAAGTCAAAAGTAGCTACCTGCCGCTGTTTGCGGCCATCTATGCCTCTTTCCCACTTCATAGGGGACCTCTGATAGCGTTTAACAGAAATATCAGAGGTAAACAGACACTGGAATGTTTCTGAAGGGCAACCTTTGAACAGGAAAAGGAGAAAAGAGCTCACTGCCTTCAGTTCCAATCCCAGGAGATTACAAGGGGCCAGTACACGGTGTCATCATTCTGTATCATTTTCTTATTTAAATCACAGAGAAAAGCCTGAAAATGATTTTTCATTACTCAAATTTTTATAGGAACAGGAGACTGCTTCCCATTGCGAAATACTGAGAGGTTGAAAAAAAACCACATTTATTGCTCTAATCTTCCCAGACAAAACGAATGTCTTCAGCTTCTGACCTCTGTAGGAAAGGTTTGATGGCCATCAGCTAGTTGCTTACCCATCCCATGCTAATCACTACATAAAATGAATCAACACAGCCTATCATTCGCCACACAGCACCGCTATTACTGGTAGTGGTTACTATTATAAATCATTGACATTTGAGAGCTTAATTATTGACATTTGGTTAAAAGGAGGATTTTTTTGCAACTTTAAAAGGTAGTTTGGAGAAAACCCCCAAGCTGGCTCTTTTCTGCTACCCAAGACCTATAACGTACCATCCTATAAAAGTAATCAATGGGGCTTTAAAAAAATAATCCCACTTGCAACATGGAAGGGGCATGAACCAGAGATCCAAGTGGCCTCTTTGCAGACCAACAGATTAACAAAAACATCTGGGGTTTAAAAAAAAAAAAAAAAAATCACAAAAGAGAGATGACACTCTTAAGTGGTAAGAGAACAATGGGGAATTGCAATTAATTGCTGTGAAGCACAAAGCTGGCACCGCAGTCCCCAACGGCAGGAAGAACAGAGGCAGGATTCAGGAGGAGCTCCATCCATAGAACTCCAGGATCAGAAGCAAACATAAAGCAGCACTCTTGAAGGTCACTAGATAACAGCTGGAAAGATTAAACACTGCTTGAGATCATCTCAGCACTAGTCCTGAAGGTACCATGTGCAGGTCTTGTGGGGGTACAGGTAATCCGAATCACAGAACATTAGGGATTGGAAGGGACCACAAAAGATCATCCAGTCCAATCCATCTGCCACAGTAGGATCCCCTAGATCAAGTCACACATGAAAATGTCCAGGTGGTTTCAAACTTCTTCAGAGAAGGAGACTCCACAACCCTACCTGGGCAGCCCCTTCCAGTGCTCTGTCACCCTCACTGTGAAGGAGTTCCTCCTCATATTGATGTGGAACCTCCTGCAATTCTGGCAACAGCCACCTTCCACATTGGATCAAATTTATCAGATGTGAGACCACCAGCACTTCTCAAGAGACAGCAATAAAAACATACACAGAGGAGTAACTCAGGGCTCCCTGTAATCATTATTTATTAGTTAGGGCATTATCTTTATCAATATACTTGTGTATTTACATACACACACCTCTACAGTGCTTGATGATCTGCACTGGAGGAACAGGCACCAAGTCTCTAACATTTCTTGACAGAAGAACACATGAGGGTGAGGCATAAGGAGGTGGTCCCACCAAAATACTGAACAACACTTCCCATCAATGAGAAAGGGCACACACCTGACCACAAAACTGTGGCCAACCTGCCACCAGGAGCCTTTCCAAGTCATAGAATCATAAAATCAAGGTTAGAAAAGACCTTCAAGATCATCAAGTCCAATTATCTGCCCTACAGCCTGAACCACTAACCCATCTCCTGAAACACCCTGTCTGCCCGTTGATTGAACTCCTTCACGGATGGTGCCTTCACCACAGTACAAAGCAGATCTGCGTATATGGTAAAGTTCACCTAAGTAAACAGTCATGTTCAAGCAAGCATAGAATCCAGCCTGGCCCAGTGCTGACCAAGTGCCAAGTATCAGCCCAGGAGAGCCAGAGGAGCGTAAGCTCTCCCCAGGCCAGCTGCCAATCACTAAATCCAGGACACTACTGCAGAGCCTGGCTCAGAGTACACTGTTACATGTGATGTTTCCTCTGGTCAGTGTGACAAAGAACCAGACCTACATAGTAAGCTACAGGAGCTCTGTTCCTTCACAGAAGTGTCCTTTGCTCATCAGTCACTGCTGCAAGGATGAGGAGCCAATCCCTGGACCTGAAAATGGACAACTGCTGTCACAAATACCACGGAAGATAGTTTGAGAGACACCTAGAGCTGTCCTACTTTTCGATCCAGACTACAGCAAGATGGTTATTGCTCAAACGTGTCAAGCTGCAATTTGTAACTAAGCACACTGCTGATAGAATTACGCAAAATGCAGTCTAGTAGCTAATGTCACTGTTCTGTTCGACAAACAAAGTGTTCGGCATCCTGTCACAGTCACACATGGGGCTTCATCTCCTCTTTCACTTTGCTGATATAGAATAGTTTCATGAAAACACCTGAAAGAAAATTCCTTGAGTGATCCTGCTGGCTTGAAATGCAGCTGCCTCTTACTGATGCAGGCTCTGTTGGAAAAAATACCTGGACAGGTGAACTTTAAGGCAGCAGAAACCCATCCTTTAACAGCTCAAGAGGGTGTTCCAGCAGGCAGGTGTCTGAGAGCCCAGCCCACATTCACACATGAGGAAATGTCTGTGTGCTCCAAAACTTGCTTACTTCTCCCCCTGCATCTTATCTGAGGAAACACAATCACCTGAAGCACATGGTTTGTCTAATATCAGGTGTTTGTATCAGGATACAGATCCCAGTACCTCACAACAGTGTTCAGCAGGCTGTGTGGGTGGTTGAAAGAATAATGTGCTTGCCAGAAAAGACATGGCAGGGTTGTTGAGAATATCCTTGGGCTGTCAGTAGGGGATACTGCAACAGGGTGGTTGGGAAGAACATCAAAACCCGCATGTACGAGCTGAGGGTGCCTGTCCTTCCCTCAAACACAAGAAGTGGATGAAGCAGTGACTGCCAAAGCTTCTGGGCTGAGAGCAATATGGCACTGTTCATCATTATAGCCCCCAGATGGGCTGGCGTAGGCTATGGCAAAATATCTATTCAGCTTGGAACAGGATTCTGAAAGAACAAGAAAAATCAGCCTCCTTTTTTTTTCTTAGTAGTCCTTTATGTAGTCTGACAGCTCCGTCAAGTCCAAGGGCAAGATTTCTCCTCAAGAAAGGTAGGAAAAAGTGCCTTGTTATGAAAAACTGCCTCATTTGCCACTAGAATCAGAAATGGGAGGCAAAAGCTCATATCTTTTAGTCTTCTTACTGTAAGAGGCAGCTTCTTTTCATGCTATTTGCAAAGGTTGAGGAGGTACTAACGCTTCACGCTGAGCTAGGTGGGAATGAAGTCCTGATGTTCTCTGTACATCACTACAACTCTCTGAAGCAAAATCCCAAATACTTTTAAAATGTCAGAATAGCAACAGCAAGCCTCCGTTAGTTTTTCATGCCTTTAACTCAACTCTTCATTTGGGTGCATGAAAGATGTTTGAATTAAGCCACTTTCTGCCTCAGTTTCTCCAGATATCTTCCTGCTTCTGCACCAAATGCCACGGCTGCCAGAGCCCACATCTCCCTTCACACGGAGGGCACAGTCACTCAATCCCAGCTCTAGAGTGCCCAGTGTCAGCAAAATAAAATTCCGTGCTATGATCAGATAATTAACTTAAATTCACACAAAGAGGTGAAGTCCTTACAAGGGTACTTCACCGCTGGCACTTCCTTTCTTTCAACTTGGTGACCTCTTTTGTCAGAAACACAACCCCAAAACCACCAAACAAAAAACAGGTTGAAAACCTCTTCCTTTGCACACGCACCCAGGAGCAGTGTGGTATGGTACGGTCTTTACATCCCCACTACTCATCTCTGTTAGCTGAGATAACTGACTTCCGTAATGGGTGGTCACTGCCCACTTGAAAAGCCCAAGAAACCTCTGATGGCAGATCTTCCACAGCACAAATGTTAAGACACAACTGCAGGCTCTTGGCTAATGTTTGGAAGATCACATAATCTTCAAAATACAGACACTGCCGTTGTCCTACCACCTTTAATCACTTCTGCCCCATAGTTTCCAACATGACTTTCCCAGCTGCTTGATTTCATCTCCTTTGGCTCTTTGTTGTCTTCTCCTTTCATGATCCAAGTTTGCACTTGACAAGGCGTCTGGTACATTGGCAATCTCTGACAGCAACCTGACTTTCCACCTGCTAGCTTACCCTATATCCTACTTCTTACCTAGTCCAGTCATTTTCCAAAGTCTTAGATCCCCTTCTCATCCTTCACATTCCATGTTCATGTACTGTACTACCCTTGACATGGTCCAAGTTCTTGTGAAACCTGCACATGGTTTTCTTGTGAAACCATGCTCTTCAAACTCCTTTCACATGTCACTCGGTTCTCAGATCCCTCCTAAAGCCCTTTGATCCTTCACTGTTCCTGCCCAAGTACTAGCAGAGGAACCACAATGAAAGAATAGAGGAGTGGATGTCTGACTTGATACTAAATGAGACATTACAGAGATAATTCTGAACGTCTCCACTCACACACATACTCACGTTGGAGATGTCCTACACAGGCAATCCTGTCAGCTACAGCAGTTTTGGGCAGAGAAGGTGCAGTCTGGTCAACAGTAGTGAGCACAGATGTTGAAGGATTCATAAGCCTAGAAGTGACCTCAAAGACTAGTCTTGTCCTACCATGCTGCTCCAGAAAACAACTCACTTATAGTTGTGTTGTTCCTCACTGATATCCAAACAAATTTTAAAGATGCTGAGATCCTGTAAATCCCTATTCAGTGGTCTATCCTGTTGCCTCGGTTTCATTAGAGCTGAACCCATTACATATCATCTGTTGAGCACAGGCATCAAGAATGTTGCTTCACAGCAGCTTTTTGACATTTGAAGTTCATCCTGCCACTCTTCTTTCATTGGAACAAAAACAACTACAGGCCTTTCAACTTTTCTTCTTAGGCCTTATGTTCTAAATCTTTATTTTAAATCCTGTCCTCTGAGTTCTCCCCAATGCATCTGCATCTTCTTTGAGGTGTACAGCCCATCTGGGCATGGTGTTACAGCCCAGAAGAGTTACTGCATGGAGTAGAACTATCACTTCTTGTGGCTTCCAGGTTGGCATCCTGTTTGTATATCACAATGCAATGTTCATCTGATCATCAATCAGCAGCTTCTTAAGCAATTTCTACCCAATCCCTTTCTTACACGGTCAATAACTACAGTATTTCTGTCTGTTGAGTAACTTCAGTTTACTCAGTCCACCCCTTATTGGATGTGCCAATGGCACATCCAGCAGGCATCACTGCTGAAAATCCTCCATGCTATTCATGATGAATAAATGTGTCATCCCTTATTCTATCTGTCACAGGTGAGTGTGTAAAAGTTGTGATATTCACAATGTAAATTTACCACAACAATATTCTGAAGACAGAAAATGTGGGCAGGTTTTCATAAAGACGGTAAACATTGAGATCTCTGACAACAAGACACTGCAGAGAAGGATCTGGAGCCTAGATGCAAACCAGAGTGACAATGCCTTGGGAATATTTTTTAACAGGGTAAAGCAGTCAGTCCAAATCATAACTAATCACTTGGCTGAGTCATAAAGACATGGGATGAACTACAATTCACATGGGTGAAACTTGGCAATGTTGTAAGTAACAGAGAAGGGGGTTTACAATGAGGAAGGAAGTTGTATTTTGGTGGCAGATGGTGCCACTGAAGCCAACAGTATCACTGGTACCGACAGCTACCCACAGATACAGATGCACCTAGGTTTTCATCACTGTTTTTCCTCTTCTGGGCCAAACTGTTCCACAGAGCACTTTAATTGTACTTTTTTGGGAGGTTTTTCCCCTGTGCTAAAACATTTCAAACCCGGCTTTATTAAAGGCCACAGAGACAGACAGCATGTTACTTTGAAGAAAATCAACTTTCTTTGAAGAGCAACATGAAAGTCAATGTCTCATACGGTTCAGTTCACTTCAATTCTTTTCATCACACTCCCTCCACATTTCAACAATAAAAGTAATCTCTGACATGCAGCATCCTCCCACAGAAGCCTCACCACAAATCACTAGATGGAACTGCTTTGTGAAGCTGACTTTCAAAACATGCTGAGCAATGAAAAGAACATTCAAGCAGGTCAGCAATGTGCACAGCATTCTGCACACCTGAATGCCAAAGTGTGAGGAAAGCTTTTAGTTACTTGGCCTGTTCTCATGCTGGTTCTCTTAAGGCAATCAATGTGAAGAAAAGAAATGTGTTTTCATTGAAATAAGCTAAACCACGTTCCGTGGCTGGACAACAAGTTCTCTGTGAAACAGCAATGAGCTCTTGTGTCCAAGAAGAGCCATAAGTGGAACCCTGGGATGCATCAAGAAGAGTGTGTCCAGCACATAAAGATATGTTCTCCTCCCCCTCTACTCTGCTCTAGTGAGGCCATGTCTAGAATATTGTATCCAGTTCCAGGCTCCCCAGTTCAAGAGGGACAGAGATCTGATTGAGAGAGTTCAATGGAGTGCCACAAGGATGGTTAGGGGACTGGAGCACCTGCCTAATGAGGAGAGATTGAGAAACCTAGGATTCTTCATCTTGAAGAGAAGGTTACAAGGTGACTTCATCACTGTCTATAAATCCATGAGGGCTGGGTGTCAAGAAAGAGACAATCTCTTTTCACGTGTGCCCTGTGATTGGATAAAGGGCAATGGGTGTCAATTGGAGCACAGGAAGTTCCACCTCAATATGAGAAAGAATTTCTTTACTGTAAGGGTTACAGAGCACTAGAACAGGCTGCCCAGGGAGGCTGTGGACTCTTCTTCTCTGGAGGCCTTTAAGACCCCTCTGGATGGGTTCCTATGTTACCTGTTTTAGGGTTGATGATGCTGCTTGAGCAGAGGGGTTGTTGGACTCTATGACCCCTGGACATCCCTTCCAACTCCTAATGATCTGTGTATCTGTGTCAAAGCATGTTGAGATGTGAACTATTTGACCTGATTAGACCATGTGTTGGTTATCATAAAAGAAGTCAATGGAAACAGAAAAGTCATAACTACCCCTGCTTTGCCACATCGCTCAGCTTCATGAACTAAAATCAGCTGAAAATGATTCTATTCAAGCTTATGTTTCTGTAAGGTGATATGTAGGAATGAGACACTGAACTGTGCTTTAAAATGTACTGATGTACTTCATACATTTTTAGTAGCATCTGAATCATCTTCAGTGTGTTGCACGCTACAGCATGAGCCACTTCCCCAGGATAACATGCAAGATCTTTACAATCTTTCTCCCACTGAACTTAATTAACAGATGACTGTGATCCAGCTTGTGTGGCACACTGGCTCTGAAACAGTATGAATTAAAAATTGTCTGTTACAAGTCAACGGTATTTCTTTGTCAGCCTTCATCAGTGTAAGCGTGAAGGCTGACTGTCAGGTAAATCCTGCACACTGCTGACAACACGCGCTTCAGTTCTGAACAAAATTGTGTTATGTGCAATGCAGAGAATCAAAAGGAGCGCAAGTCCCTTCAGGAAGTGGTGGGAAACAGTAAGTGTGAGATCTACACAACAACTCGTTGCTTCTTGAAGGCAGAACTGTCAGGGTCTCCATGGAAACAAACACACTTTTTACCCATCACTAATTGATTTCAATTATAGATGAAAAAACAGAATTTGGCCCCTCCAGAGGAAGCACTAATGTAATTAATGTTATCAGTGAAGCTTTAGGTTGCCTGCTATCACATGCTGCTAAACCAAAGGATTCTATTTGAATATGCTCCTCATACAACTGTATTAAACATAGTCAAATACATGGGGTCAACAACAATATAGGGGTGCTCAGAGTACCTCAGCATTTACATCACGCTGATGGAAGTCACTATGCAGCTACATTGCCCTGAGTCTGTTGACTCTAAAGAAATCAGCTGTACTTTTCTAATATGCCAATAGTAGGCTTATCCATAGCTGCTACTACTCTCTCTTGGGCCTCCACAGAGTAAAGACTGTGCATTGATTTTGGGCAAGGAAAACAAAATCCTTCCTAACAATCAAGAGTCGGCAAGTTTCAAATACAGAATATTAAGAAAATATGTCAAGTTTTCTCTTCTCTTGGCTTGTGGGGGAAAAAAAAATGTCAAACTACAGTAATTTAAGCTTACCTTGTCTGTATAAAAATTCTGTTTGTGTTAGGCTTCAGCGTGAAACAACAACCAAATATATTCATATTCATAAATTCATCATCACATTTCAGTCAACACTTACTATGCCATGTATTTCTTATCTAAAAAACAGCTTACCTGAGATCAACAGGATCAAGATATTCAAATCACCCTCAGCTACATTACTCACACAGATATATCAATTTTCAGTGCCTGAGACACCTGGCAAAACAGCATCCAGAGTGACTAAGAAGCAGAAGGAACCACAAAAGTTATGTTGATTACTGTAATCAGAAGGAGGAAACTAGAAAAGCTTCTTTTTAGTATTAGCAATTAAAATGGAACGTTGCCAAAGGAGCAGTCCCTTTGAGAAATAGATCTATCGTGGATGTTAACAAAATTAAGATGCTACCTAATGCATTACCAATTCACCGCTGTTAACTGCCTTTGCTACTTCGCAACACCGAAACTAGATCTGTAAGGAACAATCTCAGGCAAAAATAGAAGGAAAAAAGCACCTCTTAGCATAGAAGACAGCGAGACATTTGGTACTTCACACCATGTTTGCTATGAGTGCACTTAAAAAAATCCCATTACACAGCGCACAGGAAAAAATACTCATCGCTCTTAAGCGTGAAGCTATTCTCTCTAAAATGCAGGATTGCCTAAATGGGTGTTTGAAAAGGGCCCTTCACTGCAGAACAGAATGCTCTGGGATACATTATCCTATTGGAGAAAAAAGACCTGATGACAACCAGCAGTAATGTCTTTGCTACGTGCCATATTTATCCATAAAGATCTCAAGGTAGTTCTTGTAGCTAACATCAATAAATCGGATGTAAATAAATACACATGTAATTGTCACCTGAAGTTTCAATGTACCTCACTGTGCTAAATTCAGGCTCATTGTTGCAATGGAATATTCAAACCAAAACACAACCTCTGATCACATAAATTCATAGCAGTCAAGGAAGAGCTGGATTAGTCGATGTGGTAAATTCAAACCAGCTAAGGTAAGTTGTTTGCAGAGCTGTGTCTATTCAATACGGCCTCTATTCAACAGAAGTATCAATGGCTTTGTCAAAGAAGCTCACAATGATGTGTGCCCACTGGTTATCCCTTAGCCACAGTTAAAAAACTTAATTGCCTATGCAAGGTGCAACTAGAATGATTTTGGTGATGGGAATTTCTTGAGTGTGCATTACAAAATACCAAAGAAAAGCCAGTTCTGATTCCAACTTAACACCTTTAATCTATTAAAACACAGGACCTGCTACATGTTACTGGGACCAGGTAGCTTGAATGGCTCCGATTCTAAGAAACAGGCTCTCCTTAAACCATTGCTAGACACCATGTAAGGTCTGTACAGAAAACCTCCTTGGGAACAAAACAAATCCTATTCTCTGCATACCTATTGCCAACAGAATACCAGTAATTAGGCCTGTGGCTGCAAATTACTCTTCCCTTTCTCTATGCCCCATCCCCCCAGCATCAGATCACTTTCAGTGCCATTCTTGTCAGGTATATTAAATTTTCAGGATGCTCAGTGGTGGTTTCCAGGGCTCTCTTTACCCCTTGAACCGCGTTTTTCACTGGGCGTTTTTACGCTTCAAACGACAGGGCAGAGACACGCTGATACACGCGTCCTACAACTACAGACGGGCACATTTTTCATCGACTGATGGTAATGCCAGACAAAATAATTAACACTCCCCACACCCCTTCATTCATTAAAATGACACAGAAAAGCTGCTTTATACATATTTCTGTCTACAACATTTTCCGACCGAAGAGACAGTGCAAGACAGCAATTTCCTATGAAAACCACATTCCGTCCAGCTCACCTGCTCCGGTTCCTAAGGGAAGGGTAAGACACAGAAGCGAGGTCCCACCGCCTTTCAGCCGTGAAAAGCGGCAGATTTCATAGCTCATTACAACGTGACGGCAGCTACATGATAAATGGCTCACGGGAGCCCGAACAAAGCGATGCTGCTCCGGAGAAGCAGCGTGCGGAACAGAGTCATCGCCCTGACAGCTCCTGCTTCCCCGCGAGGCTGAGGGAGGGCAGCGCTGACAATGGGAGCGCAGAGTAAGCCCGGTCGCGCAGCGCCCCGGCAGCCACCGAGCGGCACCTTCCCGAGATCTCCCGCACGCCTCTCCGCACCTTGCAGCGAACAAAGGCGGCCGCCCCTCGGGCGGGGACTACTCACGGGCATGCGGCGCTGCCTGTCCCCGCTGCGCGCCCGCCCCGCTCCGCACCGCCCGGCGTAATGGCTCACGCGCATCGCGCGCCTCGGGCGGGCGGCACGAAGCGGCGCGATGCGGGAACACCCCCCGCACGCCCCCCGCCTGCAGCACAATGGCGGGGGCACCGCACGGACAACGTTCCGGCAGCGGTCCGGGGGACCAAGCCGGGCTGCGGGCACCGCGACGGCGGTTGTTCGGAGTGAATGGTTGCGGTGGGTCCGTTCCTACCTTCGCGATTGATCCGCGCTGCGGGAACGCAGAACCGTTGGCTTCCCCGCCGCCAGGTGCCGCAGCCGCCGCCCAGACCCAGCCCGGGCGATGTCGCCCCATGGCAGCCCCCGCAGCGCCGCGACCCGGGACCGGAGCCTTTGACCTCCAACGAGTCAGAATGGACTCCTGTTGCGGGGAGGGTAGGGCTGAGTCAATGAGTCTCCACCATCTGCTGCACTACCCAAACGGGAGAGACCCACAGCTCCAGCTGCACCCTGGCTCCCAACCCCAATTTATTCTCACCTCACAGGACCAAAGGCAGGATGCAGCACCTGGCTGTTATCCCTTCATTTACTGCAAAACGAACTGCCAGACAAGAACAATGAAATCAGCTGTGGCCCAACAGCAGCTCTCTGCTGTGCCCTCCTACCTCCTTACACCTGGTACTACTTACAGCTCTTCCAACCCAGCTACCTACACCAAAGCGTTCCCAGTACCAGACATGGCTTCCTCCAGTTTCTCAAGAATTGCTCAGCAAAATCAGGTGCTTCCATTCAGGCTCTGTGAACCCAAACTGATGATGTGATTGCATGATCTTCCACTGCTGAGGAAGATGTTTTGTTAACCAGCTCAGGATCCTGAATGTGCTGGCCCAGCCAGAAGTGGTCCTTCTGCTGTTCTTAAAAGGAACTGGGTCTTACACAAAAATAGCATCTGTGCTGGCTCAGACCAAAGAGCCATCTCACACAACTGCCCATCCTGTACTGGAGGTTTTAGAGGAACGGAAGCTCAAGCCAGCATTTACTGATACTTGCCCACTGCTTAGTGCCTTCAGCTCAGCTAATTCCTCAGTCAGGAACTATCTTTATGACTCTGGAACAAAAATTAATTGCTAGAAATCACTTTTCTCCCCTGCAGGGTTCTAGAAATGTTACACAAGGCTTGGCAGGTGAAGTCTGTTCCCTTTTTCATGCCTAAAGCTGCAGTGTACAGGGCATAGGAGACTCAGAAACGAAGCTCATGCACCACATCTAGTACTTAGATGAGTGCTAAGGGTATTGACTACTAGTTTTACACCAGCAATCACCTCTATTCCTGTGTGTTTCTGTCCCAAACACACGGACACAGACCAACTCAGTTACCAGACCAAAATTTGTCAGCGCTCCTCTAAGAGTCTGCAGTTCCTTCCAATCATTCAAACTGCTCGATTACCCTATGTCTTTCAAACATTGTTTTCACTTTCCTGGAGAAGAAAATAACTTTCAATTCAGTCTTTTTAACTAAGAACCAACAATTTCTGGGAATCGATGCGGTCACAAACCTCAGTCGCAAGAGATGGATGTTCCTTAGGAGCACATGGCTTTACCAGCAGTTCTTTCCCTGTGTTAGCTGTCTGGGATTTCTGTGTAGAACCCTGAACCTGTTGAGTACGAGAAGGCACGGGCCCACTAGGTGGCACAAACGCACCGCTGAACAGCAAGGAGCAAGCCCGTGGTGGTGGTGGCGAGTCTCTGTTTCCTATGCGACCTGTTTTACCTCTGCATTTACACAGAGCAGATGGGTGCTGGTAAAGACTGTGCACACAGCTATGGCCCAGTAACCCACACATCTCTTTTCACATAAAACAAGCTCAGGTGTCAACGTGTTCCTTTGGACTTACAGGCTCGGCGAAAACCTCGACAAAGAGAAGGATCAGTTCCTGCAGCCCTTAACTTACTCACTGCTAACCACATTGCATCTGATTTCTGTGCTAGTGTTCAAGGAAATACAAATGGTCCTGCTTAGCAACATGAAAACTGAGGAGAAGAAGACAGTGATGTTTTCCATCCCCCATCATGTCATTCCAGTTAGTTCAAGCAAATGGTCTAATCCTTGTGCTGGCACCTCAAAGTGGTGAAAGACACTCCACTGGCAAACCTAAAGTAGCAACTCTGCTGGGACTGTGCTGAGCTAGCAGCACACATGCGTGGGACAAGAACTGTCATGGGATAAATCCCAAAACTTGTCACATACCTGAGCTCTGTTGTAGGTAAATCTAACACTGAGACCAAACAGCAGCGACACAACTATTTGTATACTTGTTGCTGCTGTGTTCCCGCATCTCACACTTTAACATGCTAGAAAAATTAAACCCTAAGATGTTCAAGGAGCTAACGGCATCTAAAGGCTACCAGGCTGAACTACAGCACCCAGCCACTGCCCTTGCAGGCAGAGACACTGCATCTAACTGCTGCGGATCTCCACTCCCTGCTACTGAGAACAGCAAAGGCAACAGAAGGCTTCAGCTGGAACCACAAATATGTGTACTCAGGCAGATCGTCTCATGCGAAGTTCATCTCTGTATTTGTGCACACAGTGCTTATCTTCTAATTAATCACCAGAGCTGCATCAGTAACATCATTTATCCTGATTTTATTTGTACCACTTCACTACACTTACTTTGATAAGTTCATACCCCTGTATGAACTGCTGCCCATTTCAAAACACATCAGAAGTAAAATAATTCATATTCTGCACCAATAGTAGAGATTTAAGATTTTGAATTATATCTCACAGAATCACAGAACATTAAGGATTGGAAGGGACCTCGAAAGATCCTCTAGTCCAATCCCCCCACCACAGCAGGATTAACTAGTTCTTTTCGCTTTGCTAAAAGACAGGCTCCTCCAACATGAACAGCCTTGATGGTTGAATTCAGTGATCCCAGGGATCTTTTCCAACCTCAATGATTCTGTGATTCTTAAATGTGAGGAAAAGTACCTGCTTTCTAGAAAATTCTACTTGGGTCAAAATGGGTAAGAAACTGTAAGCTTACACAAATTAGCCCAAACCCAAGTAGTGAGGACATGTCACAACACAAGTATTGATGGGGAACCAGTTTTACCATGGGAAATTTACTATGGGAGAATTAAACTAAAACTTTGAACAGGGTGTTCAGATTGGGTAGCAAGGGTTTGGGACAACTCTAACACCTTTGGCATCTCAGAAGTTTGATAAGCACTGTACTAGCTCCACAACTTACCATCTGTTTCTTCCTTCCTGCCTTCTCCTTTCCCTGGGCCAGTGGAAATGGCTTGCAGATCTGATCTCACTAACAACTATCTGTTTGCCAGCCAGGTGAGTTTTCTCAGTGCTTCACTCGCCGCTCTAACTGTGGAAACCTAGGACCAGACAGGGATAAATGAGTGGGTTGGTTTTCAACTGATTGTTAACCCTGCTGGCTGAGATAACCGCAGGCTCTACTCCAACCCAAATCGGTCACTTCCGACAAAGACAAAGCTCTCACAAAGGACAACTAAGGCAACAGGCATCGTGAAAATGTTTCTGGTAGCCAAACTACACTTCTGGTTTTATTTTTTGTACCGTGTCCGAGATTTAAGCACCAGGCTTTACTGCCACCGTTAAAGTTGATGCTAACATCGCATTCATTGGGTTATTTATTAGCCTCCCCCCTAAATACTTTGGCTTGAGGGATGATTTTCCTGAATTAAAAGCATTAAAACCCTATTTTTCAGGAGAAAAAACCCCACCGTCTCAGAAACGCTTCACACTGCACCCCACGGCTGGAGGGGATTTACACCGAGGCAGAGGCGGAGGACCCTGAGGCGGCAACTCCCTTCCCGCCCTCACACAGCCCCTCCCGCCTTTTGCGGAGGTGGGGCCCAGCGCTGGGATCCGCCCGGGGCGGGGAGGAGCCGCTCCGGGCTCTACCATTGAGTGTCTCCGGTGGGGGAGCCGTCTTACTCACACACGGGGCGGCGGCCGCTCGCTCGGGCACCCTCCGGCGCCTTGAGGCCGCCCAGGACCACGAGCGGGAAGGCCAGCTCCACGCCAAACCCCGCTGCCTCCTGCGACCTCTGAGCCTCCCCATCCCGCCTGACCTCCCCCGCGCGGGTAATGGTTCGAGCCTCAGCAGGCGCACAGGTGGGGCCGGTGGGACATACCAAGAGCGGCCGGGGGGTGGTGAGGAGGGATGAGAGTCGGCGAGGCGGGAGGGCGGGAGCGGGTCGGGGCTAGTAGCGGCCGCATCATCGGGCAGCGACGGGAGCAGAGCGGCCGCCGCGGGAGATTGAAGTGGCCGGGGAGAGGAGGGGGCGGCGCTGCTGCCGCTGCTGCTCGGGAGGAGGAGGTAAGCGGGGCCGGTCCGCGGAGAGGGGGGCAGCGCAGGCCCTGCTGTGTGACCGCGCCAGGAGGGCCCTCACGGCTCCGCTCCTGCGCGGAGAGGCCGCCGGGCCGGAGGCTGAGGGGCCGCCCCGGCCGGGGGCCCGTTCTCAGCCCTCGCACAGCCGCGAGCGCCGGGCTGAGGCGGGAAAGGGCGCGCGCGAAGCCAAGCTGCCCTCCTAGGGTTGCAGTTTGGTATCGAAGTACAGGCAGCCCTCCTCCCGCTCCGGTGGCCCAGGCAGGCCGCGAACTGAATCACCAAACCGATCCTGGTGTAAAAATAAAGTTGGTCGTCTCCATCTTTCGTATCAGCTTGAGTCAGCTTCCTGAGCTGATTCAGTGCAGGGGCAGCAGAAGCAGCATCATATGAAAAGTCACATAGGTGGTAGTTTCCTAAGAGCCTGCTCTTGCATCCCACTCCTGAAGCTGGTGACCCACGATTTATTTTTCTCAAGGGCTATCAGAGACTCATGGAATGGTTCAGGTTGGAAGGGAACTCGGAGATCATCACCCCAGACACTTCTCACTGCAGCCAAGCCCCATCCAACCCGGCCTGGAAAGAAGAATCTATGAAGAAAGGGGCAATCTATCGCTAAAGCAAGCGAGATTTTCACGTAAGGAATTACGTGCTAGATTTAGCCTGTATGTGCACAGTTTCTCAGGCATGAGGAGAAATGCACCCACTGTCTGAGGAGGTTGCCCACCCTCTGGTGTGGGGGCAGCAGAGCTTGGTGCAGGGGTGGAAGTGGTGGTTGGAACTGCTGTTTGATGTGGAAGTACTGGTTGAGAGTGTAATAAGCCTGCTTGCTAATTAGAGCATCTGTAGTAACTCTCAACTTATAATTTGCCCCTTCTAATCTTGATGGGGCATTTATTTGAATGTTGAGGCATTTCAGTCTTTTGGTGGATGCAGTTCTCCTTATGCCTTAAACTGTGTGCTCAGAATGGATTTCTTCAGTGAAAACTTGACAGTTTTAGAAACTGCTGCTGGTGTAGTTGTACTTGAAAAAGAGCAGTATTTGTGAGTCACCAAGTTAAGCAGCAAGAAGAGCAGGCTTTTAGGAAGCAGGTAACTGTATGACTTGAGTGCTTTTATTTTCACAGGGTATTCAGAACTCCATTTATGTTCTGGTTAGTCCTGTGTGACTTCAAGTGTACTGGCATTCTTTTGTGTAACAGATGGGGTGAAAGGCATTTGCCCTTCCCTCTTCAGCCTTTAAAATCAGAATGACAAAAGGCTTGAATATAAGAGAAGGTGAGTTTGTGAATATTAGGATATCTGAGGATAGGTGGAGTACATTTCCTCTGGGGACAGGCTGAGGGAATAGGGGCTGTTTGGCCCCTTGGAGAAGAGAAGGCTCTGAGGGGACCTTGTAGCAGCTTCCAGTATCTGAAGGGGCTACAGGAAAGCTGGAGAGGGACTTCTTGTGGGGGACTCTGATGATAGGACAAGGGATATGTTTTCAAGGTAAAAAAGGGCAGATTTAAGCTAAAATCTGAGGCAGAAAATCTTCCCTGTGAGGGTTCTGAGGCCCTGGAACAGACTGCCCAGGGAGGTTATGGCTGCTCCATCCCTGGCAGTGTCCAAGGCTGGGATGGATGGGGATCGGGCACACTGGTGTGGTGGGAGGTGTTGCTGCCCACAGCGGGGGTTGGCACTGAGTGAGCTCTGGGATTCCTTCCAACCTCAGCCATGCTAAGAGTGGTATGCAAAAAGAGAAAGTATTGAAAGCCTTGAACGGCCATGGCTTTTTGAAATCCCTTTTAAGGTAACCCTCCTTTTACTATCTCCGTTTTATTTCCGTCTTCCTCCCTGCAAGGCGTGGGGGTGTGTGGAAGATAACCTTAAGTGGGATCTGTTGGGTGGCTCCGGCTGCTTCCTCCTCCTCAGGGACTACCGCTCCCAGCAGCGCCCGGGCCGAAAGTGAAAACACAGGGCAGGTTGCCTCCTGCCTCCCCTCCCGCCCGCTGGCTCTGGCGCGCTCGCACATGTCTTCTCTCTTTTGTTTTCCCCCGGCAGCGCTGCAGGACCCCCCGAGGAGCCGCGGGAGCGAGCCCCCACCGTAGCCGAGCCCGGGCGCTGCTGCCGGAGCCTCTGCACAGGAGCCCAGGAGCGGTGGGGCTCATGGAGCCGCGGGGGCTGGCTGCTCAGTAAAACTTTGCGGTTTCTTTCGGCGATTCCCACATGCTCGTTGGTAACGTGAGAGCGGCTGCTGTTCCTCTTGCTGCTGCAGCTGGTGCTACCGCGAGTGCTGGGGGGGCGGCGGTGTCCCCCCGCAACCCTGCTGCTGTTCCCTTCACCTGGCCCTGGAGCTGCTCCGTGGATTCTGCTCGCCATGCGGGACTAGGATCGGTGCGGGGGTTTTCCGGCGCTAAACATGGAGGCGGCGGGCAGAGCCGAGGGCGAGGAGCAGAGCCAGCGGGGAGGCAGCAGCATGGACACTCCCGGGGACGCCTCTATGGACTCCTACCTGCGATCTCAGGGCTTGTACAGAAAGAGAGTTGCCAAGGATGGATCGTGTCTTTTCAGGGCCGTGGCCGAGCAGGTAACTGCTGCTTCGTGTGAAAGTATGGGAAGCAGGTGATGATTAAAGTGCAGGCAAGTGTAGGTTAAGGCAACACGGGAAAAGAAAAAAATGTGCTAGGGAGGAGAAAAATGGTTTCAGAGTTCTGTGTGTAACAGCCACCATCTGTCCTCAGGAAACTGTTACCTGTTCTGACCTTCCCCTGCCTCCTCAGAGCCTTTTCTTCAGTGTTACATTGTGGGTGCAGCTGCTTTGTATGAGACTACGTGGGAGGGAATTTCATGGAAAGGGCTGAAAAGCCTTGTTCTTAGCTTTGTTAATTGGTTTACTATAAAATTAGAGAAAGCCAGTAATTTATTTTCAGTTCTTCCTGTTGAATTCCCCTCCCCCATTTCAATGTTAAAGGAAAAAAGTGACAGCGTCATCTTGTCTTAAGTACAAACAAACAGCAGTGGGAGCTCTGGTGCTTCTGATTGTGGGAGCCCAGATTACTGTGCTAGTTATACACCACTTGCTCTCGAAAAATTACTTTCCCCTCTGACTTTAAGGTCAGTCAAGTGCTGTTGATCTGGATTAAGCTTGGTGGGTTGTGTTTTATTCTTTGCTTTTAAGGGAGCAATAATTGAATATACTTTGAGATTCTGGTATTTTTAGTTCATATATAGAAAGATTTTCACACACAACAGTGTATGTAGAACTTACTTTCCAATTGTTAATTACATTTTTAACATCCCATTTTTATTTTATTGAAGGGAAGGTCATTAATTCAGAGTTACTAGGTGTTTAGCCACAAATTTGTGGTTAAATCTTGGTACCCTTCATGCAGGAAAAAATTAACTGATGTCACTTTGGAAGTGTTTTGAGAGTAATGTGTAAGGACTGCAAGAGAGGCTGCAACTTACAACTGACTGGACCTTCCCTGCATTGTAATGAGGATGCAGCCACAGCTAACTCTGAGTCTATGGTGAAAGTAGTATTTAGACAGTAGAGATTTGAACAGGAGGTAGAATGCAGGTGTTGTACTGAGATGCAAATTCCTGGCTTCCAAATCCATGTTTGGGCAACAGACTATCCCTTAAAGTCAAGTGAACCTGTGAGCTCTCAGATTGGGCTGGGTTTCATTTGAGCAGGTGTATGCTTGTAGTTAATTTCCTCACCCAGTCCTGTGGTAAGTGACTTCCTCGGTTAATTGAAGTCCTTTACAAAGGAGGTGGTTAAAGCAAATTCACCAGGCAAATCCTCGTGCAGTTTAGTAAAAGCATGAACTCTGCGGTTACTTAATTATTTTTATTAAGTAGTTGAACTTTAACCTGCGTAAGGGTACTGTTACTGAGTGGACATGTATTTTTAATATTCTTAAAAGCAAGGCTACAGTATTTGCAAACCTGTATTTAGACAACGGTCATTAATTATTTGTGACCTGCCATCAGAGCTCCCAAGAACCAGTGTGGCTGTCTTTGTTTTCTCCCTCTGTAGGTGTTACACTCTCAGTCTCGCCATATTGACGTTAGAATGGCTTGTGTAGACTACCTTCGGAAAAATAGGGAGAAATTTGAAGCAGTAAGTACTTCTATTTTCATGGTGAGCACCTAAAAACTGTTTCTTAGGCCTTCCACTTCTCTAAGATACGTTGTTTGTGATTGTATTCATCACAGCTAATGCTTTTTAAAGTGAGTGCACTTGAAATTAATTCATGTCTGTGTGGAGAGAGCTGATTTTCATAAATCTAGAGGAAGACCTGTGTGTACTGCTTGGACTGGAAAGGCTTTTCATGATCATTAACAAACAACAAACTTTCTCCAGTAGTCTGTAGCAGAGCTACTGGAGTCTGGATTTTGTTTTAGTCCAATGCCTGTTTTAATCCAGGTCATAATACGTTGCTATTTAAAATCTTTTAGAACATCCAAGCACTTTGAGATTAGTGGTAGCTTTTTCAGGGTCTTCAGTTTAATACATGGCCACTGTGGTTTGGGGTTTTTTCTAAACATCTATGATCAGGTTCTCCATCAGCCATGGACTTAAAATATTTTGAGGCAGATCTATATTTGGCCGGTGTTAATATTACCAAATCCTCTTCTCCTTCCTTCTAAAAGAACAATAATAAATAACAGTGCACCTGTTTGGGTTTGCTTGGGTTCTAGTGTCTGTCCAGTTAGCAGATTTCCAGGACAGCCAGAGCAGGAGTGTGTGTGTGAACATTTGTTATCAGAGGATTATTACTCAGCTCTTTTTTTCTCTTGTTCTAAATTTACTGAGACCTAAACTAAAAAGGCTGCTTTAGATGCACTTTGGTGTAGAAGAGAGCAGAAAAGCAGGAAATAAGAACGTGTGCGTTTGCTAGAGCTTCTGACAGGTGTTCTGTGCTTCATTGTGACTGACTTTTAATGTGGAGGCTGTTAATAGATGACATCAAATACAGTGAATCTCTGGGAGAGTGCACCTCAGATCTGGCTGTTTCCATTTTCTTGGAAATTGCCGTAATTTTCCTGTCCTGTGTCTTACTGCTGCTTTATACTTAGGTTGAAAGCTCTGAGGGCAGAGCAGTATCACTTCCATTAGTACAGTGGGTTGCAGATTGGGGATTCTATGTGCTGCACAAATCAAGAGAACTAATTATTACTCTGTTTTTATACAAAACAGTTTATAGAGGGGCCATTTGAAGAGTATTTAAAATGTTTGGAAAATCCACAGGTAAGTCACACTTCCTTTGATAAGCAATACAGTATCATTTTCATATGGTCAGAGTGATATTGAAGTGAGAATTTTAGAAATGTTTCTTACAAAGTCAGACCGCAACAACTCCTGACCCAAAATATGAGTTGTTTATTGTTGAATAAAAATTTAAAGAAACAAAGTTAGAACCAAACTAACCCCCAAAACAACAAACCCAAAGCCCAAGAACTGCCTTTTACAGTACAGCTGTTAGGCTGTAGGTTTCTATGACTTGAGCCTGGGTTATGGTGCTACTAATGTGTTGCTGTTTAACAGCTTTAAAGGCAGGTTTCTGGTCTGCCTTCAGGTGCGGTTGTACAGGTGTATGCCTGAGAAATGTAGCTGTCACAAGTTCATTTTTGCTGTTGGGAAGTGCTCTGTCTGCTTTGTGTTGGAGCACTTCAGGAGACCATGTAACGATCCTTGTATGGAAGTCATCTGTAAAGTGTGAGAGTCGGGCCTCAAGGCTCTTTTTCAAGTTCATCTGTAGCTAAGGGCCGTCAAATCCAGACAGTTTTGAAGGTAGAGAGTAACAATTTAAAAAGCACTGGGTAAACCATGTGACAGACTTCTTTCAAAAGTAACTCTTGAAAAAGCCAGGCTGACAGTTGCTTAAGTTTAAAGAAAAACAAAACCCCATTATATCACCTTTAAATTTATGTTTTTCAATGCTTGGCATAAACCAGTGTGATTATTTTGAGCTCTGTTTTCTAGTTTGGGAGAAGTTCTAGCTTGTACTCTGTAAACTCCCTAAACTACTTGACCACAAGAGTTATATCAAAAACCCCTTCAAATATAGTAAGATTCAGTGTTAATGTGTTTGTGTTCCACAATGATTTCTTACTTCTCCTGATCTGCCCATCAGGAAGTAGAGTTGTTTGTTTAAACATAATTCTCTTTCTCCCTACAGGAATGGGTTGGACAAGTGGAAATAAGTGCCCTTTCTCTTATGTACAAGTAAGACAACCTTTAAACGTGTTTTATTCACTATTGTTGTTGCTAAGCTGTGGGCTGTACCCATGTCTGTTACCTCTGATGTAGCTTGGCAGTGTAAGTATTGTAGACTGCTGCTAGAAAGCTGATCTCGCCCCTCCTCTGGTACAAAGATGTCTGTACAGAAATAAGTCTGCTCAAACTTACTCCTGTGCTGTGTTACTGTGTTCCACTCTGTCAGTACCAATGAGATAGTATAAGCTTGTCAAGGACCATAGCTTGAGCTGTGCTTGAGCATTGTTGTGGGATTTGTGTGATGACAAACTCCTCTTGGTGATGAACGGTTTTAGGTGTGTTTTAATTGAGCGGGATCTGTGTGTTGATCATTCTTCACAAAGAAAACAAAATTAAACAACAGGCTGAATGTTTGTAACTGCTTTCCAATTACTGTTTGAGGGGGTGGACAATGAGCAGCATCTTCTCTTTCAGCTGTTTGTTAACCAGTTGAAAAAGCTGGTATTTCAAAATACTGACTCTTATCTCTGATAGTTGATAAGAGGAAAGATACTACTTTCAGATACTTAGATGAGTGCTAAGTGTAGGAAGTTACCTGAAATTCCCTCTCTGGATTGTGTGTGGTTGATGGGACAGTCTGTGATTTGCCTGTGCTGCATGTGTGGAAGAGGACTGAACTGTAGGTCAGTGGAATGCTTGGCCTCAGAGGTTTAGGGAGAAGGTCTGATGGTTAGATTGAGCTTCTTTTTTGAGTCACTGAAGTCCTGTGCTTGATGACATCAGAAGCGTGCGATTGTGATCTTCAGTTTGTGCATTTCTGTCCATGAGAAATGTCTTCTTGTGAAGTAGAAGCAGTTTATTTTCAAGTCATTATATTGGTATCCAGAACCACAGCTGATAGTTGAATATAGAGACAAATCCTAGTCAATAGTAGTAGTCTTTCATTTCTATGGGAAGCTTGAGGAGGCTTGTGGCGTAATTGCAGTGCAGACAGTGTTTCACAGCAGAGCTGTAGGCAAGAATTGTTACTGCCCTACTTGTTTTGGGAAAACTAGCTTCTACTAAAAAGTTGATGCAGAGCCTCTGGGGAAAATTGGGGTGTGGGTGAGGGGAGAGAGTTGCTTCCCATCCTGTGTGCTGGCAGGCTGAAGGAAAGCAGAAGTACAAAATGTCCTGTTCTGGACTAGGTGAAGTGAGAGTATTTCAGATTGTTCAAGAATCAGATAGAAACACGGTAGGAAAAGGCCTGATTTCACTTTCATGTCTCAGATTGGGCGCAACTGTAGCTTGGGTTTCCAGTAGAGTTTTCCTTGCCTTCCTGGAGCGAGTGGGTCTCTTAGCGATGAAATTCTTTGCTTTTCAGAATTGTTCTTCCTGAGTCGTCATAGAAAGTTTTCCTTGTATTTTTCCAATCCAAACCCACCCCCGTGAACACACTTAGTCGCTCTGCAAGACTAATAACAAAACTTGCTTGTGTGTGAGCAAGGAATAAGTTGAAGGAAGTGATAGATTGCTGTGTAAATAATTCAGAGGGAGTGTTGTGGATGAGAGAGAGCAAATAAAGTTAAGATCATGACAGAGATTGATTACAGCAGCGAACCAAAACAAATAGCAACGATTGATAGTCTTTCAGTTTTAAGAAAATTAAAACACCCAGGCTGCTGTGTCAGTGTCTGTTTCCTGCTTGGGTCACTATATCCAGTTCAGCTTTTGATGTGTTTTAATCTAACAGGATAAAATATGTGCGGAATCTAAATTGTAATGTCACTTAACTGTGTGGTGTTCATACAGCTAAAAGCATGGTATTCAGAGGTGCTGGAGATGTTGTTATGGTACCTGATCCTGGGAAAATACCTGCTGATGTATTGGGCTTTTTGGCCTGCCTCTTGGCACGCTGTGGCCACCCGGCAGTGTTCTGTGAACCTTCCTGAGTGTGAGAACTTGATTTGACAGATGTGTTTCTGAGCACAGACATGGGAGTCGTTCTGTTAACTGGCCTCCATGCCCAGAAAGGTTCTTGCACACATCTTAACACAGGTTTAGCCTAAGCCGTTGCTCCTGTTCTGGAAACTTTGCACTGTTTCCTCTCTCTGTTCAAAAGACTGACCTCCTCTTTGTTCTGGTGGGTTTCCAAGTGGCAAAGTTGAAATAATTTCTCCAGGACTGGCGAGCCATCATCTTTGTAAACACAGCTCCAGAACATGGTGCCTGGAGACTTGCTTTACTTGCCCCTGGCTCTGTGTGGGTCCTGGCCCTGGCAGTGTGTCTGGTTCTAGTGTATTTTGTTAGAGAAGTAAGGTCCTTCTGTGGTTACATGTGTTCCTTCAAATTGACTTGAATTTTATGGCTAACTAATTTCTAAATGAGTTCTGAACTGCTACATTTTTCCCCCCCTCAGGAAAGATTTCATAATATACCGGGAACCAAATGCTTCTCCTTCACACGTAACTGAAAATGGCTTTTCAGATAAGGTAAAAAAACTAGCTATGGCTGTTCCAAAGAGCTAAATTAAGATCACTTTACAGACAGCATGTGTGTTCATGTAAGTCCTGTTGTTCATCACAGCAAAAAGCTCTGAGAGTTCCATTTTTGACCATTGGTTTAGTATGCGTTTGAGGCAGCTGTTCTGGTAATACATGTAGCTCTTATTCTTAAATAGATGGTCCCTATGTTGGGGGTGGTACATCTTCCTGTAATCTGAAATCTTGTAAAAGTGAATTTACAAGGGCTAACAGATTGTTTTTGACGTCCAGTCAAAACCTTCTTGTTTTATAGGACGTCCACTAAATGCTTTGTTTGTTGTTATTTGGAGGTGCTGAGAAAACAAAGCTCATTAAATGGAATGTAAGAGGGGTAATGCTCATATTAAAAATAAAGTGAGATACAAACCCTAGAATATCTTTTTTTTGTAGGTGTTGCTGTGCTTCTCGAATGGAAACCACTATGACATTGTGTATCCCATAGAATATTCAGAAAAGGCTGCTCTGTGCCAGTGTAAGTACAATGCTGTGAAAAGCACGGATTCTTAACAAATCTGAAAACTAAGATTCCTGTTAATATTCCTTTCCTGTATTGGCGAGAGGGGAATCTCAGGAGGGTTCTGCCTTTAACCCTCAAACCATCACACAGATTCTTAACAGGAATCTTAAAATTGTCGGAGTCAAGACAATTTCAGGAAGAGGCTCTGTATGAAAACTTACTACAGCACCTCTACAGCAGCTTAGCTTTCCGTTGGGTTGTCTGTGACTGTGCGGTTGTGCGGCTCCTGGGCAGCCTGTTCCAGTACTCTGTCACCCTCACTGTGAAGAAGTTCCTTGGGGTACTGATTTTGAACATGTTGCATTGCTTTTGGTCAGCTGGTTTTGATCTTCTGTTTCAGACTGTTACATACCCTCTGTGTGTAACTTGTCGCAGAAACTATGGGGGTTGCCTGTGTAAAAAGTAACAGATGTAATGGATGGCTGTTCTGTGCACTAAACTGTGAAGATGTCTGGGTTTGATGGGTCACTGTACAACCCCTACAGAATTCCAGTTCTTCTCAAATTCTCTGCCTGTGTGCAGTTAAAAAGCTAAGGCCAAGTTTGTCAGGAGACCCGGTGGCTTCAAACATACCTGTTCAGCTGTAGTAGCTGCAGCTGGCTTTGCTTGTGATGGGTGTTTCCACATGGAAATGCGTGGTTGCTGTGCTGGGAGTGATCTGAACTGCATCTGTAAGGGTTGTATGAAACCTCATTTACCTTGTGACTCATTTTGCTCTTCCACTTTTCTTCCCCAGCTCTGCTGTATGAGTTGCTCTATGAGAAGGTCTTTGATACAGATGTGAAGAAAGTCATAACAGAACTTAGTGCTGGCAGTGCGACAGAGGAGAGTAATGGGAGCAGTGACATGTCTGCTTCAGATTCAGATGATGACAACTGCAGGTAAATGGGATTTAAAAGTCCGTGTAAGATGCCTGTAAGCAATGCATGTTAAAGAAGTTCTGGATTCTTGGTGTGTGGTAGAATCTAACAGTTGGGGTTGAAGACCTTTACAGAAGACTAAGGAAAGAAACACAGAGGGTGCAGTTAGAACTCTGAAAGAATGAAATGTGTACTGTTTGCTGTACCTAAGAGCAGGGTTCTGGTTCCTCTGTGTTTCCTGCAGCCTGGCTTTGAGTCTCATTCTGTAATGGAATATTGTGCTTGCAACATGACCTTGTTCTTGCTGAAATCAGGAGAATCTACTGGGAGCACTGTCAGTGTGCCAGTCTAGCAGGGTAAACTCCATCAGTTACTTGGCTCACTCTTGCAATTGAGTAGTGTTGCAGGAATCTAATCCAACGTGTGTTGCTCCCACATCTCAGGGATGAACTGCCTGCTTGTTTGAGATGTAGCTACTGGAGAAATACGGATGTAGCTTGCTCCATTTTGCTGTGTGGTTTCTGTGAGGTGATAGTATGCACGGGTTTGTAGTCCTTTTGCTGGATCTGGAGCCTCTAGCTAGATTCCTTTTGCAAAGTAAGTCTTTCACAGCATCAGTTTTGTGTTTATGCCTTGACAGTTTTTCTGTTCAATACTGTTGTTGAAACCCTGGCTTGTGTGAGATTCCACTGAAGCTATGGAGATTGTGCTAGAGCAGTGCATCATATCCCCTTGTCCTGCTGAGTGTTATTGAAGCCCTTTCTGGGGACTCTGCTGTAGTCAGTGTGACATGTGGCAGAAGAAATCTTTTGAGATGGCAGAAGCTTATCTTTATCTCAGGCTGAAAACAACAGAAAGGAAGGTGATGGCAGTCAGCACAGAAAGAGAACAAAGTTCTGGAAAAGAGATTAGCTTCCTTTCTTGTCCTGTGGGGGGGGAAAGCCAACCTAGAGGATATTTCAAACTAAAATACAAAGTATTTCTGCCTCTGGGAACAATTACTGTAGTTAAATGTCGGAGTGGAAACCTTTATTCCTGACTGGTTTTGGAGCTTTCCTGGGCTTCCTGTGCAGTAGCATGTCCCTGTATCTTTGAGACTGCTAAGGAAGTAACACTGTGAACTTCCACAGCACCTCTGTGAGTGAAGGTCATGTACTCACTTGAGACTCTCCAACCCAAGGCCTTGGAATTAAACCACAACTCTGGACCTAGTTAACCAAAGTACATATGTGTGGCTGTATGGGTGGAGTCTTGGGGGTTGTTTTGTCTTAAAGTTCAGCTTGTTTGGTTACCTAGTTTTCCAGAAGCTCTTCAGCTAATAAATGTGAATGTTTCAGTTGTGTTGATTGCTTTGTTTTGAGGAAGAGTTAGTGCTGACAGTTGCCTACAGCTGCTGTAGGGAGACAGGCTTTTTTTCACCCTGCCTGGAAAGTAGCTTTCCAGTGATGTCAGGGATGCCAAGTAAGAGGAGAATGCCCAATGCCAGTTAACTAACAGTGGCATTTGGGTTTGAGGCGCTATTTTTTAACATCAGCTTTTGTATTGTTTTCTTTGTGTGGTTGCAAAAATGAGGTGTTTTCTTGCTTCCCTTGTCCACCTCTCCTTTTTCCCCCCAGGTGATGGCTAGTTCAGGGCACCTAAGTTATACCTCCTGAAACTTGTACTTGGGAACAAAGATCTTTTTACCTTTCTATGATACAGAAATGTATTTCAGAATTGAGGTTTTTTTGTTTCAAGGGGTGACGATGTTCTGGGGTTATGCTGGTGTTAGAAAAATAAGTGGAAATGGGTAGTTTTGTGTGGTTTTTTTTTTATCCACTTCCATAGTTCTTATCTCCTGCTGTGGCGGGGGATTGCACTAGTTGACCTTTCAAAGTCCTTTCCAATCCCTAATGTTCTGTGATTCTGTCCTTTTGCAGAAGTAAAGCAAGCACAGCCAGTGATATGAATGGATTGAAGTCTGCTTCTGGCGACAAGGTATTTGTCTTCTAAGATTTACTGTCTTCCTACTCACTTGTCTAATCTCGTCTGCTGTAGTTCTCAATGTTTAATGCTCATGAGAGAATCCTGAGCTTTTAGTTTTCTTAATACCTTAAGTACTTAGGTCTTTGAAAATGAGCGGTGGCTTTTGCTGTGCCCTAAGGTGGACAGCGTCCTTCATAGTGCTGCTTGGTTCCTGTTTTGTTCTGGGCTGCTTAAAAGAGCATAATGGAACTACTACTGTTTTTAAATCAATGTATTTTCAGCTTCATTTTTGAGTTTCAAGTCTGAGCATGGCAGCTGGATAATGGGAACTCTGCATCGTTTATGTAGTTGACCTTTCACGTTGTTCTGTTTCATACAGCACCTTAAGAGCAATGGGAATCCTGCTTTGGTCCTACCTAAAAAAGTTCTGAAATCGCTGAATCCCTCGGTTTACAGGAACGTTGAATATGATGTTTGGCTCCAATCCAAATGGGGTAAGTAGCTGCATTCTTGCAAGTTGTGGTTTTTGCAAGCTGCTGGATGAGGTGGAGCCCTTCTGAAGAGCAGTGATGCAAATGGAAGCTTGGGTTTTAGGCAGCAGTCTTCCTCCCATGGGTTTACCTGCAGATCTAGGGCCTGAATTTATGGCTTGCATTTTTAATGTGTCAGGGAAGAAATTCTTGGGGCATATTTAAACTAACATTGTGTTACTGCCAATGTATTTACAGATCAGCAGAAACAAGATTTTTCTATTGCTGCTGGCATGCAATACTCAGTTGGAGATAAATGTAAAGTAAGTACTGAATTTTACAGAGAAAATACAGTTTGGCTCAAGATACCAGTTTTCTCTCCTTGTTAACTGTTTCCCAAATATTCTATTTTCTAAATTTTCTATTGATTTCTAAGTGTGTTTGCTTGTGTCTCCAACCGTGCATGTGCTTGTCATTTACATGACTCAGTGTGCACAGAATCACAGGACAGTAGGGATTGGAAGGAACCCTGAAAGATCATCCAGTCCAATCCATCTGCCACAGCAAGATCCCCTAGATCCAGTTGCACAGGAACATATCCAGGCACGTTCTAAATGTCTCCAGAGAAGGAGACTCCACAAGCCCCCTGGGCAGCCCCTTCCAGGGCTCTGTCACCCTCACCATGAAGAAGTTCCTTATCAGATTGATGTGGAACCTCCTCTGTTCCAGCTCACACCTGTTGCCCCTTGTCCTATCATTAGATGCTGCTGAACAGAGCCTGGCTCCATCCTCCTCACACCCACCCTTCACGTATTTATCAACATTAATGGCGTCACCCTTCCGCCTCCTTTTTTCCAAGCTCAAGAGACCCAGCTGTCTTGGCCTTTCCGCATGAGGGAGATGCTCCACTCCCTTCATCATCGGAAGCAAGTAACAGAGCATCCTGTCAGTGCCATTTTACTGCCCTAAAAAGCCCGTTAGGTTAGTGTCACACATGTATTTAATAAGGTGATTGTGGCCCTTAACATGAGGCCTCAAATGTATGGGCTTGCTTCTGTTGTGAGGACTTGCTTGTGTGCATATGACAGTGTGTGATGGAATGAAGTGTAGTGGGTAAATAAGAACCCCTACAAAACTGCAAACCACAAAACTGATGCTGCGGTGACTTCTGAACAACTTCTTTAGGTTTTTTAAATCAACTTTCTGGAGAGTAACTACAGAAATCACTTGGGTTCGTGTTGTTCTTAAATTCACTGACATTAGTTCTAAGCTTTTCTGGACGTGGTTTTTCAGAAGCTTTGGGTTTAATTCTAAGGTGAGGTGATTTAAGTGAAGCTGAAAAGTCTCGGTACTTTAGTTACTTTTCACTGGTAGTTCTGAGTGTGGTGTTTCGGTAAGTGGTGTTGTCTGGTGAGTTCTATGCTGTTGTACTGTTGGTATTTGGGTTTTTCATAGTATTTTGGTTTTGAGGAACCTATGTGGATCGACAGTTTGGTTGTGATACATTCGCTGAATGATGTGATCTTTATTTCTCAGCTCTTGTGTTCCCTGAGGCTAAGTTCCATTTTGAAAGTTGCTGAGTTACACCCTTTCATTGTGTCTCTGAAGCTAATGCTCTGCTTTTTCCCCTCCTGTGTTCTGTGCAGGTGCGCTTAGACCATAACGGGAAGTTCTATAATGCCCATATTCAAGAAGTTTGTTCAGAGAATGGGCCTGTTGTTGTATTTGTTGAAGAGCTTGGAGCAAAGTAAGTGCATAAGCCCCTCTCCAAAAGAGGACCCTTGGTGATGACAGCATCACTGAGCAAAGTCACAGTTAATTCCAGCCCCTGAAGCATACCTGCCGCTTTACTCAAAGCGGTACTGCCACAGAGTTAAGAAAACAACATTCATGAAGAAGGGCAGTAGGTTTCTGCATCAGAACCTTTGATAATTTTTCCAGTGCTAATAATTCGGTCATTTGCACAAGAGTCAGTCCTAAATGGATTGACACCATCGTCATGAACTGTTGCTCGTGGTACACAATAGTATGAGACTAGAACTGTGAGCAGCTCTTCGTGTCAAATGGCCCATCAATGTAGTGAGGCTGTTTGCTGAGTAGCTCAGCCTGACTTCCTAGAGTGCGAAGTGGCTGTTCAGACCGGTGTAATCCTTTTCTACCTTGTGGCCACCTCCTCCTGTTAAACAAAAATGACCTGTCAGACAATGTGAAGCTTGTTAGTTCCCTTTTAACATGGAGGTTAAACCTGATTTGAGCAGTCTGCAGTTAGAGAGGTTTTAGTGTCTTCCTTCAAATAATGCAGAGTTGCTTGGACATCCTACAGCATCCTCGGTTAAAACCACAGTCACTGCTCTGGGATATAAACCCCACCGTAATAGTTTTGTACCTGGCCATCTGTTGCAGTGTTTGTGATGAAGTTTATCTGACTACATTGCTTTTTGTCATCATTTTCCTTTTCTGTCTGCCCTGAAGACATTCCAGTACTCACTCCACAGAAGGCTGATCATTCTTTACTGGATAAGTTCACACCAACTTATCAGCTTTATTTTAAAAGCAATAGAATTGTTCGGTGCATTTCCGAAGTGCGATCATATGGAACAGTGGTTTCAGAGGTGGAACAATCCTTTGGCCTTGGGAATGGTGCTGTTAACTTTAGTAGCCTGCAGTGTGGTCGTTAAGATATGTTTGTCTCCATAACTCCTTGTTTTGCAGGCATGCTGTCTCACTGAAGAGCCTTAAACCTCTTCCACAAGCCTCTCCCATGGAGGGCTGGAACACTGTGCCAGGGAAGAAGATAAAGAAATTTTTCCCAACGTGGGGGCAGAACACTCAGCCTGGTAGGACTGTACCTGTCTGTGTGTGGCAGAATCTTTATTGTCGGGCGGGTTGTTCCAAAGAGCTAAAGGATTTGAAATAAGTCTGTTCTTGCCTCTGTGCCGCAGAGGCAGATTGCAGAGGGCCGAAGAACCAGAGCAAGTCAATAAAACCCCAGTCAGCACTACCTCCTCGACTTCAGCATACTGTGGGAGCCAGGCAGCATCAGTTCTTGTGTTCTGGACCCCAATCTCACCAGACCTCAACTGAGCAAAAAGGTCCAGGCAGGAATCCTTCCCAGACAGCAAGGTAATAAAGCTGCAGCTAACCTCTTCCTTGTCCTGAACTCTGGCTGAGCTGCTTGGAGCCCTGGTGCCTGCTCAAGGTTGTCCCTTTTGAAAGGCGTGGTCACTGGGTCTGAAGAAGTGTTCCAGACTGTTAAGGAGACACAAGTACAGGACAATTAGCTATTTAAAAATCTTGATGTTAAACCTTCTTTCAGAATTGCTACTGTCGCTGCTCTTTTGCCGCTCTTCTGTGCTGTAACTTCGTAGTGAGTCAGTGTCTTTGGAGTTGGCCACATTTTAAGGCCGTTTTATTGCCATCTGTAATCTAAATACACAAATGTCCTAAAATGTTTAGGTAAATGATTTGCAAAGCTGAAACAGGGACATTAATTTTCTGTAGTGATGGTTCAGGCACTGCGAACTCTAATGTATTTCCTCTCTTGTGGTGTTTGTAAACATCACATTCCCCAGCTTTATGTTTCAAGTTTGTAGGTAACAGATGGGGGTAGCCTGTTCTCGCTGGCATGGAAATGGGTTTGATCACTTGCTGCAGGCATTTGTGTTTGAACTGTGCTCTAATAGCTGCCATTTGATAGTAAGTCTCTCCGGATTGTATCCAACTGAACAAATCACGGGCAAAATGTATTCTTTCCCTTCCTTATGGGTGCCTTGGGGGGGGCAGGAGGGGATCCAACTTTAAGCAGTGCTGTACAGTTGTCTTCCTTCCAGACAGTGAGTTTGTATTGTGTTTGCTGCTGCTGAATTTCCTTGTCCCATTTTGTGTTTCTCTTCTCAGAAAACCAGAGTGGGAGAGAACTGAGGATCTGAACCACAGCACCAGAGACAGTAACTACTTTGGGCTGTCCCCAGAGGAACGCTGGGAGAAGCAGGCGATAGAGGAATCTCGTTCGCTTTATGAGATCCAGCAGAGGGATGAGCAGGCATTCCCTGCTCTTTCCAATGTAGGATGTTCTTCATTAGTAGTGTTTTTTTACATTCTTATCTGTGAGCCTTTAATTAGTGGTTGCTTTGCTGACCTTGTGTTACCATGCAGCTTGAAAGTTAAGGATGTTTTCATCACACTTGCTTTCTATATACAAACTCATGACTCTACAGTGCTTTACAAATTGAGGGTGAGACACACAGGTAGAGCATGTTCTTCTTGGGCAGATGTTTAAAACCCTCCTGGCCGTGTTCCTGTGTGACTTGATCTAGGTGATCCTGCTGTGGTGGGGGGACTGGACTGGATGATCTTTCGAGCTCCCATCTAATCCCTGATGTTCTGTGATTCTGTGAATAATTGCTATCCAATACACCCCCCTCTTTGGGCAGGGTAACAGGGCAGCCATGAGCTGCTGAGGCTGTGGGCTTCTTCGTACTCCCTTACAGTTACTCAGGTAATTGTCTTGGATGGTGGGATAGGACTTGAAAGTGAGGACAGAACTTGCTCTGAAGTGGTTTAGGTGAGAAGTCGCTCAGTAACATGACACTGTGGTGCCTGAGTTAGTGTCAGAGGTAACTGGGTGGTGGTTTCTGATTCGGCTCACATAAAACCTCTTATAAGTGACTTTTCTTTTTAGCCTGAGAAGTTACTGGGCAGAGAAGTTGCCTGGTGTCATCTGTAATGGACTTCTTCACCAGATTGGCTCTGGGTCTCTCGTGGAGCTGAGCTGGCTTCAGTGGAGCTGTGTGTCTGAAGGAAGCATGCAGCCTTTAGATTTTGAGGGGTTTTTCTAATGATAGAATTTTGACATAATGATACAATTTTGAAAGAGTGAATTAGGAGTTGGTGTGTCCAGGAAGTGAGGAGATGGAAGTGTGAGTGGAGAGCTGCTGTCTACATAGGTTTATTCTAGAGATGCCTTTGGGCTTCTTGGGTTTAAAACCTAGCACAAACGAAAACAAGAGCCAGGCTGGGAAGAAGGAATAGAAGAGTGATCGGTCCTAAATCTGTTGCTTTGCGGAAGTGACTTCCGATGTGCCATATCCTTCAGTTCTTCAGCAGTAAGTCCTGTGGTGTGATCAATAAATGCACAGCTTCTCTGCAGGGCAAAGAGCAGGCTGTGGGAGAAGCCTAGCAGGCAGAGGTCGCTCTCTCTGAGCTGTAGTTAACAGTTGCCGTATTTGCTCAGCTGCAGGAGGATGGGATTTTAAAGCAGATAGTGTCTGACTCAAGCAGTTTCTGTTTGCCCTGTGATCTAATGACGTGAAGGCTGTTGTTGCAGAATTCAGCAGTGGGTGAATGTGAATGATTCTGATCAGGACTGCTCTTTTTGTCCTTCCCACCTCTCTGGGAGTGTCACAGGCATAATCTTGTCAGAGCAGGTGATGGTAAGGGATCATCAGACTGCATAGAAAACATCCTCTTACAAGATTTAATGTTTCTGCTTCCCTATACTACTTTAGAGTCCTTCAGTGTGCCAGGCTGCTACACAGACTGTGGATAATTTAAACCAGAAAAAGCTCTCAAATAACGAGAGAAGAAACAGCAAGTGGACAGCAGAAGTGGAAGAGCAGAAGGATAAAGGTAAAAACAAATGCTTGTAGATTCAGGTGGTTTTTGTTTGCTTGTTCTTACTACCAGCCTCAGAATTTGTTCAAGATGGGGCATCTATTTAGACACAGGGAAGATGAGGTGTGGTTTTGGGAGGAAGTAGATGATTTCTTGCTTTGTGAATGACGTTGAGAGAGAGCAGGCTCCTTGTTGTGAGTTCTGTAGCAAGAGGGAAGAGGAGTGAAATAAACTAGAAGACTGTCAGAGCTTCTTAAGTTAGATCCTGGTAGAACAGGAGGGGTATTGAAAGTGCTTTCTGGAGTCAGAGCAGCAGGTGAGAGCTGGCTAAGAGCTAGCATACTGTCGCACAGAAAGAGGCGAGAAGGTGCTGTACAACAGCTGAAACCCACCCCAGCAGAAGTGTTGATGAGTGGTGAATACACAGCACTTGTGCTTCATACCCCTCCTGGCAACGAGTGCTGCCTTGAATGGCCTCTTAAGGACTGGTGTCACGTTTTCTCAAGCACATGAAAACTTGTCCCATCAGCAGTGCCAGAGAGTTCATGTAGACAGCTCTTTACTGCAGTGTCATGCAGGGTTTAGCTGGGGTGCATGACATGTACAGCTTTCTCACTGGGGTTTTCATGTGGTGCTCTGGTTTGTGTTGCCTCTTCTGAAATGAGATGAAAAATCCTGTGGGAATGAACTGTACTTCCCTCTCAGTATTTAGAGATTCCTTTTGGCGCTTGGGGAACTGGCAGCAGCTCTCACAATCAATATTGTTCTAATTTACGTTGTCTGTTATGACGGTGCACACACTAAGCTCTTAAATACAGATCCAGCTGTTTAGCGGCTACCGTTAAACTTTGTGTGTGACCTTGATGGACAAGAAGAGCTACCAGGTTTGGATATAAGCTGCAATGTGAGGAACTTGTACAGAGACGATTGTGAGAGGATCATGCCGTGGCTTTTCCAGCACCACCTTTCCCACTAAGAGTTTGCGGGTGCTCAAGACATAAAACTCCTCTGCATCAGTTTGAAAATTTTCTAGATCTCTTGAACCACTGAGGCCTCCTAAACTTACACTTTTCTCACTCAAAAGCAGACAAGGCTTGAAGCTGCCGTTACTTGAACCCTTCAGGCAACGTACAAACTTGCTCCTAGTTCCCTAGGAAGGATTTAGATGGGTGATAATGTTTTTGAAGAGGGAGCTACATTTCTTTACTCCTTCCCTCAAAGTCACTAACAAACCTTAGAAACGTGTGCAGAGTTCTCTCTGGTCTACAGAGAGTGTGGAACTGTAGAGTTCTAAACCCAGGCTGAAGTAGCTGCTGCGTTACTGCCGTAACAGCTGTTTGGTTTTGGATGCTTTGGTAAAAATGGAGGTTTTTCTGCAGTAGTGTGTGCTGAGGTGGCTTTGTTTGGAAGATTTTGTTTTGGAAAGAGAAACTTTAACTCGCTCAAGTTGTGATGGCCACGAGTGATGTGATGGTTCATTTACTGGTTTGTGTCTTGCTGTTACAGAGTTGAATTCCAGGCAGATCCACTTAAGTCAGAAGCTTGAGCCAAATTCATCTGAGGTAATCTTAAAGACAGACGTTCTTGTGGATGTTACTGCTGCTCTGATGTATGGTTAGCAGAGAAATAGCCGCTTCTAGAGCTGTGACTGCTGCTCCTTTACAGCTTTCTAAGGCTGGAAGCTTGTACTGCTGTTGTCTTTCCTCTGCCCCCTGTACCCCATACTTTGTGTTTCTCTGTAATCTGGGCTATCAAGAGCACTTATGAATCTGAATTTGTAGTGGCGAGCGTGTTCTGTATTGGGGTATAGTGGGGCCACAGAAGATGTGACGCTTGCTAGTAGCTTCTGTGCTAACAGACCGTGGTCTCTGACCTTCAGTGAAGATCTATGGCCTCTTGTTGTCTTTTAACTTCTGCTGTCCTTTCAGTGAGCCAAACATTACCCTAGTGAGTGCTAGTGGCCAGGTGCTTTCCTCACTGTGCATGTAGTGTGGTTTGATATCTTTGAATGCCTCTGTGAAAAGTACATCTCGCTGTTAGACTAGCTGTGTCTATTTCTAACTTTGCTTTAGAAGAGTAGTCAAGATGAGAGTTATCCAAAAGCTTCAACTCCTTTGGAACGAGTGAAAACAGAGTCTCCGATTCTTGCTGAGCAAGTAAGAAATGTTTGTTTGATTTCAAAGTTTCCCGGTCAGGAGACTTCGGACAAAGGAGAGCTTCATCACAGCCACGTATGTATTGTAATACCAGCTTCTAATTACCAAAACCTTTATCTTAAGATTACTGTGCTTTTCGCTTTAAAATCTTTGCCTTTGCTCTTTCAGGTTTCTCCAGGGCTATTGGTAACGGCTTTTGAGGGTGGCTTTTCTGTTGGATGGGAGATACTTAAATGTAAAACTTGTGGAGGTGATCATAACACAATAAGTTGATGACTGCCTTCGGTACAGGCATGTTTTGGATAGAGCTCAGCACAGTGTTCCTCACACAGTGCTGTTGCCAGTTCTCCCTTACATGCACAGCGTGATAAGGTACTAGTCAATACTGGGTGGTGGTGGTAGTCTAGAGGTCAGTGAGTCATCCAGGCTTTTTTGGTAGAAGTCAGACACACTAGGGGTCTTCAGCAGTGGTGATTTAGAGTAATAGCTGATGTGTTTGTTTTTACAGAACCTGACGGAATGCCTACCCAGCGTTACGCCAACCCCCCCACCAGTCTTCTCTGAGGTGCATTTACCTCCAGCAGTGCCTTCTGTACCAGCCATTGTGCCGGCTTGGCCCAGTGAGCCAACACCTTACGGACCGGCAGGTTTGCAGAACTCTTAACCAAATCAGAAAAGGCTAACCCTGAAAATTACTTCAGCTCTCTTGCTTAGAGGGAAGATGTCTCCAGGAGACGCTGTTTCATGTAACTTCACCCAGAAGCAGGCAGTCATAGGAATGTGTTTCCTTAGTGCTGGAAGCCAGCTGAGTGTTCTAGTGGGTCTGTGCTTGCCCACAGGTCTAGTTTGCTTTACTGTCTGCCTGAAGGAGGAAGGCATGGGTCTACTCAGTTCTCTGTTTTTCTCCTAAGTGGGATAGCTCGGAGTTTTGAGGGGGTTTGTTCTTATGATCTGCTTAAGGTAGAACATGTTGTCAGCATGTTCAGTCTGGGTACGTTTGAGCTGTGTCCCGTGTAACAGTCTGACTCTCTTAAGGGTGCAGAATGAAGGGTGTAGAGATTCACATACAGGTCTCAGTGCACGCCTCCTTTTTTTTGTCCTTCCTGTTTCCTTCTGGTAGTCATCATTACAAAAATAAATGTGGGGAGGGTTTAACTACTTCTAGAAAACTGTTTCACTCTTTCTGAACACTAGTCTCTGGGTTTAGGCAAACCTTGTATTTGGAACTTGGTGACTTGAGAATTTCTTCCTGTGTCTTCCTGAAAATCTTTGTTTGTTTTTGCTGTTTTTCCTCTCTGAAATTTGCTTTCCTGCTGTCACTGTCTTTTGTGACTGTATGTGCATATATAGAAAAGTTTCTTTCCCTTAGGTATTCCAGCCCAAATACCTGCTTCTTCACTGATGCCAGCCCCAGCAGCGGGACCTGACTCTATTGTATCACAGGCTCAGGTAACATCTGCTCCAGTTGCTGGAGTTCCTGTGTCGCTGCAAGCAGTTAACCAGCCTTTAATGCCTTTGCCTCAGACTCTGAACCCTTACCAGGATCCACTGTACCCTGGATTTCCTTTTAGTGAGAAGGGTGAAAGAGCTGTTGCACCCTCTTACTCCCTGTGCAATACTGGGGAAGACTTGCCTAAAGGTGAGAAGCTACAGTTGTGCATTTGGTACCATGTTTCCTTACAGGATTTTGTCTCTTAAATGTAGATAAAACCCACTCCTCAGGTCCTGTTGATCTTCTGGCACAGACTAACTAGGTCTTGTCAGAACATGGTTTAAGGTGTGGGAGGGAACACCAAGTAGGGTTGTAACTGCTCTGTTTGCATTGCCAAGGGTGCTGCTGTTTTCAGTGGTTACACCTGGAAATCTGATGGGATGGTTGTGGTTCTTAGCTTGACCCACCATAGCTTGTGGCTTTGTGATTGCAAAGGATTGTCTTTGGAGACCTGTTTCCCTTCACTGGGCCTTTTTCTTGTAACCAAAGCTTGGAAATTGTAGAGTGGTTCCTTGCTGTTGTGGGAAAGTGCAGGTGTTGGCATGCTGTGGGTCTGCAGTGTGCCCGCAGAGAACGCCCGCCTGACTGGGGCTGAGTGCTAACCCAGCTGCTGCTTTAACAACCACAACTTCAGTTACACAGACTTGGCACTGAAATCTGCACTATAGTTGTGTTCCAGAAATCTCACTGTGACAAAACCCCATCCAAAGAGCAATCAAGATGCATGAGTGGCAGCTTAATACCAGTGTCTCCTCTATGGAAAGGGAACACTACACAGGAACTGGGGTTTGGATCAGATGAATTTTGAACATTCCAAGTCCTCACAGATATTTTTCTTATTTTTTTCTAGATAAGAATATTCTTAGATTTTTCTTCAATCTTGGTGTGAAGGTAACTCCTCAAACGTACTTTTGTGTGTGTGTTGTACCATAAAGTGTGCTTGTAGTTGCGGGTACCCAGAGTGTGGGAGCTTGGTTGTAGCAGCTGAACACTTCATGTTTGAGTTTGAAATGCTTGTGTGTTTCATCACCTGGGATGCCAGCGGCCACTCACATTGCAGTTCAAGTAAATGGACGTAAGTTTTATCTCAACAGTGATAATGAGAACTGTCGGCTTCCAGCTGTGGCTGTGCTCTCAGCAGACTGTGCTTTACAGATTCACAGGGAAGCCATTGATTTGAAGGTGGATTTGAAGCAGTGTATAGGAAATAAGGCCCTGTGGCTTGGACCATACTTCTGTACTGGCCAAGCTGCTGCAGTATGGATTTCTTGTGTCTGTTCTGTGGACGCTGCCTTAAGTAGCCTCCATGTCTGGCCTTTCTGCTCAGGTTAAAGACAACAGGATTTTATCCTTCTCAATAATTGTAATAGTGCTGAGATGTGTATGTGGTGCCAGCCTGTATGGGTGGGTGGAAAAGGCTCATTCAGAGAGGAAGACTGTTCATTTTCTTGTTGCACACTACTTGTTTGCGTAGTCTCTTTGCTTAGCAGAACATCCCAAAGTGATTAGCAAGTGTCACTTCAGTAAAAGTAAACTGCCTTTGCTCTGTAAGTCTCTTTCACGCTCTCTGTAGTGGTACTTGTGTTATTCTGGATGTAGTCTAGTCTGTGCTGCTTCAGCACCATCTGCTGGTTGAAGGACCATGCTCTAGTAGTTGTGCTCTTCAGCTGGTCACCAAGTACCATGGGTGACCTGGGAATTGTCTTCTCCATTACTGCCCTGTCCACTGCAGAGGGAGCTAACTGGTTGCTGTTGAGAGATGTGGGTAGGCTTCTCATGATGGTTTGCTCTAGAGATGGCAGCAGGTGTCTGTGACACACACACGGCACAGACAAGACCAAGACAGTGCCAGAGTTTGGACTCCGCCCCCTACCCGCTGTCTTCTTGGATGGCATGGTGCTCTGGTGGCCTTGCAGGTGTTCCCTACACCTGGAATATCTACACTGGGCGTGTTACAGGTGATCCTGCAGTGTTGTTCTTGGGCCAGTTGCTACGCACTGCAGTTGCAGCTGAGCAGTGTAACCACCCGTAAGCCACAGTGTGCTAGTTAGGGATTGGGCAAGTAAGAGGAAAGGGAAGGGGGTTGGCAGCTGAGGTGGATGAGCTCTGTATTGGGAACGTAGCTCTGCTCATGAACAGCGCAGAGGAGGTTGCTGCTGAAGGTTGTGTGTATCCCCAGTATGACTCTCACCAGTGTCTGGAAGGTGTGTTGTATGTTCTGATGAGACTGTACCCCAGTGTTATGGAAGGGCTTCTAACAGCTGCTCTGGCTGTGTCTATGTCTGGGTACGGATTTCAAGCTTTTCAAATGGTTCTTGGGGAAATGATCTAACTGTGGGTCTTGGTGTAGTCCTTTGTTTTAGAGTGAAAACGTGTGTGGTGTGACTCGTTTTGGTTGGTATCAGGAGTTTGAAAAGTGCAGTTGCCAGTTAACTGTGTGCACAGCTAAAGCCTGACTTAATAGCATCTTGTGTTTAACTGTACAGAAGCTGTCACCAGCTTTTCTTACTGGGCATAACTTGCCCACTTCCTTCCACTGGAATGAAAACACAACATGCGACCATCATCCTGGAGCCCTAGGTATTGAGAATTGAGGGCAGTCATTGTAAATAGGACTCATTTTTGCTTCCTGTAATGAACTGTTTCAGGATGGTCAGTGGCCTGTGTGCCGTTACTTCTGTCTGAACATCAGAAAGACCAAACACTCTTCTCTTCTTCCCCTCTCTTGCAGGCATACAGCTGTCCCATGTGGGCACCCCATTCTTACTTGTACCCCCTGCACCAGGCCTATTTAGCTGCTTGTAGAATGTACCCAAACGTGTCCCTTCCTGTGTATCCACACAACCCCTGGTTCCAGGAGGCTCCGCCAACTCTGAATGAAAATGAAACTGCACGAACAAACAGGCACTTTCCAGTCCAGAGCGAGGCCAGATCCAATGGTCAAATTCCACAGCTCGACAGTAGATCTCCGTCGCTGCCTCTGATGATACCTACAGCTCAGGTGTCAGAAGGTCAAGGACAGGTCTGTCTAGAATCGGAGAATCCTGTGCAAGCTCTCCATGCAAGCTATGAGGAGTCCTTGAGAGGGAAAACCATGTTCCCACAGCCCCCCTTTGGACACAACCACTTTCTGGGAGCCGTTCCGATAGCCCCTCCTTTCTTCCCTCACTTCTGGTATGGGTACCCAGTTCAAGGTTTCATTGAGAATTCAGTAGCGAGACCTAACGTTATCCTGTCACCTGAGGACAAAGAGGCAGCAGCTAACACCTCTGCCGGCATCTATGTGGCTAAGGAGTGTAGCCCTCCAGTGAACTGTGCAGAACAGCTTCAGAAGACAAACAGCAGCAGTGACGCAAATGCTGCGCTAATCCCTGGGGCTGGGGTGAGTGGGGAATGCAGTGCCCCAAGAGAAGCTTCAGTGCGGGCACCTCCACTGCAGCAGACTTGTCCTTCTGCTTCTCCCACGAAGCAAAAAACTGCCGGGCAGCAAAATCGATCTCCACAAATACAGGGGACTGAGAGGCAGTCAGCAGTGCCCAACACTCCTCCACTGCTGGCAGAACCACTGAGAAATGAACTGAAAACCAGCACTGCCGGTCGTAAGGAGAAGACTGATAAAGGGCGAGATTCCAAGAGTGCTGGTAACCTGCAGGCAGAAAGCAGGGCACAGAGAATGAAGGAAGAGAGCTCTGAGGATGAAGGTGAAGTTTCTGACATGCTGAGAAGTGGCAGATCCAAGCAGTTTTATAGCCAGACTTACGGAGGAGGCAGAAGGCCTAGACTCGAGTGGGGTTATTCCAGTAGGGGAGGATACCAGTTCCAAAGAAACGAGGAAGCCTGGAAAGGACCACCCAGCAGAGCCAGAGATGACAGCTACCAGTACCAGCGAAACTTTAGAGGGAGGCCCTACAGGAACGACAGGAGAAGGGCGGCACTGGGAGATAATCAGAGGGGGCATCAAGCATAGAAGTAATGAATAACTGAAATTTTAAAGAGGAAGAAGCAATTTGAAGTAGCAGTTTAAAATCTTAATCTTTCCTTTTAGTGAAGTTTAAGGATGTGTTTAACTTTTGACAAATAAAGTCTAGGAGGATGTGAACTCCTTACCTACTGTATGGTTTCTGGGAGATGATAGAGTGAGTTTGGCTTAGTGGTTTTTTTTCCCCCCCTCCCCAGCCCCGTGGTGTCAAATTAGGAAAAATAAAATAGGTTTAGCATTTGGTAGTTTTTCCCCCCCCAAAGGTTTGGGTTTGTGCTAGGAGATGGATCCGGACGTTTACTGGAGCGACAGATTATAGCATTTGACGTGATCGACATCCTGAAGTTGCTGATAACGTTGCACCAAATACAGATGTCTATTTTCTCATCCAATGCCTTAGTTCGGAACTGAGCTAAAGGAACTCTCAGCCTACTGCACTGTTGTCTTTGATACGCTTCCAACCCAAAGGCCTTTCATCTCAAACAGAACAACCGATCTGTCAAACTTGAATGTTTCTCTGCGACGTGTTACACATACGGACGGCAGCCAGCTAACCCCGTGTCCTAGGTATGTTGTATATAGTTCTTTTAATATTCATAGGGTATATTTTTGAATTTTAAAGAAAAGCATTTATTTGTGGAAATCAAAATCGAGCCGAGCAGTCAAGAAGAGCGGTGTTAGGGACTGGTGAGAATGGCTGTTTCCACCAAGAATTCTTCATGCTGGTGTGACTAGAATGGTGCCTATGCCAACTGAATAATTACAAAGACAATAAAAATGTAGATGCTATGCATTTCCAGAATAATTCTGCATCTGTTGTAATAGCAGAAGTTTTTTTAATGCCACTTTAACACTAATGCACTGACAAATCCTAGATATTTTGTGAGGAGAGATGCATAAAGTACCTGTTAGGTTTTTTAAGTTTGTATGATGGAGCTACTGTTCAGTATTCCTTTGTCGTTGCACTGTTGATGCAAATCTGTGTTTGGCCTGGACAACTCCTTGCTGGAACTCCTTTTAAAAGCAAGATGGACAGTCTCTGTGTGCTCTGTTCTTCCCTACAACTCAGAAGAAAGTGGCTTCTGCCTTATATTTTTACACTGTGTCAGAGTTCTGATGCTGTTTCTTCTGACCCCAATATCCATCTCTGTAGTGTTCCTGTTGCCTTTGCAGTTTGGATGTTCAGCTGTCCAGACTGGGAGCGTGCAGTGTGCACAGTGTTCACTCAGCTCTGTTGCTCTGTAAAGTTACCTGTTGTGTATATTTTTATATCTCTGTATATATTAGCATAGGTGATGGTACCTTCTCTTCCAGGTCCGAGACTGTACAACCCTCCTTGATCAGGAAACTTGAGTGATAGTTACGTGATAAAGAATTTCTTTTGAGATGCATGCCATGTGTAAACCCTACTTAAATAAATGTTTGTCTTTTCACTTAGTTTCTACATGGTATTTTACATCTCTGAGACAGTTGCAGAGACATGAAATGCATGGGTTTGTTCTGAGTGATCTGCTCTTCTGCCACTGTTAGCCTTGGCAAGTTTGCATCAGAACACATGGTGGTGGTGTAAGGCTGTTTATTACCTGTACTTCTCAAAGAACTTCAATGGAGTATCTCTATCAGTATCATAAATGGATTTGTGTTGTCAAATGTGGAGAGAGGTGAGTGTGTGTGTAACACCCAGTGCTACTCCTTATAAAATATCCCTGTTACTGAAACACAACAGTTAAAAGTTGCAGAAGGCAAGGGGTTTGTCTTTTTCTGTTACCACTTGTGTAGGAACCCTTGAACAAGGACATCTTTCCCCTCTGTCTCTCCTTTCTTTGTGTAGAAAGTGATACTCGTCTACAGTAAGGACCAAAGCTTTCACTTTGAACAAAACTACTTCCTGCATCTTAACCTTGTTTAAAAAAAACCCAACCTCACAAAGCAGGACTGGTGTGTTCAGGTGACCTTTGTGCAGAAATGGTGCTTCCTTAGACACATTCACCAGGTGACTGCCAAGGGAAGTGTGCCTGCTGTCTTCTCAGTCAGTGTCTCATGTCATCTCCAAAACATCCGGTTGGGTTTTGTCAGTCTCCTTTCTGTTTGTTGAAGACAACGGCAGGTGTTGCTACATGAAGACAATCTTGCTCTGTTAGCTTTGTAGAAAACACTTAAGTCTCAGGTACAGCTTGTGAGCTGCCATAACCTCTTTAACCTGTAACAAAGCTGCATGAAGATGTTACAGTTCGCCCCAGCTCAGAAGGGCTCTGTCGGAGCACAGGGTTTGGCTAACAGCAGGAGCTTTGTGAACTCAAGCCCATACTGCTGAGATGGTAAAACAGGCACCTAGGACAAACAGCTACTAACCTACCTTAAACTTTCATAGAAAAGAAAACACTAAAAGCCTTTTAATTCACAAGGCTTTCACTGGTTCTTTCCCTGTGCACAGGGGCAGATGACTAATGGTGTAGATATCTTCCTTTATATAGTGTTGTAGGTAGCTTGTTCTCCATCTTCTGTGTGTTTGAGGTATGAGAAGTGTGCATGGCCAACATCACAAACCCTTTTGAATTGATATTTCAAGAACTTTTGTACTGTGTCACTGTCAGTTAGGAGGATATTTATTTATGAAACCCTCAGCCAGAGCTATTAACTTGTTTAAAATAATTGTTTTAGTAGTTGATAGTGTTGGTAAGGTTCCCTGTTCAGGGACAGCTTCACGATGTTTAAAAAGGAGGGAGCGCAGTCAGTACTTGGTACACAAGTAAGATGCACTGAACTGAGAAGCTCACCCATGTTGAGGTGGTCTCTTTTGAAATTATTACACTGGAAACAGGGCTGTCATCAAAATTTAGAAAGTGGCAGTTTTACTCACACTAGGATTTACACTGCTACTGATCTCAGATGTTACCCGCAGCAAGAGATTTTAAGCTCCAAAAGATGAAGTGTTCTAAAATCTGGCTGAGCCTTCTCAGCAGTTGTGCAGGTTCAGGTATGCATTTCTATATGCTGCTTACAGGGATGCTCAGATTCCATGTTTAATCATCCAGGAAGAAGTAGTTTCCACTCTTCTTTTGTTCTACATCCTTGGGGAGAGAAAAATGTCAGTGTTATTTCCTTGTACTACCTGTTTAACTAACTTGCTGCTTTCCAGCACAGCAGGTTACTCTTACTTCTTCTTGTTAAAACCTGGCTTAACATTAAACACTTAGGGCTGCTTTATGGTAAAGGTGCTTCTCTTACCTTGATGGAATTGAGTTTGTTTATTCTTGGTCTGTAATTGTTGGGGTCTCTTCTAAAAGTGATTTCAAGTTGAGATAAAAACTTATTCATTCCAGCCAAAAGAGTCTGTGGACTGTTGAGAAGAACATTTCATAACTAACTTTTCTTCCATACTGTGCGCCTGCTTGCAGCTCCAGCCTGAGCTCATTCAAGTCTGGCAACACAAGCGTGAACTGCATTGACAAACCAGGCTGGGCTACATGTTCAGTCGAGTTGCATCTCTGACAACAATTCAGGCATTTTACTCAGACAAGTAATTAGCTGTGGTCATCTTTCAGCAGTGTCTCAGCACAATGGTTTTCAGACTGCTACTTTTACACTGTCTTTGCACACTGGCACACCCGGTTAAGTATAGACACTATTTACACCCCAATAAAAAAAGCCCTCAGTTGCACCATTAGCAAGCCATAACCAAGATCATAGCAAGTACTGATGCTGCGAAACACAGGCTCACAACTGACTGTGGTCTCCTTTACCTTGTTTAGTAATCCACACCTCTTACCTGTTGGCAAGTGTGTTCTTGGAAGGAATGCCATCAAAAACAATCACACGGTCAGCAAGGTAGGTAGCCATGATAAAATCATGTTCTACCACAAAAGCTGTTTTTTTAGCATGGAGAATGAAACTGAAATAGAAATAAAAAGGTTGAATGTCAAAGTTGAATGTATTGTAAAACAACTGCAGGTGTGTTTTACCATCATATATACTTTACCGTTTAATGACTCTAGCAGCCATCAGACGTTGCTCAGAGTCCAAATACGCCGAAGGTTCATCAATTAGGTAGACATCTGCAGGTTTACCGAGACACAGAGCTAATGCAACGCGCTGCAACTCACCCCCAGACAATGTCTGAACCTATTGGGACAGGGGGAATAAGGCCAGAGTTAGTTTAGGTACAGGCCAAGAATTACAGAAGAACAGTTGGAATGTTGTCTCAGGGAATGAATACCTCTTGGTCAATGATGTTTTCTATCTGAAGAGGTTTCATTACATCAGTTACAAACTGGGGGTGCGTATAGGCATCTCTGATTTTCTCATGCAGTAGCTGACGGACGCTTCCCTATTAAAATGAAAACGTTTCCATTCAGTTTTATGCACCATGGCACAGGAAAAGGGGGAGAGAGAGAACTGAGAACTTTTTGTTCCAGGAATAAAATTCTACCTGTGTACCAAGAACATGCTTTTTGTAGCAAACAATACTTATTAAGTAAGGCTTAAACGTACTGTAGATTTAGGACTGATCTTCTGTGGTTTGTAGCTGACATTTAGAACTGGGACCTCACCTATAAAAAGACAAAATTTAGAATGAAAACAAGAGCCTTAGCAGTACCTTCAAAATAGGTTTCAACTAAGGTACTGAGCACTACCTCCTTCATCAGGTGTAAGTCTTCCTGCAAGCATCCGGATAAATGTAGTTTTGCCAGTTCCTAAAATAAAAATCAAGTTACTTTTTACTTCTGACTTTATTAACTTAAGATGTCTAACAGTGAAGTCACTGATACAAGAAAAAACCCCAAAACAACTTAGTAATAGATTGTAAAATGGGACTGTTTTGAGAATTCCTGGACTTCCAGCTAGCAGCACTTGTGGTTCTTCTTTTTTCAAATGTCAGAGACATCTAAAGCTGCAACAGGGTAGACCTGTGCCTAAGCTCACCAGGTCGGTCAGTCACCATCCTGCCAATCTGAGTTATTAAACATGGGGTAACAGACAAACAGGCATCACCAGTCTAGCTCTTGCTATTCAGAGAGCAGGCTCATGGAGTTACATCTTTATTAGGAAATGAGCAGTTCAACCAGACTCAAAACCAGTAATTTTGAAACCTGGCTCCCAGACTGAAAAGGCTTTAGGAGCCTATTTAGGGCTGCAGAAGCTGTTTCTAACAAGTGGCACTTACCATTTTCCCCTAACATCACCATGATTTCAGAGTCCGTGAACTCTCCAGCTACTATGGAGAGTTCAAATTCTCCCATCTTTTTTTTCATTCCCGGATATTTGTACATACACATCTTTTTAACCTCTTCTTCATTAGCTGTCTCAGCCACTTTAAAGACCAGAGATGCATCTCGAAACCTTAGATTTTCCGTTGGAACATAGCCATCTAGGAAAATGTTTATGCCTAGAAGGGAGAAAAAAAAAGTCACAAGGCTTCCAACACAGCAAGACAAGATGCATTTATGCTGTTGGCTGCACACTCCTATCGGACAAGAACAGAACTGGATTTTATGTGGCATGTTAAGGAGGTAACACCACCTCCTGTTCATAAGCATCTACACTATGCAAGTGGAATGAAGAAAAGTCTTACTAAAATTACAGGAAGGCTACAGAAGCTTTTCTTGCAAACGAAGTAGGAAGTAATGTGTGTGCAGGGTTTAAAGAAGCTACTGCTGATGGACCCATTCTCACAAAAACATTTATTGCTGAGTCCCAAGTGTGGTGGATTCATTGAACACTACACACCTCTGTACTGTGCAAACTGTCTGCTGCCCTTTCTCTACTATTTACAGGGTCTTTGTGCATCTCCACTGTTTACAAAACACTTGCAAGTACCAAAATTATGTCCACAGCAAGAGATAAAGAGTATTTCACTGTTAGGACTTTGAGGTTGAGTTTAGGATCATGGAGAACACAAATTGTGCACACAATAAGCCAGCAGTTTTTCAGTTACTCAACTAGGACAGAAGACGACAGGGTCAAGGAACACAGCACTAGCATTTTGGTACCGCTTTATCCTTCCACAGTATTTTTTGTGTATGTTTAACAAGAGAAATATGGCAAGAGTTACCTTCTCTTACGCTGAAAGGCATAGTAACAACACCGTAAGCACTTGGCACACCATACAGGCAGCAGATAAAGTCAGAGAGATAGTCTAACACACTTAGATCGTGCTCTACAACAATTATGTACCTGAAAAATAGAACCAGAGAGATGCTTTTATACTTCAATACAAGACATTTCTTATTTCTTTCTTACTCTAGTCTTGCATAGGCAAAAGCTATCAACACGATTTTCATTTAATATGGTTTCTCAGCTTTATACTAAAAAGCAACAGAGTGCAAATCCCCTATAAATGTTTTTTAAAGCCTGTCTAGTACATTGTAAACGACAAGTTAGAAGAAACTGGCAGTTCTTTATGTACAATGAGTGGAAAGATATGATTGACTGAAACAAAACACACTTAGAACATTTTAAGAAAAAAATAAATCTTTGTGAGAAGGGGATGGAACAGCAACATTCAGGTGAAAAATAACCACCTGTACTTTCCCCTCATTACAAAATGCACCCCAGTGCTCAGACAGCACAGAGCAAAACTTCCAAACTGCAAAGGAACTGAACAGGCTTGCCTTGGAGTATTTAAAACTTCTATTACTGTATCGTTCTGAGAGGTCTGCTGTGCTACGGAGAACTGCTAGATTCTTCTTCCCTCTGTAAATTGCCACCCATTATTACAGTCTAGCAAAATATCTGAGGTTTGAATTTACCTGTCAGGGTTTATTAGGGATCGAATAGTAATGGCAGCCTTCAAGCGCTGCTTGACATCCAGGTAGCTAGAAGGTTCATCAAACATGAAGCTAGTGCCAAAAGAAAGAACGAAGCTGCAGTGAGTGCACACTTTGTACATACTCAATACTAATATTTTAACCATGAAATGCAGAGAAATTCTTTATACTGAGACACACAGAAACAAGAATTATTTGCTGACACCTCCTTGAATCTCTGATGACTGTCACAGGCAACAGTTAAATGGTATCAGTTCAGTATTACTTTGACAAAAGCTCCAACGAATTTATCAAAGAAATCAGCAATCAGCTAGGAATCCTGTGCACTCTGTTCTGATTCAGTTTTTAACGTGAACTGAGCAGTGCTACTTTAGGAGACTGGAAGGGTATCTTCCAAACGAGAAAATCCACCCAAAACCTAAACCTGCTGAAGAAAACCACAGCCCAAACAGAACAGTTTTAAAAATCCAAACAAAATAAAAAACCCCTAAATCCCATAACTCTTCTGGTCTTGGTTCCAAGGAGTCAGGAAACAGCACAGACTAGACAGTAATTTCCTGAAGTGGCAAGACAGGAGAACTGCACACTGTCCCCAAAGGTGGGGAAGGATCTGTCCATTTACTCAGAGAGGCTAAGTCAAGCAGGACACATTTATGTGGGATTAGAGGAACGTTATGAAATCGTGATGAGGAAATTTAACACTGGACTCTGAAAGGAGCCATTTCCAGTCAGATGAATTAAAGTATAGAAAGCCCAGAGATTACACATGGAGTAAATACAGAACTTAGCTGCTGAGTTGGCAAAACCATTTAAAAAAAAGTCCTTTAGAAATATTTCAAACCAGACTATTATTTCTGACAATAAACAGCAAATTGGAGGACCATATTCTGAGACAGATCCTGAGAGGTAACGGGTAACAGAAGTAAATTGAACATACATATCAGCCTTCTGAATGCAAACAACTGCACAAGCAAATCTTTGAAGTTCTCCTCCTGAAAGGTCCTCAACATTTCTTTCTTTCAGATGGGTTAAGTCTGCAAATAAGTGGTTCATTTTAGATACAGTACAACCAACTGACAATTCATATTTTATCACTACACAAACACGTATCATCACAGCAGACATCTTACACAGAGGAAAAAACACAGATCAAGTAAGTGTTCCACTTACACAAACAGCATGGTGATACTTCTCTCAGCCTCAGCAAGTAACAGCCTCTCTGCAGCATTAACCAAATGCTGCGCATGGTTGCTTCATGCCATGCAGAAGGATTACACTTCTATTTGCTTTCTACCATATATTTTGCAAAGACTTTGGGCCCGAAAAAGAAATTATCCTAGTTTTAAAAAGTGCTTCTTGTTAGACCTGTCTGAGGAGTTCTGATTTTCAGGAAGATCAAGTCCCCCAAATGCTGCAGCAAACAGGCAAACCCAGTATTTTCTCATCCGAATACACATTTCGGGAACATACTGCTTCACTAATAAGTGAAGTGGGACTCGAAGCCAACAGTCTTGGTGGCACAATGCGGTTGCACCTGGATCTACTAAAGAGAGACTCTTGTTACTGCTTCAATGACACCTACACAAATACCAAAATTTAATAACAGAATCCAAAACACCTATACAGGTTTACCAGGGCTTGACTAGATGTTGTTCTTATTACTTGCACTGTTCTCTGAACTCAGATACAGCCTTTTTTTTTTTTTTTTGAAAGAAAAAAGGTTTTTTTATTTGGATAACATGTTCTGTAAGCAATGGTTCCCACAAGAGAGGATGCTAAGATTTTGCCAGCTGTATGCAAGCAAGAGCAGCAGATGCTACTGGAATTTTGCCAATTTTAAAATAACCACTTTCTAAGATGAAACAGAGACTGTCTTAGACTCTGTTATCTGGCATTTATCTATTAGGTGGCCACTAAAGAGGGTTCCTTATCTTGGTTCAGATGTGCTTACAGCAAGCCCTAGGCTTTACACTAAAGCATCTTTATATTTTTCTCTCTCTTTTCTAGTCATGTTATAATTTCGTACTGAACTGAAAATATACCGTCACTCAAACACTTTGAAATTTAACTTCACTAAATTACTTACCAAGCTGCTGACATACAATAGCCTGTGTCTTAGTTTCATCCTTCCTATCCAGAATTGATCCCACTGTTCCCTGCATGATTAAACAAAAACAAAAGACCCCACGTTTCACCATTAAAAATCTAAGACAGCAGTGGTTATTTGACATTGAACTACCCTGTTAAATAAGACAGACATTACAGGAAAAGCTCTGCTCCCAGTTTAGGGATATGGTTTAGCGGTGGGCTTGGTACAGTTAGGTTAATGCTTGTACTCAAATGATCTTAAAGGTCTCTTCCAACCTAAACAATTCTATTAGCTCATGAAATCTCTCACCTTCGCAGCTTTAGGGATCTGGTCCACATACTGAGGTTTAATGATAGCTTTCAGGTCATCTTCCAGGATCTTGGTAAAATAATTCTGTAATTCAGACCCTCGGAAATAAGTCAAAATTTCTTGCCAGTCAGGTGGATCCTGTGACAAAATGAAAGCCTGTGTTTACTTACACTATTCCAAAAACATCCACAAATTAGATAAATAGAGCAAATAGAATTTGCTTAAATTAAGATTAAAGCAAGCTTAGGTAAAAACAGTGCCACCTAAGCTGGGTAACTGGCAAGTTGCAAGTGCCAATGTCCTTGCGAGTTCTCTCACGCTTACAGACAGGAAAATTCAGGGGAAACCCAGAACCGCAGCTATCTATAATGCTGACTCTCATTGCTAATACATACGTCATATTTTCCAAGATTCGGCTTCTGTTTTCCCGCTAAAATTTTCAAGGCAGTTGATTTTCCAATACCATTGGTTCCAACCAATCCCAGTACTTCACCTGGACGAGGGATAGGCAACCTGTACACAACATCGGTAACTCTGGGTTATTCAACGCCATCAGACACCAATGTTTGGCAACAAAGAGTATCTTATGACTTGTTTCCACTTTCAGATTATTTCAGCATACTTGGTTAACTTATATAATTCAAACCATTATTGCTTAAAATAGAAGTTTGTAAGAAAGATTTTACAGCAGTTGTTAGACAGGAGCTCTGTAAAATGAGCACTGAAATTTTAGTTCAAGGTGATACTTTTTAATAAGAAAAAAGTAACGTTCAAAAGGGAAGCTGCTGAGGTAACAACCAAGAACACCTTGATGTCACTACACTTAGACCGTCAAACACTTGACTTTTCTGTCTCTTTTACATTTTTTTATTGTACATTTTATTTGTACAACAAAATACCTGTGAAGTTTGAAGGCATTGGCACAGTATCTATGTGTTGTTTCTTTCTCCAGGTTGCTGGGTAAGTTCACAATTGACAAGGCTCCAAAGGGACATTTCTGTAATGCAAATACATTTAATGATTACTTGTGCTCACACATCAGCTATCAACTAAATGCTGTGTTCTCTACTGCACTGAAATACTTTTAAAACAACTTTTACCAAATTAGTTCACTTTCATTTACACAGTCAACTTGCCATAGAAGTCCCACAGGAGATGTTTCCAATTAAATAATTAGCAATTTAGACTGTCAGTCTGTAACACACGTAAGGCACACTACTGACATCCTCCAATGCTTTTACATCTTTCTACTGTTAGAATCACAAAAATCACAGAACATTAGGGATTGGAAAGGACCTCGAACGGTCATCTAGTTCAATCCCCCTGCCACAGCAGGATCACCTAGGTATCTACAGTCAAAACCAAATAAATCCAAAGAAAATGAAACAAAACCAAACCCACAAATCAGTAAACTGCCAGTGTATGTCCCTTTCTCTAAACAGCCATTATTAACAAGGCCACAAACTTGCTTTCTGAAGTTACACTATTCTTTATTGAATATAAAAACACAACAGTGACATCACTTCAACTAAAGCACCCCAACCATTACCTTACCTTGATGCAAATGCCACAACCAATGCAAAGTGTTTCTGAGATCCATGCTATTTTGCTCTGTGACGTGACTTCTATGCAAAGCTTTCCTGGTGAAAAAGAACAAGATTATCTCAAGCAAGTCTCTGATAACTCAGAATTTTTGGCAGCTTCAGAATTCCACAGAGGAACATGTAACTGATGTTCATTGAGGCTACAGATCATCCATGGAGCTGAGAAGTGGCATTATTACTATGAATTAACTGTTCATGCTTTCACTGCTACTGCTAATGGCTTAATGAAACAAAGCACGAATGATAAACAAAAGGTAGCAATTATGAAAAACGGGTTCCTTCTGGTGGAATGTTACTTAAAACTCATCCAACTGCTTAAATACTCTGTCTCATTACATCTCTTACCCATCCGAACCACAGGACAACTCTTCTTGCACTCTTGCCGGCATTTCTTTGGCTTACACTTGTCATGGTTGACAATGGCAATTCTGGTTAATTTGTCTGCCATGATGCACAATTCAGAGTTGAGCACATACACCAGTTATAAGGAGGAGTAGTGGGTGTCTTCCAGACCTTAAAAGAAAGCCAAAAGAGAACATACTTAACATCAGCACAGAAAAGAACATACGTAAGTTACCAGCAGAGACCAGGTATGGAAAAAGCTGAACCTTTTTTTTTGCTCTTTGAAGCAAGATGGCAAACAGGGTAATTTTTCACATACAAGCGCTAACAGTGCTGACGTAAGCAATGGCACAAATCTTTTAACAGCAGCTTTCCACTCCATTCTTACTTCTGCACCATGAAATAACAGATTACATCCGACACTGTACTTGTTTCCAAGACAGGCATGTGGCAGTAACAAGTATCTGCACTGCTGCAAACTTCAGCATCACAAACTGCCTTGGTATTCACGCAACAGTGTCTGGTAAAGACACAGTATAACCACAACTACTGCTCCTAGAATCTGATGACAATACACATTTTGTGAATTGTGTGCCAGCATTCTGTATCAAATTATTAAAATCCTGTAAAATTTAAATCCAGTTTAGGTACTGGCATATAGAAAAGTAACCCAGGCAACGAATGTGAGCAGACATAAGTGATGTTAGATTATTTTACCCCGAGTTTCATTAGTATTTGAAGAACTATGCTCACAGTCTGCATTTCCTTATATGGTATCAATAATACATTCCCATAAAAATTAACAAGATTCTTTACAGGATCTCGAGATGTACTATTTACATGAGACAATGGCCATCTGTGGTGAAGTTTTAGAAGGCCACAGAAGTAACTACATCAAGCATTTATGACGCACTAGGGGTGGGGGGAACAGAACTAATGACCCTGCAAGGAGACACAGAATCATAGAACCATCACGGCTGGAAAGCACCTCCAGGATCATCAAGTCCAGCCCTCATCCCAACATCTCCCTAACCCCTACACAATGGCCTCAAGTGCTCTAGCTACTCATACATTAATGGACTCCCATCTACACAATGGACATGTCAGCTAATCCAAAACTCTGCAGTGATCTTAAACCATTCCTAGTAAAAAATAATCGTGACTTGTACTTTTGCCATATTTCTGAAACTGTTATAATGTCTGTGATGCCAAGTGTCCACCACAGAGAATATTCCTTTCTACTTACAACCGACAGTCTAGACCAAATTAAATGGCACTGTCCAAAACAGCACTGAATTTACATATTTATACACTGTTAGTTTGGTGGGATTTAACAACATGGAGATTTCAAGGTGCAGGGAGCAGACTTCTCACTATATTGAACACAGGCCAGCAATACCCAGAATGCACATACACTACAGTACAGGAGACCAGTCAGCAGTTTAAGGCCAGAAGAAACTGGTATTGAAACGCACTGAAGTTCATGTCTGTATCTCCACTTTCCAAACCAAGAAAACCAGGGCAAAACCAAAGCACAAAACAATTCATTTTCTAATAAAACATTCTTTGCAATGAGTGAATTCTGTTGAAGCAACAATAAAATGTCCTTCCAGAACAATGGATTGATGACCCAGGTTAAAGAATGAGAGCAGTAGTCACCAGTTAGGAAAAAACCCCAGAAGTTCTAAAGATCTTGACAGTATTAAAGACAACAGCTGTCCATTAAATTAGTTATGACACAATAAACACCAAAAAATGTCTAAAAATAAGACACAAAATGTTATCACAAGTATTTTAAGTCAGCGTTCTTAGGCTCTGTGACACAACTGTTATCTCTGACATGCCAGAAGAAAGGTTTTTTTAAAGAAAAGCATGAAAAAGCATGCAAGCAGACCTTGCTCAAGTCACAAAGGTACAGCCTGTAGAACAAATGTTATGTACTTGCTGTAAGAAATACCAATACTTATTTCTTTCACAGGCAGTAGAGTTACATTCAATTAAATAATGTGAGGACAATATCTTCATTGAGAACTGAGGCAGAGTTCAGCTTCTTTGCAGAAAAACTGGCAACTTTTTATTAAATTACACATCAAACCCCAAAGACAAGTGCTATGGAAAGAAGTGAGAATGAGTAATAACTGAACTTCTCTCTGAAAATAATGACTCTCAAGAATTATTTCTCAATCAACTGCTAAGGGACTACACAGAGTCAGCCCATAACACGAAGGTTCAGAAGAACCAGAATAACCAAATAAGATGTAAATCAAAGTGCATGCAGGAAATCATGACTTTTGTAAGTGTAAAAGAACATGCTGCAAGTACAAACAAAATCTACTAAGAATTAAGAACTAGTGTTTACTTATGATTCTGGTATTTCTTCTAGAATCTGCTACAATGGACAAAAATACTTTTAAATAAGCCCTGAATCTCCCTACTAACATAATTTTACTCATTATGTTACTCATAAGACATTACATGAATATGAAAATAAGCACAGCGTTAACATGAAAAGCATATGCTCACACATACTGACGCAGCATAAAGAGTGGGTGTGTTTAGCTGGTGCTGAACAGTATTAATTATCATTTAAATCTTTATTATCTCCTTTTAAGACAAAATAAAATGCATGGAACAAACCCATAAATTAGTAATCTATCTACATGCTTAGGACTAGGGTTTAGGAAACCATAGCAGAGAAAGTGAAGTTAGGACTTTAAAACTGTCACAGAAACTTGCAGGTGAGATTAACTGAGCGTATTCCAAAGAAGAAATTCTACCACGTGAGAAGCCTTGAAACCTGGTGAAGCTGGAACCAGGTATGGTGATCCCTTACAACCTAAACCATTCTAGGATTAACTTCGCCCGAAATAAGGCACAACACGTTGTTTTCCTCCAGCAGAAGCGACACACCGGAAGAAAATGAGGAGAAATCCATTAGCTTTCCCCGACCCCGGCCACTCCTTCACAGGAAGATTTCTGTGGCAAAACTCAGCAGCAGCCGCTTTCTCCTCACGAAGCTGCTGTTGCCCGGCCCAGGGCGCCGACAGAAGCTCCAAGCCCTGGGAGGTGCCATACAGCTGCCCGGAGACAGCCAACAGCGTGTACGGGCAGCGCCGGCCTCGCCAGGGACTGGGGCCCATCTCTGTGCCCGGGCCGTGTCCACGCCGAGCCAGCCCTCGGTCCGACAGAAGGCGCAGCGGTGCTCCCGCTGGGCCGGGGGACGAGGACTCCAGGGCCCAATCTAGGAGTTGCCGGCCTCTGTGCCTGCCCTGGGCCAGGCCTGGCCCGGCTCCCAGCCTTGGGCCCAGCACGGGAAGCCGGCAGCGGCTCTGAGCAGGGGGACCCTTCCCTGCGCCCCCTTCCGTGCGAGAACACCGGTATCATTCCGCAACCTCTCCCCCGCCACGCCCAGGTCGGAGGCCGCTTACCAGCAGATGGGGCAAAGAGTGAGACGGCCTCGCTGGTCGGCCAGGCCGCAGCGGGGAACCGCGTCCCCGGTCCCGGGAGCCGGCACACAACGTGCTCCCGCCGCCGCCGCTGCCACCCGACCAAGATGGCCGCCGCCCCCGCAGGGCGGGGCTTGGGTGCGCGCACCATAGAGAAGAGAGAGAGAGGAAAGAAGGGCGGAGGACGAGCGCACACCACAGAGAGAGCGCGAGCCTACGTCGCGTGCTGGGGAGGCGACGGTTGGTGACGCCACGTCCGGTGACGAGTGACAGGGCGCGAGGTATGTGCGCGCGAGCTCCGCTTTCGGGTCCTCGCCTCGCGCCGAGAGGAAGGCGGGAGGAGGTAGGGCACGCGGGGGGCGCGAGCGAGACGCGATCCCGCCTCTGCCCAGTGGGTGCACGCGAGCACCTGCGGGCACCCTCCTCGCGCCTCTCTTTTAAGCCGAGCTCGGGACGGGAGGGTACTGTGAGCGCGCGGCTGGGCGCCTCGAGGCGGTCCTGCAGCAGCCGCAGGAGGAGGGAGCGGACGGTGCGCGCCGTCATGGGGAGACACAGGGGCCCTGCTGGCCTTTGGTGGCGCTGAAGGGAGGATCTCGGCGCTGAGGGGACCCGCCGCACCCCCAACCAGCTGCAGCGGCTTCGAGGTTCAGGTGAGAGAGCCGTCTCGGTACCGACAGACCCGCGGGCCTGAGGAGAGGGAGTGCCGCTCGCAGCCGCTCTGTCCCAGCTGAGGCCGTTGACGGGGGTCAGGGTGCCGCGGCAGCCGCAGCTCGGTCCGTAGCTCCGCTGGTGCGTACCTGCTGCGCCTACCGACTCTGTGTGGGGCACTGGGGATGCTTAACCGGGTGCCTGTCCTCTACCTCCGAGATTGTACTGGTCCTCCCGCCCCAGCCGGCAGAGCTCGGTGGCCGGGTGTGTTCCGTGAGTAGGTGTCGCTGGTTGATTGCCGGTGTTCATCTGTTGTGTAGGCCTGGGGGCACGGCCATAGTAGTGTTGTAGAATGAATTGATTATATTCAAAATTATACCTGAAAGTCCCGCAAATGAGTCGTGCGGGGTGGACTACCAGGGAGCCTAGGTGAGGGCAGCTTGTTTTGTCAGACGGGCTTTGTACCCTGGTTACCGCAGGTTTTGCTGTAAGCACTTGTGAGGAAGCTCTCTCAGATGACTTTGAAGTCTGAGCTTGTACAAAAATAATTTAAAAGAAATAAATGTATTTAGATGAAGGATTTGTGTGTTGAAAGTTGCTAAATCTTGTTTGGTTGCTCTGATTTACTGTATTCGTGCCGAAGTATTTTTATGTCTATGACAATGAAAGACTTGAGTAACAATAGGCTTAAAGTGATGTATTGAAGGCAGAGTAAAGATAATGCGTGTTCAAAATTGCCTTGAAAGAATAATCCAAGATATCAAATGTGCGGATGACCTAGCTGTTGACATACATTGTTACCAAACACTATTGTTATTGTTAAATATTAATTAAGCAATATTAATTAGAACGATAAATGTTACTGCTTAATCTTCTGTCTAATAGCAAGAGACATATTTTTCAGTGTCCCTGGAGATCATTAAAGGCCTTAAACCAATAACGGTCCACCCAAAGAAAATGAGAGGTGGAGAAAAGAGCTTGTGAGACAAAGCGACTGGTATAAGTGTGAATATCAGGGAAGCTAGGGTGTAAAATGCCATCCTGTTAAGAAGAACGGGAAAAACTGGCTTATAAATCAGGGGTATTGAGCAAAATGCTGGAGTGGTCAGTGCAGGCTTTGGTTTTGCTGGAAAAGCTGTAGTCAGCTGTGAAGTCTCTTTGACTAGAGGGATGTTTTGGCGTGTTAACAAGGGTGATTAAATACACACATAAAGTGATTGCTTTGCTCTGGTGAATAAGGGCCTTAACTATAATAGTGGGGCTGTTGCTTTAAACACGTAGTATGTAGATCCTACAACTCTCCAAGAATATTAGATTCATAAAACTTGGGTGTGTAAAGGCAAACCTGAAAGGCATAGGCACGCTAGAAAAGGAGCAAATTTGAGGCTTGCTATGTGAAGGCAGTGATTAACTAGTCTTCAAGCTCTCTGTAGAGTGAGAGAATTATGTTTGGTTTTGGAAAGTAATATTTGGGTTAGATGTTAAAGCAAAATATTTGGATTTTATGTTGATGAAACACTGGAATCCACCAAAGATTGTAGAATCTCTTTCATTGAAGTAAATGGCTGAACAGACATCTGTTGAGAACAGGCTGGTCTCTCCAAGGTGCATTTAAACAGTTTTGTGCTTACTAGCATGGTGAAATTAGAAATATTAATTGGAGAAAACAGCTTTGTAATCTACAAAAGTTTCCTCGAGTCTGAAGGAGCTTCAGTAGGGCAGGACTCTAGTGTATTCTCTATCTCCTCTTCACTGTGCTGCAGAAGAGCTTGTTAGTGGTTAGTGAGGGGTTTGCTTTCAGGTATGCGTTCTGTAGAAGTGGCTTCCACTGATATGCTGAGAATGACCTGTTCTGGTTGTGGAAGGTAAATGGAATCATTGAAATCCGATCCACTGATGAACCAAGTGCTTGTTAGACCATATCTGATGGCTCTAGAGAATGTTCTCTGTACTGCAATCTCCTTCAAGGAAGATGCTGAGGAATAAAGAGTTTGAGGTGTGGGAGGACCACCTTCTCTTGTTCAAAGGATGTGTGTACAGGAAGTTGCAGGTAAGGGAGTATCGTGGTTTGAAAATTAGTAGAATTTTCAGACTTATAGGTTGTGCTTTTATGAAGGAAAGAAAACATCCTGTTGCTCTAAGAGGCTTCTCTTCCCCGGAACTGTCCCAGGGGAAGTGACCTGTCCCAAAGTCCCGTGGTCAGGGCAGTATAAAA
>JAOXOE010000405.1:6502761-6540261 GCA_028565055.1 Phoeniculus purpureus | reverse complement strand
TGAGGTCCTTGTAAACCGAACCTTGGGAACGTTATGTTATTTCTGTATTTTCCCTTCTTTTGTGCTGCTTCACTGTTTGTGTCATGGTTATAAATTACTTCGTTTGAACTAGAGAATTAAAAACATTTTATTTTGTGATTCCTGTAATTTAAAAAAGAAAACGCTTGTTTTATGTGTGGTTTTTTTCATTTTACCTGTTATTTCAGAGGCTGGCACACAGAAATAAGCAATTATGGTATTGAAATTCCATTGTGCCAGCACCTCCAGGGCATAATCCAAAAAAAACAGAAAAATCGCCTGCTGGGTTGTATGCAGTGTGCTTGTGTGAACATCAGTGTCTGCTGTTCACACATCATTTTTTACTGGAAGTTCCTGTTGGAATAAAGGTTCTGTGTGTGGAGAGTGCACTGGGGTATTTGTTGGTCAATGGTTTTAAAAGTTTGTAGGGATTTCTAATTACAGTTTACCCATGAAGGCTCACTAGATCATTAAAGCTTCATAAGTAAGAGAAGCAGCAGAGATTGGGTTTTGACAACATCAAAAATGTGCCAAGGTGCTCTTGATGTTCTTCATTTAAGATCATTCTTGAGGTCTGAACATGGGAGTGAGGAATAAGGTGGGTGGGTGGAAGGGAGATGTGACAGCATGACAAGAAGAGGCTCAGATATTTAGTTTACCTACTTTTTCTTCCCCTTGCCCCCCTTCCTTTTAAATGCAAATCTGTTTGTTTGATGTCTTACAACAGTACAAGTGTATCCAGCTCATACTGGGTTTCAGTGTGTAGGCTCATCTGGAGTGTCTTCATGGTACTCTGTCAGATCGCCCCTGTCAGTTATCAGAACTTGTTTTAACTGTTGTTTACAAAAGGTGCAGTAGTATTCACCTGCAGACTGTAGCATGTAGCAACATCTATTTTCTCATTTGCTTTTAATGTCTATGCTTGGGCAAATTGTTGGAGATCCTGGTAGGCAAACTGTTTAATGTGGGGCTGATGATTAAAGTTTTCCATCTTTTACTAGATACATAAAAGTTAAAGAAAAGGAAATGATTCTAAATGAGATTATAAGGTTCAAGCTAGGTAAAATGTGATAGTTTACCTTGATACTCCAGATAACTATCTATTTTATCCATTTATCTGACTGAATAAAGAGTACTAAAGTCCTTCTATGAGTGTAATTGCCAGTGGCAAATGATGTCAGTGTATGCTTGCCAATATGGAAATTGTTTTTGGTTATCTATCTAAAAAAAAGTAGACTGACTTCACCTTTGGGTTGTTAGTTTTTGGGGTTTGGGGTTGCTTTTTTTTCCTGAACTGTGCTTAAGATCATGTCATGTGGCCATAGAACTACAGACACATGTGTCTTTCCTTTAGGGAAGTGATTGAGAAAGTGTCTTTCCTGTTTACTGGTACCAGTATGTTAATAGGCTAGTTATTAGGTAGAGGTTATCTTAATTTCCTGTTCAGATTAAAGCCACCCAGGTGTGGTCTTCTATGTTAAAAAGCAATTTACTTATGAGATAGTATTACTGTTTTTATAATTTCCTGTGAACAAATGTGCTACAATCCACTGCAGAAAGTAGCTGAATGGGTTGGTAGGGCACAGAAATTAGATTTGTGGGTTTCTTAACCACTGAGAGGGGGGGATGCATGCTTTCTGGATTTATTTCCATACAGTCTTAATTATTGTAACATCATGCATCTCCTCTAGTTTTCCTTGCCTGTAAGATTTGAAGGGAAGCCTCTGGTAACAACTGTAGTTGTCTGAGTCCCCAAAGGGAAATTGCTATGTGGAGTGTCAGGCTGCCTTTTTTTTGTATCAGGTGTTTGAAAAAGTTTTTGGTCACATACAGTACGGCTTCAAGGTTTTATCTGAGGAAGGCTGACAATCCTTGCTTGCTTTGTTTGCCTGCGGTACCATTTATTTGCTTATGGAAAGGTACAGGGGGAAACAATGAACATCATGAGAGGAATCCAGACTACTGATGTTACTAGTTCTTTAGCAGAGCAAGGTTGGTACTGTTGAAGAAATTGTCTGGAACAAGCAAAGAAGTCTTTAATCTCTAGGGAGCAGCATAACTAGGGAGGAGCTCTTGGACAAGTGCTTTCTGCTATCAGCACACCTGTGTTTGAAGCGAAGGTAATGAGTTTTTATAGTACAGGAACTGCATGGAAATTGTTAGAGGGGTGCTTACCAATCTCTCTTCCTCTTTCCACTGACCCCACTTCACAACCAGTTTTTTTCCCCATCCTTGATGTCCTCCATGACTGGGTGGACAAAGTCATGGAATTTGAAATAATCTGTTTGGATTTATGTACTGTGTTTTGTCACTGCATTTTTTTTCTTTATTCCTGAGGCTTAATACTTTGGAAGGCTGAAATTATTTACTATGTCTTCAAGAAAGTAGTTATGGAAAGGGACATGACAGATTAAGCAGTCCTTGAGATTTGGAAGAAAGTGCTACTTGGCAAATGATAGATAATCTAGAACAAATAAAGAATTCTGGAGTAAGAGATTCAGTTGCTTTAGAACTGTCATTGTAACAGTTCTTTCTAGGATTAGGTCTTGCTCCTTTGCTTGCTATAGTGTTACTTTTGGTTAGAGATGACATGCTGGCTAGGAGCATTGAGGATAGAGCAAACATTGCTAGTTAGTGTCCACATTGTGTGCTTGGAGTTTTCAGTGGTGGGAATGAGAACTGAATGTAGTTTTATCCTGTTCCTTATCTCAACTAGTGTATGGAAACGTTTCTGTAGATCTGAACTATAATTTGTTTATTTCTGAGGACTGTACTGTCTTATTCTGTCGTAACTGAGATAATGCATGTGAATGGGGGAAACCTTTCTGAGGTTTTTTCTGTTTTCTGCAGGAACACGTAAGAGAGGGTGGAATGATAGCAATTGTGTAGCATATGTGCCTGGCTTGAGGGCCTGTGCTCTCTAGCGTTCTTTGTACTGTTCCTAAACTAGGTTTATGTCACATTCTTATTTCAGAAGGAATTCTGGTGTATTGTGCCTCATGTTAAAGGAATGCTAACATAGTTTTTACTGGGGCTAATTATGAACTCTGTTTTCAGTCAGTCTTTGAGTGAACCTTGAGAGTCTAACCTCTAGGATTATGCTCCATTTTAAGAACTCTCTATCCCCTGTATATCTGTCAGGTCAAATACAATGGTACACACAAAGGATTTTTTAAAAAAATAATTTCTTCTAGAAAATGCTAATTCGTTTGTCTTATGCTCAGATTTGTTTATTCAGTGATATTACTGAGGATAACTATTTAGGGTAAATCGAATCATATTGAGAGTTGTTGTTGATGTGACAAGATTTACAGTTCATTATCAGGATGAAAGGTTTAGTAAAATGTTCAAGTAGGCTTTCCTCTGTTTGACCAGACCTCTGGTTATAATGCTCACTAAAGGTCACCGTATTTAGTGGACAGGTTTGTTTTAAAATTGGCTTTGGGCAATCCAGCACTGCTGGGGTAAGAACATCTCTTGTGAAATTATTAGATTCTCTTCTTTTTATAATATGTGTCATGATAAGAGAAAGATTTACTTACATAACGCAATTAAATCAAGCAGAGGATTGTATGTACCCACAGGAGTTTAAGATACGCAGTCATATGTATCTGTGGTCCAGTGTATTTTGCTTGTTACTGATTTCATATCTCTAAGCAGTAGATGGTACCAAAGAGTAGCTGTAGATTTAGGACTTAGTAGGCCCATTGATAAGCAAGTTTTCAGTTGCATCATCCAGTTTGTGCTGAAAAGCTGATACTTTCTCTGTCTCTTGAATGTGTCAGACTATCCCAGACTGCTGCTTATAGTTGATACGTTATTGTGGTAAGGTAGTCAGCCCAACACTCAAGATCTTCAGGAATTATGCATCTCTACACTGAGAGAAACAGAGTCCAGAGTCTGACCTCCACGTTAAACAATAAAACTTAACCTTCCCTTTTTCTGGATGTGCTTATGTATGGATTGGTGAGAAAGCACAAGCGCAAGGTAAAAACTGTACTAAGATTTGTTCCAGTATGTTAAGGAAAAAGAAATCGAGTAGATATAAAATCAAATGCTTCCATTGGGCAACAGTCCTGATTCCAGTTTTGCAAAGGTATGAAAGTGTTATTCTGCTTACATGAAACGACTCAGCTGAACCCTTGACACTTCTATTTCTTCTATTTTGAAGTTCTATTTTAAAGTTTATGTCTTCAGTGAGAGTGTTTATACATATGAGATCTTTCTTGAGGCACTGCATTTTAAGTTTCTTTCACAATTGTAGTTTTCACAGCAATTTCTTGTGTTTGTTTCCAAACAGTAAATACCTCTTGAGTTGAGCATTACATTTACTCTGGATTCTGTGAAGTGTTACTCCACATTTGCTTATTGAAACCTGTCATGCTGTAACCAACTTGAGTAATGGTACAGCTCGTCAGGTTTTGCCCCACTCACTTTGACTGAGCGTCTGCATTGACCGAGTCCTTATCCAGATACAAAAATGTTTTACTTGTTTGTATACTGTGCTTGTGCAGGATTTGGGGATTATAGGTTAGGGTCTTGAAATTCCTTGATTTTTGGGAGAGGCAACCTTCTTTCATGCTGTGCTTCCTCAGAAATGAGTAATTTGTGTAGATGCAGGAGAAATGCTTTCACTTAATCCCTGGTTGTTTGGGTTTTTTTGTCTTGCAAAGCAACATCTTGTCGTCTTGCTGGTAAAGAATGAGTTGGATTTTTTTAGTTAGCAGTCAGGTATAATTTATTGCAGTCTTTTTCTAACAAAGTCACTTAGGAAGTGCATTTTTGTGTAGTATCTAAAATGTTAGAGCTGTGCAGTTTTGTGGGCCTCTATTCTGGGAGAAGATCAGAAATCTAGTTCTCTTAAGTGGGTGATTAGCCCTTTTCAGTGAGGGGGGTAATGTGGTGTTGTTTATTTCTCATCTACAAAGGGTGCTTGAGAGCTAGCAGCTGTCTGTTACTACTGCTGTTAAGGTTTTTTTTTTTAAATTTAGTGGTATTCCCACTTTCTTATGTTTGTTCATTGACGATATATATTTTGTGAAGCTTTTCAGCCTTCTCTGTGATGCGAGGTGCAACTACTAGACTGGCTTGGAGTTACTCAAGATTATTTGATACAGGATTAGCTTAGTATTGTTACTTTCAGACACTTCAATCTTTAGTGTTCATTGCATAATCAGATTTTTTTCCAAGTACTTTCTTTGTATAATTTAACTGTAGCTATGTCTAGACATATTTCCTGGATATGGCTAAACAATTCTGAAGGTAAGTGATGAGCCGATTCTTTGCACTTTCACACAAACTTAATATCATTCTATTTTATATGTTGGAACAAATGGGAACTGCAGATGTCAGAAGTACAGCTTTCATCCATTTTAGCATTTACCTCCGTACCTTTTGTAAGGTTAGCTATTTCCCAGTAGTGTTTTCTGTCATTTAACTTCCATTTGCAATACATAAGTGCACTGCTTTCATATGCTCTATGTATATGGTTTCTGCTTGTATGCAGTAGTTTTGGTTTGGAAAAACTGTGATAGGACCTCTTCCTTTGTGCTTTTCTGCCTCCTTGTTTCTGATGTCATAATACTATATTCTATTAAGATTACCTTAAGGTCAGGTCATCTTGTCTCAGGCCACTGCTTAACATTTAAGTACTGTAGAATTTTCATTTAAAGCATTTCCTGCTTTGTTTACGGAAATCTTGGCTTGTTCTTGCCTTATAGGATTTAGCAGTGTTCTGTTCTCGTTCATCTTAGTGCTTTATCCTGTTTTTTAGTCAGCTGCCCCATGTCCAATCACCTGAACTCCAGGGTTGGGTTTTTAAAATGTTTTAAGACTTCTTTGCTACAATATGTTTGTCCACTCTGTTCCTGGTCTAACTGCGCTTTTACTTTGTGCTATTCTACGCTGACCACCTACTGAAGAGAGGTAGGGGAAAGCTGGAAGTGCTGCTAACCTCCATGAGAGCAACCTGACTTGCTTGAAAATTGTAGATAAATTGTACAAAATTGGGTGAAGTAGAGACTGAAGGTTTTAGATCTTAATACGGGAATTGATAAATCTTAGGCCTTTTCAGTGCTTTTGGGGCATTACTGATGATAGTGACACAACCATGAGTCAAATTCATTACTACAATGAGATTTTTAAGTAGAAGACCATATGTAATATCTTCTCAAGCAGTTTTTAAGAACTTCTTGTGCCTTATTTAATTGGTTATGAAAACCCTTAGTCCACAAATTTAACCAGATGGGTGGTTTAAAGTTTTATTACTGTTTTGTATGCTGAGCTGTGACTAGAAAGCTTGAATGTAGATAGTGATGTTTGTTGGAGTAAACTTAGGAAGTCACGGGGTTGTGTTGTGTGGGTTTTTTTTTTTTTGTCTTGTTCTATTTGACACTTTTAAAATACCTACTGTTCCCTTTCTCCCATCTGCGTCTATAATACTCTCAGGTACTGATAATTTTACTCAAACAGCACTCTGTTTCTTGTAAGTAAATAAATAGCACTTCCTCATCCCTCTTTCAGAATGCTGGATTTGGGAAATGTAAAGACTGGCAGCAGACCATAGCTCTTCTACCATTCATCTGTAGGACCACACTGTCCAGATGCAGTCTGTTCCAGTATGTCTGCAACTTACTTGAAACAACTTAGGTACCAGAAGTAGGCAAACTGAAGCAGAAAGTTTGTTTTGGGCTGCACTACCTATTTTTGACACCAGCAGCCAGGCCACTGCTCTAGAATGTAAGCTCAGGAATTTTTTTTGCTGCTTTTTCAGCTTCAGCATATACTATGTGCCAAGCTCAAGGGAATTAACTGAGATTCACTCTGAAGCCAAGTCTCTGTAGGTCTGAAGAATATCCTCTGATACCAGGAGTCTTCTTGTGTTAGCCATGCACCTGCAAACGTATGGCACTCCTGTCTGTTGTGACCATTGGTTAGTGAGACACTGGTCTCAGGAGGAGAATGCTGGTGGCCTTAGGATATGTTGCCTTCCTGTTCTCTGCTCTTGACTGATTTTTTTGAATAAATCAGGAATCCAAAATTTTACAGCTGTTATGATTGAGTTCAGTTGGAGATATTATTTCTTCTGGAGCAATAAGTTCCTGTTAAGATGGAACCAAATTAAACTTAGATGACTTCCCATTGTGGGTGGAAGGTTTGATTTGGACTTTTAAGCCTTATTTATGAAACTCTGTGCTAGACTGAGATGTCTGTCATTCTATATTTGCTCTTTTGATCACTATGCTTTCCAAGAGGATAGGAAGAAGGTTTTAGTGTTTTTCTAAAGTTCTAGTGGATAGGATGGCTGCCACTTAAAACACACAGACAGACAGTCCTTGTCTAAAGAGGTTAAATTTGTGGATGTGTCAAGCATAAATTCTAAGGTGAAAGTTCAAGTGAACTCACTCAACAGAAAAACAGGATTTTAAAGATGTGGGGCTTGAGAGAAAACTGTCTGAGCCTGCTTAATGTTTCTGACCTCCTCTGAAACGTTGCATACATCTTGACTCGCATTTCTGTTACTACTCACTGGCATGAGCTTCAATAAGGCCAAGTGCCAGATCCTGCACTTGAGCCACAACAACCCCGTGCAGTGCTACAGGCTTGGAGAGGTGTGGCTGGAGAGCTGTCTGGCAGGAGAGGGACTTGGGAGTTCTAATTGACGGGAAGATGAACATGAACCAGTAGTGTGCCCAGGTGGCCAAGAAGGCAAATTGCATCCTGGTTTGTATTAGAAATAGTGTGGCCAGCAGGAGTAGGTAGGTTATCAACCTCCTGTATTTGACACTGGTGAGGCCACATCTTGAGTATTGTGTCCAGTTTTGGGCACCTCAATACAAGAGAGATGTGGAGGTGCTGGAGGAGGTGCAGAGGAGGGCAACAAAACTGGTGAAAGGCCTGGAGAATAAATCTTACAATGAAAGACTGAAAGAGCTGGGACTGTAGTGCCAATGCGATGGTGGCTGTTGCTTAAGTACCACGGACAGGGGTACCTCCACACCAGACCATCTCTCAATCAACCTGTGGGACATGCACCGAAATGACTTCATCTGTTAGCAGTTCACGTGGGCAGTTCAGCACAGCCTTGACCCTTCTGCAGTTACCAGTATTTGTGATTCTTTATCACTTAATGCTTTTGAAATAGCTGGTTTTAACCCATGAGTCTATGTCATAAAATTCTTGGTGCTCCAAGTGTCCTGCTTTCAGCCATTTGAAAGTTGCCTTACATGCCAATCCTACTCGTCAAAGGCTTCCCTCGTGTTGACTATTTAATGTTACGGTCTTTAGCACTCCTTACCTGATTTCAGAAGATTTCAGAAACAAACTGAGTGCAATAGTAATGCAAAACCCAGCTTTTCCTGTTTAACATTTTAGGTATTACATTTCAGTGCTGTGTTCCTTTTTTTATTCCTGTTTATTTTAACAGTTTTCTGCAGAAAAGTGCCTGTTTCTATGATCTGAAAGCTGGCAATGTGATTATAATCCACTGACATTGTCCAACAGATATTGTGTTGCTTATGTCATCCAAATGTGAAGCTTGCAAGGCAGTTTAAGAATCTCTATCTGAGCATCATAGATGCTGATCCTTGGATCCACCGTGGAAAGTGGATATGGCTTGCTGGATACCCACATTGGGAACCTAGCAATGTGCTCTTGCATTTATAGTGGCTGTGGTTCTTGAAGGTTCTTTAGGCACTATGATTGAACCTCCTATAAGAAACATAGAAATGTAGGTTTTAAATCATAAAGAAATCAGAATGGATCAAGATTTTGTTTATATTGGGGACCACTAGGCATTGTAGGACTTACACATTATACTGTTTTGAGGAATTCCAGTTCTTCAGACACTTGTGTTCCTGCAGTGATGCCCATAGGAGTTGTGCACTGGCAAGTCTGTATCTGTTTCTCTTGGATAGCCATGACAAACTCATACTGATGCTCAGGCTGGTAATGATGGCAGTGAGCTGGATGGAGAGGGGATGATACTGTCTGATAATTTTCAGATCAGACTTCAGACAGGTTTGTTACTGCTTTGGTGTGTGTGTGTTGTTTTTTTTTTTTTGCACATTTCATATGAAAAGCTGCTTGAAAGTTGTCAGTGATGCCTGTGTCAAAGCATTATACTTCTAGTTCCAAGCATTAGACTCCAATTTAGTGGTTTTATGCTATTTACCAAGTAGTGTTTAAAAAAATCCAAAGTGGTTTGAATCCTTTTTGCACCTCAATCTGTTGTTCTGTCACACCTTGTCAACTGTATTTAAAAACTTGGCTGATTAAATTTTAGAGGATGAGATTCCCGCAGTGGGATAGCATTATCTTAATGGATCCCTTCCCTATTAGAGGTTATAACTCCAGTTTGTAAATGCCTGCCTTTTACTAGGAGTTTACAATGAAGAATCATCAAGATGATGGTGAACTACTTGTGCTTGACAGAATAGATCAGAATTGTTACTCTTACAGAGTTTTCTAAATAATGATTTTTTTTGCAAGCCTTACCACTCCAGCAGTTCAGATATTAGAGAAGTGACAAACTGGCTAATTCTTAACATAGAGGCACTGTCACTTGCAAACAGTTCAATTGCATAAGCTAAATAATTGCATAAAGCAAATTGGCACACTGGTGCTTTTGATTATATGGAGCCAAAGGATTCCAAGAGAAACTCCATACAGTGTGTTGAGAACTGCTCGTGCAAAATGAAGTCAGTTTTAGTGCATTCATGAAAAGTGCATTCATGAAAACTTGACCTAATCTATAGTTGAATCTTCCTGAAGGATGGACTGTGTTCGTCTGGATTCTTCAGGAACAGCTATTTGGATGAATGGAGAACTTCTCTTACCTAGTGGACTGAAGGTAGATTTCTTGACCATTTAAGGAGATGACTGATTAAGACCACAGAGGCACCTCCTTAGGTGGTCGCTGTTTCGTTAGAGCAAAAAAGTGTGTGTTTTTTTTTCACAGTGGGTCTTTTGAGCATGATTCAGTGTTTCTTGTTAGGCTGCTAATGTGGTGTCCCTCCTTTTGACTCACTTGGAACTCGCCAAGTTTCTTTTGGACATGCTTCATTTTTCTGCTGGAACTGGTGCATCACTGCTATTAACTGGTTCTCTTCCTTCCTAAGTGAAGTGATGGCTGAAGACCAAGCTCTGCTACTACATATGTTGACAGTTCGAATACTTGGAATTACGTAGGAGTGTACAGAATCTGGATCCTGGTAGCTATATGGTAGGACATGGACACTACAGAAAAAGAATTTTGTAAATTTTCACTAGCTTTCTTTTTCTTGCAAGTTGTTGTGAAAACCTTTGGATAGCTGTCAAAAAAAAAAAGAGGCTAAACAGGGAAAAGCCTTTCTCATGTTGATCACTCAACTCAAAGAAAGATTGGTAAGTACTTCATTTCTGAAAACAGCAGTTATTTCCTCCAGAATTTAGTTTTATAATCTTCTTGGAGGAATATGTTGTTTATTAAAGAACACCTGCTCTGAAAAACTTAGTTTTAACATACAGCAGTATGAGAATAACTGGTGAAGCACATAGAAGGATGAAATTATATTTGCAAAGAATCACCTTACCACTACTTTTTTTTTTTCCAAAGGTTGCTAAGTCACTGCAATAAAAAGAACAGTTTGAGAAACATAGGAGGAGTAAAATCAAATGCTGTTTTGTTTTGCAGCCTGGTTTAGAGGCAGACACTGGAAATGTGTTGCCATTTGGATACGGTAGTGCAGATGATTAAATGAATGATACCTTATCACGTGTTGTATCATGCTGAATCTGTGATGGCAGCACTAATTCTCTTCTGTAAGTACACATTGCAGAAGATTTTGTTTTCTCCACAGGAAGAAAATAGACTGCTTTTTCTTTCTTATATGCACAGCAAAACTTACTATCCTGGAATCTAGGAGTTCTGTCTAGCATACATTCTGGAGTCTTTGTGATGAAGCTGTTTACAGAGTTGGGTTTTTTTCTCCTTTCTGTATCTTCACAAAAGATAACATTATAGGGCAACAGAAAACATGTTCTGTTTCAAGGATGTTCGCCTAGTGTAAGTACATGAAACAACTTGGGTTTTGTTTGTAAGCCCTAGCAGAAGTAGCAGTTTGAGTTATATGCCACTGTAAAGACACCAGAGGATTTAAGCAGAATATCCCTGAGTATGGAAAGGAGGTTGATATCCAACGTAAGTAGGATTAAGTACAATAGAAAAGCCACCTAGGAAACCTTGGATGGTTTCCTGTCCTATAAGGAGGCCAGCAGTACCAGTGTAGAACAAGCTTCCTCTAAGCTCTAGTCTTGTCAAGTAAAGTGAAGAAACTGGGCAAACAGTGGCTGCGGAAGAGATTTCCGTTGAGAACACAATTTCTACTTTTGCTTTCAAAATAACACGGATTGCTTGAGTGGACATACATGTCACTGTAGCACCCAGAGGACAGGAAAAGCCAAAGCAATGGAGAGAAAGCCAGAGAAGAGATAGATAAGAACATGTAGCAGCAGCAAAGAACAAGTGAGTAACTTTTCCGTTTCAATTTTTATCCCTTTATTTTTTAATTTTGACTTCCATGCTCTTGGTTACCAGTTGTCACAAAATCATTTATTAGAATACATAGATTAGAATATGTGTGTTATTTGTGTTAGAAGCAAATGTAAAAATAACAAAACAAACCCACCCAAATCTTAGGCTTGTAGTATATTGTGTGTAAGATTAGTGTAGAGCTGCAGGAACTCTCTAGAATCACTAATACTGAGCTTGCATTCATTCTTATTTTCCAGTATGTATTTTCTGGTAAAGTATGTAGCAGAAAAACTTCAGAATTTAATTTCACTCCATTGGTAATAGAGCTGAATTTTAGAAGTTTCATGCAAGCCAGTTAATAATTGGTTCCTAATGACTTACATAGGAAGAAAAAATACAGCAGGAAACTTAATCTTGCATTTTCTCACAGTGAGTTTGTGCTACAGAGTTGGGGTAAAGCATGTGTGTGTGCATTGAGAGTGGCTAGTGCTTTTAAAGAGCAGGATTGACACCAAAGTAAACTGACACGGATGTATAGTCTAGTGTTTACTATAGGTAGAGCTGCTAGTGCCACCTGTACTTAAGGTTGCGTGACCCTTTCCATTTTAAGGCTTAACTCTTAGTTACTGTATAACTTTTGCCCAAGTTCAATTCAGACAGATTTTTCCAAACCACATGTCTGCTTTGGGTTGGGTTTTTTTTTTTTTTTTGGAAGTTTCAGCCAAAGCAGTTCTGTTCCAAGAGTAAGGCTAGTGAAAAGTATGCTGTTTTGCTTGTGTGAGAATATTCTGGTGTCCTCCTTTGATGCTCCAGTGCCCCCAAGCTCTGAAGCAAGGATTTGAAATTTGGCAATAGCTCAGCCTTTGTGTTGAGGATGTGCCTTTTGCCTCCCTATAAAAATCCGCCCAAATTTCCAGACTGGTTTACAAGGCTTTGAAAGATTGCCATTTGCATGGGCTTAATAGGATTTTCTAAACTTCACAGTAAGTTTCCTTTAGATTCTGTTCACACTGGGAATGCTCCAGGCAGAGTGGAGCTGTGTATTTCATCCCACTTCTGCTAGGAATTGTAACGGCTGGATCTGGGTGCTGACACGGAACTAAGAGTGGGCAGCATTTTGTCTTGTACCACCACCGCTTGTTCCCATGTCTTATTCTTTCTCTCTAGTGAAGGATTTGGGTTCTCTGAAAAAAAAAACAAAACAACAAAACCACCCCAGTCTCACTCAACTGAAAGAGCATGACAGACATGGAGGAGGAGAATTTAGGAATGTGTGTGTGTCTGGTTTGTACCATTCCTTTGGTCACAGAAAATGTGTGCATTGCACTAGTGAAATTTTACTCCCTTTTCTAGTGGATGTTCAAATAATAAAGGTTAGGTGTTTCAAGTGTCATCATTTTAATGAACCCTGTAGGCATCAATTTAGAAGCTTACTAAAAACTGTCACTGTACAGTAATGTTATTTGGAGGGCAAAAATACATACCTCACTTTTTTCAAAAGTGTAACTCGGGTCTCTAGCACTAGTACATCGTGGTACAGCCTCCACCTTCATCACGAGTGTTGCATGCTTTGTCCAAGAGGCAACTGTTTGATGTGGAATTGGAGTAAGAGGTCTGTTCTGACAGTGAGTCCAGGATTGTGTCCAGATCTGGACCCCTCAGTTCCAGAAGGACACAGAACAGCTTGAGAGAGTCCAGAGCACAGCCACAAAGATGGAGTGGAGCATCTCCCTGATGAGGAAAGGCTGAGGGAGCTGAGTCTCTTGAGCTTGGAAAAAAGGAGACTGAGGGGTGACCTCATTAATGTTGATAAATATGGAAAGAGCAGGTGTCAGGAGGATGGAGCTAGGCTCTGCTCAGTAGCATCTAATGATAGGACAAGGGGCAGTGGGTGTGAGCTGGAACACAGGAGGTTCCATGGAGCCCTGGAAGGGGCTGTCCAGGGGCATTGTGGAGACTCTTCTCTGGAGATGATTAAAACCTTCCTGGACATGTTGTTGTGTGACTGGATCTAGGTGATTCTGCTGTGGCAATGGAATTGGACTGGATGATCTTTCGAGGTCCTTTCTAATCCCTAATGTTCTGTGATCAGTTCAGTAAAGGCTGTGTATTCATCAGTTACAGAAGTTGGAACATATGGAGTAAGCAAAGTGGAGATTTCAGTAATTTAAAAAAAAGGCTTTGTGGCTGAGACTGTTGAATTGCTTGATGAGTTGTGTGAAATCTGTGTTGAGTCATGGTGTTTTTACATGGTGCACTCAAACAACTGTTCCTAGGTGGCTGCTCTTACTGTGTGTTCTGGTGGCTATTTTGAGAACTCTTATCGATTTGCAGAAATGCAGACACTTACAACTGCAAGTGAACTCAGTGGGAGCTAAACCTCATGTAAAATACTGTCCGTTACAAAGGACAATAAAAATCAGGTTCAAAGTATGTGTAATCGGACATCTGGAACAAAGGAATATTTTAGTCTAATTAACCTAATGCCTCAGTTGTCTGCCTTACAGATGTAGAAATTCTTTCTCCCATCCTTTTAGAAAAGCTTGTGAAGAAATTGGTTGCCTTTGTAGCAGAACTGAAAAACCCTTTCTAAAGTAAGGCATATGACCACTTCCCATTGATCAGGGACAAACAAAGCATTGATCAGTATGTAATCAAAAGTTTATTTATATGATAAAAGTATATTACCTCACTAAAATTACCTTGGCAACTCTTAATCTACTGCTGCTTACATTTACCTTTGTAACACAAATAACTCTCCTAAAATAAGCGATGGGAATTTTCTGAGTTTAATAACCATCCAACTTTCTTTTGTACAAACTGACACATTTTACCCTATTCCTTGGTAGCTGTTTTGTGGAGGTTGAGTCATTATTTCACTCTTAGCATCTTCTTTCCCTATAAAGCAAGGGAACGTGAGCCATATTGGATTATGTCAACCTATAGGAAGTAGCTTTTTTATGGTATTGATGAATTCATTTCATACTGATCCAAACATAAATTACAATGTTGTTGCTCTGGAACTTAAATTCTTTTCCACTTCGAATTAGCAATCAAAATTTGTAAACAGTGTAATATTAAAATGCAAACTTAATTCAAAAGTTATTGCTAATAATCTTCTAAATCATATCCACTTTACCTTAGGACTGCTTAAACAAAATATTACCGGGATCTCTATCTTTTCTGTTCACTCTGGAAATAGAAAGCATCCTTGGTGAAACCCTTGAAATCCTTGACTACTGCCACCATGATGTATTTCCCCTTTGTAAAGATGCTTCAGCAGTACATCTCTCATCGCTTTGTAGAGCCATCTGTTACCTGAAGTTTCCTGTGCAAAAAACAACTGTAGATTTTTTTGGAAAGGAACAGGTTGCAACAAATAAATAAGTGTGTGTGGAAAGTCTCTGCCTCAGGGAGTGAAAAGATGTGTTTCTACAGTTTAATGAGTTTAATGCTTTGGAAATTATTTTTTGGAAAGCCGGCAGCAGTGGAGAGTTCTGGGTTGGCTTAATTTTCTTAAGGTGAGGGTGTGAGAGTGGTTTTGCCTTTAAATTTAAAGTGGTCAAACTTTTTTTTTACTTCTTTGGGTCATTCTTTTAGGGTGTTCGCTGCCTCTGAAAAAGTAGACCTCAGATGGGTCTTTTCAAAAGCTTCAGCAACAGGCAAGGCATTTGAGGGAGTGTCATGAAGTAGTTTCAGGAGAAAGATGGGAATTTTCAGCTGTGCAAAGCATAACTCTTCCTTAGAGTAACTGCTGCTATGAACAGCAGTCTTATTTGCTTAGCTGTGTGCAATCCACTTGCTTGTGGACAACTGTTTTGGCTTTTGTTTCTCTTTACCCCCTCAAGACTTCCGCTTGTGTGCTCTTCCATATGTGTTTTTGAACTGTGCTTTGAAGTTGGATGACTAGCTTTAGACATAAGCTGTTACCACACTTCTGCATAGCAACTAGATTGATTTCAGCATGCTGATGTGTCAGTGATGTGGTTTAGAGTTTAATGAAATACAATTCTTTGCTTGCTTTGACATCAGTTTCTGTAGGATTAAAAGATTTTTTTTTTTATAAATAGTATTACACTTGGTTTGAGTAAAAAAGCAAGTCAGATGGACTTTAGAAAGTGATTAGATGGCTGTGCGGTTGTTACTTATTATGCAGACATTTGTCTTCTCACACAGGTGAGATTCAGTGAGTTATCCTGTTTTTTTTTTCTTGTCACCTTCCTGCTTCCCACACTGACTAATAATGTAAGGAATTTTTGAAAACTCAGACTTCGTACGGATTTATTTTCCCACATAAGTCATTCTAGCATGTTTGTGTTCAGGCTGCTCAGATAAAACAATTTAAGTTGCATATTTTCTTTCATCTTTTAGTAGTGTGCTTCAGTAACAAAATCCAAACAGTACTGCTTCACATTCTTGGATTTATATTCAAGGCTGTACTTTTTTAAAGAAAAAGACTTATTCTAAGGTTAAGACCCAGAATGAAGGGTAGATTCTGAAAGACTAAAGCAAACACAGCTTTAGTAAACTGAGTGAATTGGTATCCAATTACACCAGCAGTATATTGAATTTATTTGATAAAACAACCGAAATCTGATTTTTCAAGACAATTCTGTTGAACCTGTTTAAGATTTGTTGGTTTGTATCATGTTAACTATTTCTAAATGCTTTGCTTTTTTTGCTTGTTTTTGGCAGCAGCTGGAATTAGTGGAGCCCAGTGGCTGGATTCATGTTCCTTTAACAGACACTCATAAGAAGCCCATTCGCACGTTTATGATACAGATTGCTGTTCTAGCTAATCACCAAAATGGAAGAGACACTCACATGAGACAAATCAAAGTGTACACCCCGGTGGAAGAGAGCTCTATTGGGAAATTTCCTAGATGTACAACCATTGATTTCATGATGTATCGCTCCATAAGATAAAATGTCTTAATGAGCAGTAATAAAGGCATTTCTTGATGGCAGTCTCATTGCTTAAGTATTCCAGTACTTGGGGTTTATTTCAGTGTTTTTATATCTTTGTTTATACTTTGTACCATTTTGAAATAAAGATAATCTTGTGTTACAGTATACTGTTATCTGTAATTTCGCATTACTTCTTGAGTCTTCGATTGCTCTTGTACTACCCAAGAGGAAAAAACCCAGCACTACAAAATAATGCATTTGTCACTGGGAATCAATACTTGATTTGATAAAATACTGTTCTCTTTTAGGGGGTGATTTCTTCCCCTAGTGATCATACATGGAAATAGTTTGTTCTATTGTGCTGCTGCTCATTTCTTTATCTAAAAGTTGCTCTTTTTAACAAGCGTTCTTCTTGAATCTTCTTGAACAGACATGGTTTAAAGACATTACCCAGCAGATTTTCTCACTGTTGCTTAGGTAAATGTGCTGTACTCTTCTGTGTAGTTGTGGAGGTTTTTTCCTGCTTTTAACAAGTGTCTGCATGGATTTAGCCTTCTTTGTAAGTGCAAAGTAGATCACAGAATCGTGGAATATCTGGAAGATAATCTTGAAGGATCACAAAGTCCAACTCCCAGCAGGATTACCTCAGACTAAAATGTACTACTAAGATCCAGATGGGTGTTAAATGTCTCCAGAGAAGGGGACTCCACAATATTCCTGGGCAGCCCCTTCCAGAGCTGTCACCCTCCATTTAAGTACTTGTTGTTTTGTGACAGTTGTAGATGGATTGCATTGGTGTTTAATATTTTTAATGCTGAGTCGCATAAGGCTGCTGATTTTTTTTTTTTTTTTTTTAAAGCAGTAAGATACTTGAGGGTTATGTTTGAAAATAAAGCTAGTATTAGTTTAGTACTTGGTATTTGAATTGGGATAAACAAGCTGGTCTGCCAAACCATCACAGGAAGTTATACCCATACACCCATTTGTGAGAGGCAAGTCCTCCATGACAAAGCTGGGGAAGGGCCTGGAGAATCAATCTGATGAGGAGAGATGGAGGAGAGAGTTGGGGCTGTTTAGTTTGAGGAAGAGGAGGCTGAGGGGGGGACCTCATCACTCTCTACAGCTGTCTCAAAGGACACTGTAGAGATGTTGGTGCTGGTCTCTTCTCACAGGTAATTAGCAACAGAAGCAGAGGGAAGGGCTTCAAGCTTCAACAGGGTAGGTTTAGATTGGACATCAGGAAGTAGTTCTTCCTGGAGAGAGTGGTCAGGCACTGGACTGGGCTGCCCAGGGTGGTGGTTGAGTCCCCATCCCTGGATGTATTTAAAAGTCTCTTAGATGTAGTGTTGGGGGATCTGGTTTAGGGATGAACTTGTGGAGTAGGGTTGCTGGTTGGACTCAGTGATCCCAAGGATCTTCTTCCAACCTGAATGGTTCTGTGATTTGTTTAGTTGCTACTTTTTTTTCTCTTGCTCATTTTTCACCGGACACAGTTGTCTGAGATCTTATCACTTGAAAGAAATTTTGTGACTCAAATTGAGCATACAGATTTTTCCAGAGGCTGAATTTAAGAACAGAAAGTGCTTTTAATTTTAATTAACGTTTGTACATTCCCTAGCCACCTTCTCCTTTGGAAGGTGTCAACAAATGCTGTAAATCACTTGCTGATGTGTGCTAGAGATCCAAAATTGCAAACCTAAAGAAGAGCCAGAATGAGTTACCTTTGCAGTAAAAATTCACAAAAATAAACATTCTTAAGCTCCTGTTTAAATAGTGCTGATGGAATGAATACTAGGGCCGCTTTGGCGTTGATCATGAGTTGCAGGTTTTTAGTGAAAACATGAATAATGTTTTAGCTCAATATATTTCACTCAAATTCACTTCCTGCTCAGACCGAAAGAGACGTTTTCTTTGCATCCCTTAGCAATACCTTGCATTCATAACGACTTGGGTTTGGTTTTCCCCATATGTGTGTTTTGGCTCTTGTTTGGAAGCAGACAAAAGTTCTAGGAACATGTTGTCTTTTGTACATCTAAATCTCAGTACAAACAAATACAGAGCTGTATCTCTGTAAAGCGTGAAGGTAATGATTTTCCTGTTTGCCCCGCAAACAGGTTTTTTTCATAGACGTTCCCTTCAGGGAATGCTAAGAAGACACTGGTGTAGGCTTGTACACCAGTAGGCTTAGGATGTGGGCGTTTTGCTGTTTGTCAGGTAGAAACATACAGTCTTAGTGTTATTTTTAGCAAGCTGACTACTAACTGAAGATAACTCAAACTTCAAAATTGGATTAAAATCGGTGATGTGTCAATCTAAAGGTTTTGGAGAGGGGGAAGAGGACATTCAGTTGTATTCAATAGTGACCAATGCTTTAGGCTAACAAAGGTTAGCTATTTCCTGAGTAATCATCTTCAGTAAAACAGTAATTTGAGAAATAGACTACAGGTGTGTCCCTGTGTGAGAGAAGTTCCAGACATTTGGGCTGTTTTTCCCTACCCAAATAGTAAGTAATTTCCCAATGTGTTTTTACAAACCTTGTTTATGAGGAGAGAGACCTTCCTGACACTGGTGCTCTTCTCCTGTGGGAGACCAGGGTTACAGTGGATGATTTTGTGTTGTTACTGTAGCAGTATCAAAACCAGCTGTTTTATCAAGTTGCAACTGTCCAAAAAAACTGAGCCAAAGTACTTCAGAGTTATTTGTTTCTGAAACAGAATTATAAAATTCTTGAGAGCACTGCACTAAGAGGAGTGCTCTCGGGGACAGGAGAGGTAGCAGGAGACTGAGCCACCTTTATTCTGTCATATTAATGGCCATACCTTAAAATGTTTGATAGTTATCCCTTGTGACTAATACGAGAAGTGAAGGGAAACACAGGTATTTGTAAAAGCTGGAAAGGCACCAACTTTCCTGTGCGACTTTGTTTAGGTGGTCATGCTGTGGTGGTGGGATTGGACTGGATGATCTTTCAGGGTCCCTTCTGGTTCCTAACATTCTGTGAGTCTCTCTTAATAATGAAGCGTAGAAATTTCCAAGACCCAGAACATTTTCTTTAAAGCCTGGTTTGGGGGTTTTTCTGTACTCTGGTCAGTGGATGAACACCTCATTTACTTATCTGTTACAGTGGATGGCGAAGTGCTTGCTAGTGTCAACATGAAGACTATCAGACTGGGCTTTTACCGAACAGTTGGCACATAGGTAGTTTCCTAATAATCAAAAGCTCAATCTGACATGAATGAAGCAGCATGAGCGATCAAAAACTGAAGAGAGGCTTACTCTTGGGACTTGTATTCCTTCTTCAGTGTTATAATAGTTTAAGGGAAGTCACTGAAACATGGTTTAGGTTTGCAAAGTGTTTATAGTCTTGAGAGAGAGCCAGGTGTTCAGATTGCTGGTACTGATTAGCAAAAATGCACCAGCTTGTGTAATAAATAAAGCGATCGAAGAGAATGAAGGACCATGGAGAGCTACTGGTTATGGGGAAGACAAACTACTGCTTCACCTGATACAGAATGAGCCACATCTCAAGGCAGCAGGCTGCTGCTTGAAAAGCCCACACGTGTCACTTGAGAGAGCAGTAGCCAGCAATAACTGTAAATGTTGTGAGGCAAGGCCCTCCTGTGAAACAGGTGCTCAAGCAAGTTGGGCTGTCTGCAGAGAGCCACTTTCAGTAGGTCAGGGTGACAAGACTGGACCCAGGAATTGTGCTATATTCTATAGACAAAGAAGGAGACCCAGAAAGACGTGTGGCAAAATTCTCAGGAAATCCTGAAGACTGTAGATATTAACTATAAATATCTTCCTTTGTTTCCATGTGGCCAGGGTTTTTTTATGTTTCTCCTATATTCAGGATGGATCTGGGTTAGTAACACAACAAGCAGGAGTTTATTGCTATGCCAGGTCTAAGGGAATGCATAGTTGGTCATTTTTTGATGTGACAGTGTTTGGCTTTGTGAATGAATCTTTGGCATCACTTGTAGTGGGTATTTTCTTTAATTCACCATCCACCTTTGCAGCCTAAGTGCAGTGCATCAGAATTCTCTTGAGATCATTCTCTCGAGACCCCAGACTGACATCAGCATGCGCTTGTATCCATGGTTTGAGGCTTTGCAGAAGGCATGATTGTAACCTGCAGGAGAACGCTGTGCTCCCGGAGTCTGACTTGTGTCATCAGTGGTTACTTATGGGCTCTTGGTCTCAAATTTTGTCATGTGCAAATGGTTATTGGCCACTGAGAGAGTGATTACAGGAGTGCTTTGCATTCCTTTTCGTGTATACACAAAAGATAGCTGTTTAATATTTAACTGCCACATTATTTTACTGTTTTAATTAAATGCAATTGCTTTTTGCAATTGCATGAGATTATAATCTGAATGCAATTAAAATGGTCATAGTATTAAGGGTATGTGCATGGCCCTCCAAAGATGGGATTCCTGCTGGGGCTTCCAGGCAAAGGCGTTGGGTGGTCTGCTGTTGGTTTGGAATACTTAAGTGTTCTGTTTTAGATCAGAAAGGTGTTAAGTTACTTTTATAAAAGTGTATAAACCATAATTAAACATTGTTCATTGAGGTGAATTGTAAGTAATCCTTCATGTGACATGTTTGCTGTAGTTCCAGGCTGACATTTCAACACGTTGTTTTACGTCATCCAATTACCTATGACAGCTTCTCCATTTGCACCAAAGAATAAACGTTTCCTGCAGCCAGTCAACAGTATTGGCGTGGTTTAGTTTAATGGAAGAATCCCCAGGTAATAAAAATGATGCTAATACTGGCTGCTGCTAGAATATATAATCCAGGCATAAGTATGTATGAAATGAGAAACTAAGTTTGGGATCACTGAAAGCATTACATAGCTGAACTCTGATTGCACCGAAGTGAATTACTGCTAATTTTAGCAGGGAACAGTTAAGGTGATATTTAATGCTTTAATTCAAGTAAATTAAGTGGCATCACTGACTTCCCAGTTTTGTAGATATGAGCAGGCTGCTCTTGATCTCTTTGGGGGGTTTTTTCCTCCAATGCTTGTTTCAATATACAAAATTTTCTCCTTTAAGAGGAAATCCCAGACACACACAATCTACTACTGAACGTGTAATCTTTTAAAGTCAGGCATGGCAGGCTGATGTATCTGACTTTATATAAACTATCACTTACTTTCAATTTGGTTAGGAATTACCTGCGATATGTGGGATGGTTTGCTTGTGTAACTGGCATACCTAAAGAGCAAGTACTGGCGAGAGGGCTTGTCATGAGTGACTTGTACAAGTGAGGGTGCGCATGGATACACTGAGCTTGCTGTTGCTACATGTAGAACTAGGAAGTGTGGGGTTATGTGTTTGAAGAAGCCCCTTCTGTTGCCCTTGAATTCTCTTGCAAGGTTTAATTCCAAAGAGGCCTTGGCTTTCCTAGTTGCGTCCCTGCATCCTCTGACTAGAGCCTTATAATAATCCCAAGTGGCCATCCATCCTCTCCTTCCATGACCTATAGACTTTCTTCTTCCTCTTGAGTTTGCCCAGCAGCTCCCTGTTTAACCACACAGGTCTTCCTTGACTTCTTACATGTAGAGATGCTCTGATCTTGGGCTTCAAAGAAGTGGTCTTTGAATGTTAACCAGCTATCTTGGTCCCCTTTATCTGCCAGTACCTTGTCCCATGGGATTTCCCCTAGCAATTGCTTGAAAAGGCCAAGGTTGGCCCTGCTGAAGTCCAGGGCTGTGATTCTGCTAGGCATTCTGTTCCTCCACATGAGATCCTGAATTCCACTGTCTCATGGTCACTGCAACTGAGGCTGCCCTCACCCTTCACTGCTTCAACCAGACCCTCTTTGTTGGTGAGTACAAGATCCAGGTCTTGTTTTCTGCATTTAGACATTTCCTTTAATATATGTTTCTCACTCAGTTTAAACAGATTCGAAGTTTCAAGTAAAAGGAGAATTTATGAACTTTGATCTTTCACAAAGATATTATTTTGCTGTTTTTTTATCCAATTGTTCAGATTGTGGTCCCACTGCCACTGAAAATCTGCTTCACCCATTTGCAGTGCTTATTTCCTCCCCAGCCTTCAAACTGGGTCCAGTCTCATCTCTACATCTGAGTGTTTTCCCATCCTAGCCTTTCATTATCCCCTCGCTCTCCTTCCCTAGAGTCCTCATCTTTCTCTGTCCATTTCCTAGAATCACTGTTTTGAGCATTTTCTATCCTGTTTGGTCATATTTTTTTCTCAATACCTGTTTCCTCCAATTTCCTGACAGATCCCCTAATCTTCCCATTTCCCACCATCCCTGATTTTGAAGATTTTCCCCGTTCTCCTAGCAAGTCCCAACTAATACCACGTGTTTCCTCCTTCTGTTGCATAACACAGATTCTTCCTGGCAGCTCTCTTCCTGTCTTGCTGAAGTAGCATGAGGATGAGGTTATTGAGAGAGGGGTGAGTTCTTTCTGCTTTTGGTTATAATAGTCAGCCCAGCCCAAGGATACACCACCTGGAAGCTTTTGTTAGACCAGGAGGTTGACGTTAAGTGCATCTTCACACAGGGTCATGTTCAGGATTGCTCCATGGGCTGAATGTTTTCAAACTTCACCAAAATTGGGCAGACTTTGATGAATGATTCTAGGTTTATCTTTTCTGTCCCATCTAATTTCAGACATTCTACTCTAAAGCATTTGAGTGCTGAAAGTTTCCAAATACAAGATTGTGAGAGTGTTTCTCTGAAATGGCTGAATAGTTTTGGCTGGAGTTTTCCAAACTAAATTCAGCCCGAGGCAGACAGCTGGTATGGGAAATTTCAGCTAAAAGAGTTGCGATTTGGATAAGTTTTGAGAAACTCAGATTTGTAAGAGAATTAACCCTGAGTGATGTTTCATATCTCACCAAATAATGTCTTCTGGGCATTGTCCTTTGTGTGAACATTCCTATTTGCTTTAAAATTGATTCTCTCTAGTAACTGGCTAAGCTTCAGGACAGAAGAGGAGCTGGGTTTTTGGGGGTTTATAGAGTCAGGGTTTGAAATATAATTTATTTGCTTCCCCAAGCCAGTTTGAAGTAACTTTTATATAGGTGTGGTATGTAGAGGCATTTGTATTGACATATCTTGGTTCGTTTATACTTGTTCATAGCTTACACCAGGGATTTGTGCTGGAGTAGCCCTGTTACAAAACTAGAGCTCTCGGTTTTAACCTACCACTGTCTGCAGCACCATGCTGTGAATCTGCTTCTTCGGCAAGCAGTCCTTATGATAATAAAAGAAGCGAAGAGCACTCATCTTGCCCAGTTCTCCTTAACTACTTGCATGAGCCAGGCTTACTTGCTCTTGTTTTTCATACTCTGTCATCATTAAACTTTTCTTTCGTCTTGCATACCCCTACAGCTTTTCACCCAGCTTCAGCTCAGACTGACCTTTATGAGTGCAGGCTCTTTTGGACTAATAGATGCTGCTTGATTGATAGCATATGGCTGTGACCTGCCCGTTCTGTTCAAACCTAGTAAAACCCTGGTATCTTCTGTCAGTGATAGAACACCAGGGAAGGACCATAGGTTGCACCAGGGCAAGTTTAGATTAGTTGTTAGAAAAAACTTCTTCATTGCAAGGGCTATTAAGCATTGGAACAGGCTGCCCAGGCAGGAGGCTGAATCACCATCCCTGGACACGTTTCATGGGGCTGGTTTAGTCATGGCCTTGAGACAGTTAGGTCGAGTTGGTGATCTTAAAGGTCTTTTCCAACATAAACAATTCTGTGCATGGTTCTCTTTGCTAGATAGGTGTTCCAACCATCTCAAAGTAGAAGCCTCAAGTATTTTATCTGCCTCTCAAATACTGCATATTAGGGCTATCAGGAGTTTTGAAACTCCTAAACCCAAAACTTCTGCTGAAGGTAAGGAAGTACTTGACAAAAATGAATCTCATCACACGGAGCCTTTTTGTGCCCTGATAGTCCTGAAACACTCAAACCAAACTGAAAGCAGCCCCTGAAAATTACAGTTCAACCTGGTAGATTTAAGGCATAGAAAGTGTTTTCCCCATCTGTTTCATGTTAGCTCCTATCACCATCTGGATGCTTGAGTTGGGATAGAGGAGTGTTACCTCAAGACCATCTCTCCATTGAAAGTAATTTCTTGTTTCACAGACCTGTTAAAAGCACTCTGCTGAAAACTGAGTGCTGTCAAATTTACTCATTAAAGAGTACCATGGGGTGAGCAGGGATTGGTTTTATCATCAACAATTAGTCATGGAATCATTAAGATTAGAAAAGACCTTCAAGATCATCAAGTCCTACCATACACCCTACAACCCCCAACCACTAAACCATCTCCCAATCACAGAATATCAAGTTCTGTGAAGAGGTAAGCTCAAAATAACTGGAAGAGTGGTGTTCTCAAAGATGTCTTGAAGCTGTGTAGCTCCTGACTGCAGCAGGTTAGAGCCATGTAAAAGCTTATGTGGATCCAGATTATGGGAGACAAATCCTTTGAAGATGATGAAATACAAAATGCACAGGCCATAAATTTTTTGGAGATTTCCACAGTACTGGATGATGTGCTTGTTCCCTTGTGCTCTTTTCTAGTCATTTCCTTGCTGGCATTGGTCTGTACCAGTTCCTTTTTAGGGATAGGGTGGTGTCAAGCCCTAGCAAGACCAGAGAACTTTTGCCTAGAGAAGGAGGGAAAGATAAGGGAAACAAGCGCTTGGAGAAATCAGGTAACTATAGGGGACAACTAAAGAGAGAAAAGGAATGGGTATTATGTTCAAACTGTAAAAGGAAAACAAGGAAGTTAAGGGGATGCTGTTCAGAGTACCCTTCAAAGCACCAGAAAGTCCTCAAAAGACCTTGTGGGTACATTCCAGGGGCTCCTGTCAGGGACAGGTTGTGCTAAATGGATCTGGTGATTTTACTTGATGCTGCCATTTGCATATTCTTCAGCGGTTTCAGCTCTTGAACACGTGGATGTTGGCAACATTTGCTTAGAATGTAAAGCCAACTGCGGGTAGAAACATTGTGATCTGAGAAATAAGCATTGTATTTCTCTAACCCCCAAAAGCAAACTTGTGGCGGAGGAGTATGTTTAAGAAAGGAGGGGAGGAAAGACCCTAACTGTTTTCTCATCACAGTACACTGTGAAAATGTTTAGACTGATATATAACCTGCATAGTGTTATGTTCTATAAAATTGGCAAGCGCTTAGTTCTTAGTCTGAATGCTATGCTTGTTTTGAAATTTAAATAATAAACAATTTATGTATGTATATATTTTAGCTTAAAATCACATTCTGTCGGATTTGGCTGTTAATAAAAGCTTATGGAGGAATCAGCACTCTGTCCATCCAGTGAAAATATGGACAGGACCACACAAAATGCTTCCACTGTGTCATTTCTTTTACTGCTGTTCCATTAAAATAAACTCCTTGCCACAGAACTTACTTGTCATTTCCCGCTTCTCAAAAATATCACAAGCAGTGTAGTTTCTAAAGCTTTTCCACTTCTAGCTTTGCTGTGTACCTGACTGTATTTGCCCAAGATCCCTTTGTATTTCTCCCTGCTGCCTTTTTTCAGCCACGTATGTTCCTGGTTCTTCAATGTGGTGTACTAAATGCAGGTTTGAGCAGTTAAACTTGGGGTGGTCAGATAGTGAAACACGTTCATCTTGGTTTCTGTCAGCACTGAATCCAGAAAGACAGTGCTTTTGATCTTAATGGATATAATCTTCAGGCCATTTCTACTTCAGCATTTACAGAGATAAATCCTTCTTGAATTCTGTCTTCTGGTTCCAGGATGCTTTTACTTTTTCTCCTGGGTTTTATAGCTTACTGAGTTCCACTGAAGTAAGAAGAAAGAGGCTCACTTTGTGTGTGTTCATTGGACCGGGTAATTAGCTGATCTTGCTTGTTTGTGCTATCTCCTGTAACGTGGCCCTACGTCATTATCACATCTGTTGGGATTTGTTAATCGTACAAATGATGGGTGTGTTCTTACGCAGCTTCATTGATTCCAGACTGTGAGTTTCATCAAACAATGGGATCCTCCTGGCTTTTACAGAGGATGGCCATAATGTGTGTTTTCAGTACTCCTTCGGGTTCTCTAAGTTACTTTTCTGAAGGCAAGTTCATAACTAGGATTTGTTGAGAAAGCAGAACCAGTTTATTAGATAAATATTTTACAATTTCTGCTTCACATGCATGAATGAAAATTCACAAAATTCCTTTGAATGTTGTCTTAAAACTCAAAAATGTAGGTAGTGATCCCTTCAAATCACTGATGCCCAGCAAGTAATGCACTGGGACTCCAGAGGTTTAGGATGGGTTGTTGTCGTATGAATTTATGGTTCAGTGCCGCCAGTTTTGGTTTTTCTTTTGGCATTGTATCACCTTAGGACAAGGTAGATGGAATTATTAAGGGCTGTCTGAAAGACTCAACTATAGCTTCATGATTCATGCGTGGTCTCCCAAATGGTAAGAGTGTGTAGGATTGGTGTCTTCAGAGGTCTTTAACTCTGTTCAGGTAACAACACACAGCAAAACATGAGGTGTGCTGTTAACACCAACAGAAAGTTTTGCTCTGAGGATGTGTTTTAGTTTGCAGATCAACTTGCTTCACCTCTGAAAACCCTGGGATCAAAAAGCACTCACTTGCTCCTACAGCTGATGAATGCTTACGACGTTTTGTTACCTATTTTCTATGCAGTTAGTTTCCAACACCTTCTTTTTCATTTACAGTGAGTGAATAATCTGCATTTACATGCGCTGCCAGTAGTATTCACAAGCTGGCAGGCAGATAATAGGAACTCACAGGGTTGTGCTTGAATGCATCACTTCTGCTATGTTCTTACCCTCCACTGTGCCAACAGCTGAGACAGCTGTGAGTTTTCCCTATACTCACATCTTTCTGGCTCATTGTCAGCCAAGCCATGCCAACTGCACCAGCCAGTAAAAGCATATAGGAAAAATAAATTTGTCATAGGAAAAGTACAGAGAAGTGATTACTTTCATGCAAGACTACAGTCAAGGCACTGTTAGGCTGCATTTTGCTAATGCTGGAAAAATCACTTTCAAAATCAGCAGGTTTGGTCAGTGACAGTGTGCTTGAGGACACTTCCACTCCAAGGGTTTGGATCAGAACTGGCTTTTTTTAAAGACTGCTGTAATGCAAACACTTACAATGTCCACTCAGAGAGCCAAGACAGCGTGTTAGCATTGTGCTGTATAATTCCGAGAGAGTTCTTTGTAAATAACAGTAAAGGCTGGTGCACAAGGAGATACAAGATGCATGTAATGAAAATAGTGTTTGATGAACTGCTCTTTCTACTCTGGTTTATTCATTAAGTCTCCATCATAACATTTTCAGGTTATTGATATTGTAATATAAAACAGCAGTGAAATAATTGTGGAAGTACAATTTGACTTTAGACTGTTAAAGAAACTCAACCGACCTTTGTTGCTTAATCTTTCTTAAACACACACCATTTCCTCTTGTTATGACAGGGAAATCAAGAAGTCTCCTTTTTCTGTAGCACTTAGAATTACAAATCATGGGCTTAGGATTCATGTGGTTACTTTTTGGCTAATTCATCCAAAGAACTTTGCAGGGCCCTGCAGAAAGGCATTGATACCGAATGCTTCAACTTGGGCTTAGAGTTGGTTAGTCTTGGCATACTGATCTGAATAACAACGGCTACTTAGCAGCATTTTGTGTTACTCATATGTGGTTATCAGAATCCATCTGACAAAAGCCAGTACTACAAACAAAATGAACACAAACTAATGACCACTAAATAATGCACACAATATTTGTCACAAGGGATGTTGCAAGTGCATTAATTAACTTAAAGACTAAGGTCAATCTCATTAATCTGTATTTAATATATTGTATTAACATAACAGAGACCTAATTTCTAGCCTTTGCTCTGCATGTGGCAGAGGTGGATATGGAGTAGAAAGTTCTTTTTATTGCTCTGGAAATAAGGAGAGCAGAGCATAGAATGGTGTCAGATTTTCTGAACTCAAAATATTCAGAGAATATAAAATGTGCAGAATAATACAGGTGCTTGGCTTTGACTTTTATGGGCAGTCTTGTCAAGGCTTGCAGAAACCAAGCTGTACCAAAAGCAAAGGCTGTATTTTCATGGGAAAAACACTGCCTGTGTGGCAGAAGCTGGCAAAGTCTGCCTTCTCTTACACCTGCTGCCTCCCTGAACCTGATGCAAGGTGAGGAAGGGACTGTGATGAGAAACATCTGAGAAAAGGAATCATTGCTGGTAAATTGCACCATATCAGTGTCTTTCCTGATATGAAATGCCTAATCAGTTTTAATCTACAATTAGTTCTGTTAGTCAAATGTGCACAGCACATATGAAGCTGTGTGTCACTTACAGAAAGTGAGATATGTGAAGTAAGAAGCCAAGAGAAATATCTGTAGTACAAAAAATGGAATTAATTATAAAAATAGTACTAAAATATCACTGAATCACAGAACACTAGGGATTGGAAGTGACCTTGAAAAATCCGATCTACCTGCCACAGCAGGATCCTCTAGATCAAGTGGCACAGAAACACATCCAGGCGGGTTTTAAATGTCTCCAGAGAAGGAGACTCCACAACCCCCCAGGCCAGCCCCTTCCAGGGCTCTGTCACCCTCACTGGGAAGAAGTTCCTTCTCATACTGATGTGGAACCTCCTCTGTTCCAGCTCACACCCATTGCCCCTTGTCCTGTCATTAGATACCACTGAGCAGAGCCTGGCTCCATCCTCCTTTCCATATTTATCAACATTATGGGGTCACCCCTCAGGATCCTCTTTTCCAAGCTCAAGAGACCCAGCTCCCTCACCCTTTCCTCAGCAGGGAGATGCTCCATTCCTTTCATCATCTTCGTAGCTCTGAGCTGAACTCTTTTCAGCAGCTCTGTGTTCTTCTTGAACTGAGGGGCCCAGAACTGGCCACAATATTCCAGATGTGGTCTCACTAGAGCAGAGTAGAGGGGGGAGGAGAACCTCTCCCCATCCACTAACCACCCCACTTCTAATCCACCCCAGGATGCCGTTTGCCTTCTTGATCCCACAGTTGGTACAATTTGATCTTTTTTGAATGGAGTTACAACTTGTTGAGTCTGGCATCAACTGATGAGAAAAGTGCATACAGTTCAGCACACAAACTGAGTATGTCGGTCTAAGCACACAGGTGCTTCTGAGAGACTGGAGAACATCAGATTAGATCAGGAGCCTGAACCAGCTGAGACATTTGAAAGTCACTGACACTTCAAGTTCCATTAAATACACAAATTATACAAATGAAATACAGAAAATAGTTTCTGATACAAACAATGTTGTTAGAGTCCAAGGGATAGCTATGAGGATGGTGAAGGAACATAAGCATCTCTGGTGTGAAGAAAGGCTGAGAGAACTGGAGATGTTTAGTCTGGAGAAGACCAAGAGTAATCTTACTGATGTCTGTAAATATCTGAGGGATGAGTTTCAAGAGGAAGGGACCACTCTCTCTTCTGTGGTGTCCAGTAATAGGACAAGGAATAATGGGGATAAACTTCAACACAGAAGGTTCAACCTCAACATCAGGAGAAACTTCTTTACTGTGAGGGCGACAGAGCCTTGGAATGGACCACTCAGGGGGGTTGTGGAGTCTCTTGCTCTGGAGACTTTCAAAGCCCACCTGGATATGTTCTTGTGTGACCTGATCTAGGGGATCCTGCTCTGCCAGCAGGATTGGACTAGATGATATTTTGAGGTCTCTTTCAACCCCTAACATGCTGTGATTTAGGTGGTTTTTTTCATAGCCATGAAGCTGGTCTGTAAAAGCATTAATGTGTGTTTGGGTGTTTTTTAGGGGACAATGTGATCTTTGAAGATGAAATTGAAGCACTGCAAGGACAAGTGAACAAACTCACTGCCATGGGAGTGAACAAAATAATTGCACTGGGACACTCTGGTTTTCCTGTGGACAAGAATATTGCCCAGAAAGTGAAAGGAGTGGACGTTGTGATCGGAGGACATACAAACACATTTCTCTACACAGGTATTTTGTTTGTTGCTAAAATGATGTTTCTGAAGTGAATCTGAGACTGACTGTTTCTCCCTAAACTCAGAGGGCTTTCACCGGTGCAGTTTACTGGTGGCTGTGCTGGGCCAGATTCATAGCTGGTGCCTAACCATAGTTTACAGGGAAGAATTTAAAATGGGCTGTGATTAAGAGCTCACTGAAATGTTCCTTAAGGTTACAGATGTTCAAGGTGAAAAAAGCAGGACAGAGAAACAGAGGTGAGTAAATTGCTGCCCAATCACACAATGGCCAGGGTTGGAAGGGAACTTAAAGATCATCTAGTTCCATCCCCCCCTGCACAAGCAGCGACACCTTCACTAGAGCAGGTTACTCAGGGCCCCAGCCAACCTGGCCCCCAACAATGCCAGGGATGGGGCAGCCACAACTGCCTTGGGCAGTCCAGTGCAGAGCCACAAAGATGATGGAGTGGAACATCTCCCAGATGAAAAATGGCTGAGGGAGCTGGGTCTCTTGAGCTTGGAAAAAAGGAGACTGAGGTGTGACCCCATTAATGTTAATAAATATGTGAAGAGTGGGTGTCAGGAGGATGGAGCCAGGCTCTTCTCAGAGGCATCCAATGATAGAATAAGGGGCAGGGGGTGTGAGCTGGAACATAGGAGCTTCCACATCAATCTAAGAAGGAACGTCTTAATGATGAGGGTGACGGAGCCCTGGAAGGGGCTGCCCAGGGAGGGTGTGGAGTCTCCTTCTCTGGAGATATTTAAAGCCCGCCTGACTATGCTCTTGTGTGACCTGATCTAGGCAACCGTGCTGTGGCAGGGGGATTGGACTGGATGACCTTTTGAGGTCCCTCCCAATCCCTGATGTTCTGTGATTCTGTTCCCTGGACTTGCCCCATCTCCTTTTACCTGCCTTCAGTCTTCACAACAGCTGGTGGCAGGGCGTTCCACCACTGAGGTCCTGCAGGGACCTTGGTCTTATGTCTGTGTGTAGCCTGCTGCCCACTGTCAGCATGTTTCAGCAGTTTTATTAACTTATTTCACGATAACAAGATAAAACCAAGGATGCACACAGTATTCACAGTGTGCACTCACCATGGGTTTACACAGTGGAGTTCAGATTCTTTGTCACAGGCCTGTCAGTCAGCTCCTGTAGAGAGCTGGTGCCTTGAAGCAGTAGCCATAGCAGTCAAAATGCCTTCACACATCACTGGGTGTGATCCAGAGAGGTGCAACTGTTCCCAGTTTGGAATCCCAATCTGAAGTGCTGCAGGAGTTGAGGTACCTGAGTTCATATCCTGGGAGTCCACATGCACACCTCTTATCCCAGAGAGTACCCTGCTGTCACTCTAGACCGAGTAAAGCTGTGTGTGGATTCTAATACTGTTTTCCTTGAGGTTAAGATGCACTGAAAAGCCTTCTCATCTCAGAAAAGCAGCACATCTGTCTCATAAACAGAATGATGCTGTAGTATTCTGCTGTGGCAGGGGGACTGGACTAGATGACATTTCGAGGTCCCTTCCAATCCTTAATGATTCTATGATAAGTAATTCTACAGGAAAGTATGAGTAACAGTAAGTGTTTCTTCATAAAGCAGGAACTGAATAAAGCTCTGGACAAGCACTTAACCCTGCACAGCGGATGGAACCTAAAACAACCACCAGAAAGCTTAACTTTATCTGCTCAGTCAAGGACTATACAAGGGCAAGAGATCGAAAGAGAGTCCTTTTTTAGCGCCCAAAAACCCAAAGCCACTTCTGCATGTCTAAATCCTGCAGGGTTCTTGTTAGCTACAGGGATTTATTGGACTCTTCCTGTAGTAAATTCCAAGTAGTGAAGCGGCACCATGGAGAAAGCAACTCTGTTGGCCAGGCTGAAAGTAGGAGAACTGGTTATTTTGTTCAGCTTGTGCTTTGTTACAGCCATTCTCCCTGGAGAAGTGAGGGGATTACAGATAAATATAAATCATACTGGAGCTGGAGGAGGAGCGTTTGTCATGCTGCTTATCCTAGGATTTCATATTGCATAAACAACTGTAAATGAAAGGAAACCAGTTGTTCTGTGAGCAGGTTCTGTGAGCCTGCTTTCCTCCAGACACAGGCAGGGACATCTTCACTAGAGCAGTTTACTCAGGGCCCCACTCAACCTGGTCTTCAACACTTCCAGGGATGGGGCAGCCACAACTGCCGTGGGCAACCTGTTACAGCATCTCAGCACCATCATAACAAAGAATTGGTTCCTCATGTCCAAGCTCAATCTTCCCTCTTCAGGTCTGTAAACCTTTCTCCTTGTCCTCTCACTACCACTCATGTCAAAAGCCCTACCCCAGCTTTCTTGTAACCCCTTTCAGGTATTGCAAAGGTGCTAGAAGGTCACCTGGGAGCCTCCTCTTCTCCAGTCTGAACAACCCCAACTTGCTCAGCCTTTCCTCACAGGGGAGGTGCTCCAGCCCTCTGCTCATTTGAGTTGCTCTCCTCTGGACACCTTTCAGGAGCTCTGTGTCTGTCTTATGTTGGGGACTCCAGAACTGGACCCAGGACTCCAGGTGGGGTCTCACCAGTGCAGAGTAGAGGGGGAGAATCACCTCCCTCGACCAATGTCACTGCTTCTTTTGATGCAGCCCAGGACACAATTGGCTTTCTGGGATGCCAGCGCACCATGATGGCCCCTGTTAAACCTCTGCTCCTCCCGCCCCAAGTCCTTCTCCTCAGGGCTGTCCTCAATCCCTTCTCCTCCCAATCTGAATTGGTGCATGGGATTGCCTCGACCCAGGTGCAGACCCTTGCACTTTACTTGCTCCAAGCTGTTTCCAAGCCCTACATTTAATCACCCTTTATCAAAATTTAGGTTCATGAGAGCTCTAAATCCATGACCACAGAACTCTAACATTAATTGAGTTTGTTTTTGCAGAGGATTTGTAGCCTTTCTGACATTTTAGAGGCAAAGTGTGGTCAGATAAAAAAATAAGCAGTTGGGTGTGTGCACAAAGTCATTCAACTGCTTGTAGGTACCACCAGGAAAAAGTTTGGAGGCCCTACACTTGCTTTCCTAACATTCTCCTAGTCTCTTCTGCCAAATTACTGATGACAGGAAATGATCTCAAGTTGCATCGGGGGAGGTTTAGATTGGATCTGGGGAAGAAGTTCTTTACTAAGAGAGTGGTTGGGCACTAGAACAGGCTGCCCAGGGAGGTGGTGGAGTCCCCATCCCTGGAGGTATTTGAAAAGCGAGTAGCTGGAGCACTTGAGGCCATGGTGTAGGGGTTAGGGAGATGTTGGGATGAGGGCTGGACTTGATGATCTCAATGAACTTGGAGGTCCTTTCCAGCCATGGTATGATTCTATGCAGAACAACGTAATGTGAAGGCTTCACACTGCACTTTTCAGCCAGAGGCTGGTGTGCGAGCACTTCTGCGAGGTTTGGATTGAAGGAACCGGAATGAAAAGTTCCTTTGTTGTTCTGGTGACATAATCTCATGGAGGCGTGTGCTGTCACAACTTCAATAACACTGCGGCAGTTATTAGAGCTCATGTCCTGAAAACAACACGGTCTGTTATGAAAGAACATAACTGACCAAGCCAAACGAGTGCTTGTCATGCAACACATCTGTTGCTCTTTCTGCTCAGTGTCCTGTTGGGGTTTTTTAAAGCTGAGACACATTGAAAAATTCATTCTAGTAATTCCTTGAAGGTCACATGCACTGAAGGACCCACTTTTCGTGATTGTTTTGTGCAGGCACTCCACCTTCCACTGAAAAACTAGACGGCCCATATCCATTCATGGTTGACTCAGATGATGGGAGGAAGGTGCCAGTTGTACAAGCTTATGCTTACGGAAAATACCTCGGTTACTTAAATGTCACATTTGATGAGGAAGGAAACGTGGTTGAAGCCGTTGGAAACCCCATCCTGCTGGACAGCAGTGTTCCTGAAGGTACATGGAAATAGACATTTGAATTTACCTCCAGTGTTCCGGTGTCATCATGTTAAATGCACAGTACAGTGCCCCAGAAGAGTTCAGGTTTCTGCTTGAGCTCACAGTTATCCCTGGGTGTGGAGCTCAGGCTGTGTTAGAGCAGTACTCATTTCTCTTTGTGAACATTGGCCTCTGAATATGCACAGATCTGGCACCGAGGAGGCCTCCCCTCGAGTACTGGGGGTAGTGCTGGGCCCTCACCTCAAGAAAGAGATTGAGGGGCTGGAGCAGGTCCAGAGGAGCAACGAGGCTGGAGAAGGGACTGGAGGGAAAGGCAGGTGAGGAGAGGCTGAGGGAGCTAGGGGTGTTTAGCCTGGAGGAGACTCAGGGGGGACCTTCTCCCTCTCTACAACTGCCTGAAAGGAGGTTGTAGTCATGTGGGGGTCAGGCTCTTCTCCCAGGCAACCAGCACTAGGATGAGGGCAGGGCCTGAAGCTGCCAGGGGAGGGTTAGGTTGGATGTTAGGATGCCCTTCCTGATGGAAAAGGTGATCAGACCCTGGAATGGACTGGCCAGGACAGTGGTGGAGTCCTCATCCCTGGAGGTGTTTAAGGACAGCCTCGCTGTGTCCCTTAGTGCCCTTGTCTGGCTGCTGTGGTGATGTTAGGTCCTGGGCTGGGCAGGATGATCTTAGAGGTCTTTCCCAACCTCAGTAATTCTGTGATTATTGCACTGAAAGGGGCTGTCCAGGGGGACTGTGCAGTCTCCTTCTCTGGAGATGTTTAAAACCCACCTGACCATGTTCCTGTGTGACTTGATCTAGGTGATCCTGCTGTGGCGGGGGGATTAGACTGGATGATCTTTCAAGGTCTCTTCCAATCCCTAACAGTCTGTGATTCTGTGACAGTATTTGAGCTAGTGTTCCTTTTAGCTCTACATTAGGGGAGAAGAAGCTGTAATTAGGAAAAAAAAAACCCCAAATACATAGTGTCAAATGAAGAACAAACTCACTCGAGTATTACAAGTTCTTGTTGAGAAGCTCAAGGTAAGGGCTATAGAAACACCATCAGTCAGAAGTTAGAACAGGACTGAAGGAGAGAACCTTGCTGTGGTGCAGGAATAGCCTGTTCACGTGATTGCCCCATCCTGCCTCTGCCTCTCCAGGCTCTGCTTTAAGTGAGTGCAGATGGTGTGTTACCCAAAGAGCCCTTAGGGCAAGTGGATCACCCTTGGGGCAGGGGCTTTCCCAAGCTTTATTTCACTGAAGTGTCACTAACTTAGATGCGATGCTTGTTTTACACTTTCATGCTGCTTTATAGACGAGCTCATTAAAGCAGAAGTGGAGAACTGGAGGAAGCAGCTGGTGAATTATTCCAAAGAGATTGGGAAAACTAGCGTTTACCTGAACGGAACGAGCCAAGCGTGCCGATTCCAGGAGTGTAACATGGGGAATCTTCTCTGCGACGCTGTGGTAAGACGTTCCCACCGGCGGTACCAACCACACCCAGGCGTTGCTCCGGAGCTGTCGGGTGAAGTGCTCCCATGCTCTGAGCTACCAGCACGAGGGCTCTGTGCTGCTTCCCAGAGCTGTAACACCTAGTGTGTCGTAGGCAGAGCTGGCAGAAGCGAGGCCAGGGCACGTGTTGCGGTATAAAGAGAGGTTTATTCTTTCTATTTGTCATGCCCTGATCTTAAGAGAAGGGAGTGACTCAGGTTCATGGATTCACTTGGGGTCAAATTAAGGAGACTGACTCCATGAAAGTCTAAGTTTACTGAAATTATCAGATTCCAAACTCAGAAGGCACAGAAATTACTAAGTTACTGGATGCCCAACTCAGAGTGTAGGGGAGAGGGAGAGAAGAGTGTTAAGATCACCACTCAGGACTGCAGGCTCTGGTTCACCCTTGCCCTGCACTGCTCCTCAGTCAGTTTCAGCTTCATGGATGGCAGGGAGAGTGGTGGTGGTGATAGGTGATCAGTCTGTGTCTCAAGCAGTCCCTGTGTCAGTCTCTTGTCCCAGCTGCAGGCTAGGGAGTGCTGATGGTCCAGCTCCCTGCACTGCTCAAATCCCTCCTTTTATCCCTGCTGCCAGGGATGTTTTTCTTCCCCCTACAACAGTCTGGGGCACTTTGTTCTCAGGGTCTTAGACAAAGCACTGTGTTCTTCCCCACCCTCAAGAGCATGAGGAATCCTGCTCCCAGGGTCTCAGACAAAGCACTGGCCAGTCAGCCCCTGAGAAAGACGGCAGCTCACTGTGTTCTCAGTTTTGAGACACACAACCACCTACAGGCCATCTACTAGATCAGGTTGTGCGCAGTCACATCAGCATCCAACAAGAGCTACATTGATTTGCATGTTCCCCTGCATGTTTTTCACACACATCTATATTCAAGGTTCTCTGCACTGCCAGGTTCTCCAAGTACACTCAAATCATTTGTCTTTATCACACTCACTGGAATCAAGTAATCACCCCTCTTTGTTCAGCTGGCCATCTCATCCAACGTTGTGGGAGAGACCAAGAATATTCCTCGCAGGAGAGGCAAATATTTCTCTTGTTAAAGTCTGAAAAACCAGAATCCTCTCTCACTCTCACATGTTTTGTCTTATTTTAATAACTAAGTATCTTACAGTAGGGCTAAAAGTAAAGTGAAAGAAGGTATCAAACCTATCTGTCTCTTTACAGTCTCAGGTGCTATAGTGTGTAAATTCCCAGAGGTTAGGCTCAGGAAGATTACAAACCAGTTTAAACATTCTCCTTTGGTAGCTTTATGAGAACGTCAGACGTCCAGATAAGAAGTCCTGGAACCACGTGTCCATGTGCATCCTGAATGGAGGTGGGATACGGTCGCCCATTGATGAACAGAGCACTAACGGTAAGTACATCTACAAAATGAATGAACGTTATCAAGAAGAAGAAATCAAGATATCCTGCAAAACCTGAGTGCAGTGTGAGGGGCTTGTTTTGGTGAGATTTGCAGTGTTTGAAAGGGATTTTGAACATTTTCTGGTGGTTGGTTCCATCATTAGAGAACAACTGCCCTCAGGCTGGCATTTAGAGAATCCCAGAATTGTTGAGGCTGGAAAAGACCTCTGAGCTCATCCAGCCCAGCCCAGCACCTAACATCACCACATCAGCCAGACCAGGGCA
>JAOXOE010000405.1:6488854-6502661 GCA_028565055.1 Phoeniculus purpureus | reverse complement strand
CTCCTACACTGCTCTCCAACAGGTCAGTCCCCAACCTATACTGGTACCTGGGGTTGTTCTTGCCCAGATGCCAGACTACACACTGCCCTTGTGTATAGTCACAATTTCTCCCCACCCAGCTCTCCAACCTGTCCAGGTCCCACTTAATGACAGCACAGCCTGGTGGGGTGTTGGCCACTCCTCCCAGCTTTGTGTTATCAGCTAACTTGCTGGTAGTCCGCTCTAATATCTCATCCAAATCATTAATGAACAGATTGAATAGTACTTGTCCCAGTCCGACCCTTGGGGGACTCCACTAGATACAGGCCTCCAAGTAATGTAGTTTGAAGGCCAGGCTGTTATGAGTGTCATTTATGACAGTGTCCAAGTGAGGAAGCAATGTTCTTTGGGCTTTGAAAGACAAGGTAAAAACAGTTTTTGTCCATGCACATTGACAGTTGTTCAGTTGATCAGAGGAGCTTGTCTCGGTGCGCTGGCCATGCATGGCAGTGAACCTAAGAACACCAGGAAGATGCTCTGGTTTAATAGATTGCTGACAGCTTTAACTAAAGGAGCTGAAGGGCCATGTCATCTGTGATTACGTAGGGCTTGGCCCAAATGCTATACAAAGTACATTTAACAGCAGTGGATTCATCTCTCCATCTTTTGGAATGCATTTTAGGTGAGCAAAATTCAAAGAGTTGCATGTACCAGAAAACCTGCAAGGATTTTTCACTTGGCTGAGCTCAGCCTTGTGAAGCCCCAGAACTTAAGTTATTTCTGTACCTCTGAAAGCCCTAGGTTACAAAGTCAATGTAAAGGCTTAAATGTTACCTAAGAGCCAACAGCTGTTTCCTAATGCACCTGTTTGATATCCAGAACACCCACTCTGTTATCTGGCCCTGTCTTTTCAGTGGCTAATTTCCTCTGGCTCTGTGTGGAATTGCCCACATCTGATATTAATTAGCAATTGTTCAGGATCACAGGTGTATGTGTATGGAACACAGCAGAGGAAAAGAGGTAGCTGGGCAAAAATTGTGTTCTCTTCCCTGTGTTGGCCCAATGAGTGTTTTATTCAAGTGGGTTAGATTAACTGGAAAAATCAATAAACCACTTTCCTTCCATTGCTTCCCTCACTCTTGCATCCTCTTCGACTTGCCACACAAGTCATACTGGATTCACATCACTCTGCATCAGAAAGGTCAGGGAACTCTGGCCTGGTGTGGTGTGGGTGGTGTGAGAGGGAGAAAGGAGAAAGATTTCCACTGTCCAGCCAAACCTCAGGGCAGGGTCCTTCTTCAGGTGTCTGCCATCATGTAGCCCAGAGTCAGGTGTTGAATAGCATATCTGCACCACAATCTCAGGCTCTGGCCTGGCACTCTCTGCTATTGGAAACCACAGCATCAGTGCTGGTGGTGTAGATTTGCTGGCTGGAATTGTTAGTGTTGTGTAAACATACTCTAGTTCCAGGAGAAAATCAAATCCATGTCCAAGGCCTTTGCTGTAGACAAGTCTTACAAGCTCCAAGCTGAACTAGCTCATTTTGAGGGCTCTCTCCTGAAGAGCCCAGCTCTCTCCAAACGTTGCAGTGGGTCCTGAGACTGTCAGCTTGGGATTGTGGTTCTCACTGGGCAGCAAAACAATAGAGCTATGGGAGCTGTTTCAGTGGGCACCTTGTGTGACACAGCTCTGTTTCTCTGCGAGAGCTCAGAGACATTGCATCTTTATGTTTAACAGTGACTCAGGCTCAGTGTTGTCCTCTTGCAACCTCTGCTAGGCTGGAAAAGGAAAACAATTTTAATTCTCTTGACCTTTGCTTGATTTAGAGCTCTGAGGAAAGGTGGTGTTGGGGCAGTGGCAGGTGAGGCCTCCTCTACACGAGCAGAAGACTAAGCATAGAAGATCCTTCTCAAGAATCTTGGGGGCGGTTCCCATAGCCCTGTTTGTAGGAGAAAGATCTGTTAAAAGGGAAGAAGAAAAGCCTTATAAAATGTCACTCTATACCAAACTGTGCTGTGAGCTGGAGCTGTAATTTATGGACCGTGCTATTCATGTGTTCTAACAGAGTTCATGTATTTGGAAGATTACTGAAATGATGACTGCTGCTTCTGAAAGGTAAACAATACATTCCTCAACATGAAATCCCACACAGATGGATTAAGCACAGATTGTGACTTTTACTTAGACTCCTTTTTTTCTGGAAATAATGCTAATTTTTCATACAAATTGGCATAAATGCTTCTTGAGCAATTAACAGCTTCTATTCAGCTTACTCCACCCTCTTTTCATGGAGTTCTCAGGCTTCTAAAGGGCAAGGGGAATCCAGTTAGCCAGTTAATCACCAAGTAAGAGTCCTTTAAATCCCTCGCTATAGGAATTTTGGATGCAGATAGGTTCTTTTCAGACCACAATGGCTAAACAATCTTGAACTTACCAACCTGTCATTTTCCCTGACTTTTATATACAAATAGAACAAGTCTCTCAATTATTAAAAAACCCATTTTCTTGATGTGGAAGACCCAGCTGACAGACTATATGGTTGAATCAGTGGGGATTTAGCTGCAGAATTCATACAGAATTTGCTGTGTCAATGCTCCTTAGTCTCGTTGATCTCAATGAAGAATTCAGAATGTTGAGTTACATTTTCTAGTTTATATAGCGTCGACAAAGTTTTAAGCATAATTTGGATGGGTTTCTGTAGTTGTAGAATTTTCTCATTTCCACTTTCAATACAATCATCTAAATCTCTAGTCAATCTCTTCTCTTGTAGAGGAGTAATATTTTAAGTGCTTTTTCTTACTTGAAAATGTTACACACACAGCAGCCCTTAGGGCTCCTGATAAGCTGCTGGACACTAACTGTGCTGCTCTTTGTGCAGACATAAACACTTAGATAGTGATTCTCCTCTGTGTGTGCAGGAGTGGCCCTGGCATCACCTCTTCTCAGATTCTGCAAAGATTTGTTGCTGGTGAAAAATGAGATGATGTGGCACACAGGCACGATGAAATACTTTCTATTTAAAACTGGATTGGCTTCCTTTCTTCAGTGCTGGTCTCTAACATTTCAGAATTTGGGATCTGGATTAACTGAAGTAATAAACAGTTATTGAAGCTGCAAGACTGAGCTGGTGATGTTCCCAGAGTTTATTTCCTCACAAGCAGGCATGTCCTCAACTAATATAAGCTGACATGCTGGCATGAAGTCTACAATTTCTAACGTCTTTATTGCTTAGAAATGAGAAGAAAGAGATTTCTTTCACCCACAGTTTTCATAGAAGTGTCTACTATTCGACAGCATTTTTTTGAGCTACACCAGCTTCCAAATTTGTAATAGCAGGACTTTTTTTTTTTAATCTTAGGCTGTGAATTTGAAGTGTACATCGAGTTTTCAAAAGCACTGGGGACATTGAGCTTTGCCAATGACAGGCTTTGAAAAATCTTGAGTCAGAACTTCCAAAAGAAGACAGGAATGCCAGTCATTCTCAAACACTATTACACACATGTGTCTCCTTGACACTGCATGGTGTAATGAAGACCTGTACAGTGAAGCACAGAGCTCACTGGACTTTGAAAAGAACAAGCTATTTGGGATTTAAAGAGAAGAGTCTCAAAGAAGAGCTAATCTTGTTTCATTATAGAAACAGTAAAGCTGGAGTTCTTTTGAATTATCTTTCAAAATATATTTAAAAGTTCAGAACTCCTTCAATCTATGGTCATGACATGATTTTATAGGAGACTGGTAAACAAAGGGTCCTGTGTAAGTTTATCCTTTCAGTCACTACTCAAATCAATCTGGTAGCTGGGAGAGACATTTGTAAGTTAGTCAGAGTTTAGATACCTTCAGAAGCTTTTTTTCATACATGGCTTGTTTTATCTCATGGTAGCTCTGGAAAGAAGTTTTCAAAGTGGGGAAGAGGCTGTTTCTTCAGTAGCACGTTCATAGAATCATAGAATCATTAGGGATTGGAAGGGACCTTGAAAGATCATCTAGTTTAATCCCCGTGCCAGAGCAGGATCACCTAGACCAAGTGGCACAGGAAAGGTGGATTTTAGATGTCTTCAGAGAAGGAGACTCCACAACCCCCCTGGGCAGCTTGTTGGAGTCCTAGAATCCACCATATAGAATGTCAGATGTTCATCCCCTTCTCTTACCCTATGCTAGAGTATTCTAACAAGACGATGCTAAGAGAGGAGGAGTAAGCATATAATGCCACTTCCAGAGTGACTTGGCTGCTTACAGAGTTTGGGCTGTTGGTGGTGTTGGTCTGCACCTTTCACAGTGAAAATGTGATTTTTCAGTAAGAAGATAAAAGCTGGAGAGAAAAGAAGTTAATTAACAATAGTGCATGGAAGTTTTCAGTATTCCAAGATAATATCTGTTCACATAAAGCACCAGGCTACAAAAGATTTCCAAATTTTATAGAGCTTTCAGCTGGCAGAAGGAATCCCATTTTCAATATAGGAAAGGTGGTGGTTATGCTGTTTTGCGTTGCAGAATGTTCCGTATCCCATGTTGTGTCATGTCTCAGAGTAGGTCAGTATGAAATCAAGAATGAAAGAAATGAAACTTTGAAGAGATTTGTTTTTTCCAGCTCAGTAACTTAATATTTCATCGGGGGCCTTCTGGGAGCTGATCCGAATGTGCTTCAGCGAAGAGAGCAGCCAGGGAGGAACTCTAATGAGTCCTCAGTATACATTCCTGACTGCCTTCAAACAAGCTGGCGGCCATCATTTTTTAAAGCATTCCAAGCACTCATCTCTCATTGTCTTTTGTGGTTTGGATGGAGGATTGTTGATTGTTGGACTGGTTCTGAGGTAGTCCCTTGAGTGAAATTGTGGATCCTACCTCACACATTATCATCTGCATTTGCATATAATTGAGACATAGGCTTTCTGGCAATCGGCAAAAGGAGTGCTGTGAGCTGTTGTTCAATTTCCTAACAACAAGCGCAATAGGAATGCCAGCCTAGGATGTAGCTCGAGAATTTGTCCATGGAGGAGTCTCGATTGAATCCAATTAAATCCTCTGGTGGTTCTTAGATACTAGTTGAAGGAAGGACTGGTATCCAAGACTTCCTCACTGTGGGGAGCAAGATAACATAAGGATCTCTTTTGCTTCCACACTAGTTTGCTTGAAACTAAAAAGACTAGAATAAACCCATGTTTGCCAGTTACTTATTTTTGTGCATTTTTTTAAAGACACCAATCCACTCTCAATAACAGGGTGTAAGTTTTGTAAATAGCATCCGCGGATGAGTGTGTGTGTGTGTGTGTATATGTGTGTATGTGTGTAGTGGGGGTTGGGGGGGGGTGTGAGACACAGTGAGAAACCACAGAGGCACTTTACGCTGAACATTGCTCCTGCAGCAGCCAGTGGGGTGAGAGTGACTTTAGCAATGACTTACATTACATAATACCTCCCATCTCTCTGCAGATGTGTGAGTTTGTTTAAATGTTTTATGAGGTTTTTATTGCACTGTAATACAGTCCCAGCCCCTCTGCAGTTGCCAGTTTGGTCACAAAATATAATAAATTTAAAAGTACCTAATGCTTCAGCTATTCAATAATTTTCTGACAGGGCTCCCACTGCAGCTGTGGCACCACTTTGTCACCGAACCACTGTTGTTTGGGATTGGTAGATTATCAGTTTTAATTCTCTGACCCTGCTCTGCTCCAAATCACTGTGGCTGGTTACACAGGTTTCAATGTTCTGTGCACTTGTTCTCTGTCCCCGGCTTTCATGCATTGCGACACAACAGCAGGCTGCGTACCCGTCACCTGTGCCCTCACTCTCTGTTGGGATTGGCATGCCTTGGTGGTCTGTGATTCATTCTTTTATTGAATCTCAGCTATAGCATTTTTCAAGGGCAATGGGCACAAAGAGGAACATATGAGTTTCCATCTAAACATAAAGTTTTTCGCGATGAGGGTAACAGAGCACTGGGACAGGTTGTCCAGAGAGATTGTGGAGTGTTGTCTGGAGACATTCAAACCTGTCTGGCTGCATTCCTGTGCAGTCTCCTCTGGGGCATTCTGATCTAGCAGGGAGGTTGGAGTAGATGACATTCAGAGGTCCTTTCCACTCTGACCATTCTGTGATTCTGAGAAGGTTCTGGCAGAAAAACAAATTCATGGGAAGCATCTGTGCTTTGGTTTCTAGCATTCAGACCCAAATGGAGATCTACAATTCCAGATGGACAGATGTGTGCTTTACCGTTGTTACTCTTCAGTGGACTTTCCAACAGTGAATTACCATCTTCCACACCAACCTAGAATCTGTACATTTCCTTGTTAAGACAACTTCTAATAAAAATAGATTGACAGGATGCCATTAAGACTTCTATACCAAAGCACTCTCAGAGTGTGTCTGTGAAGTGCTTGTCTGTCAAAGACACCTCTTATGCAGAACAAATGGGCTTGCTTTGGCCTACAGCTTTCAGATTGACTTTTGTAGTAATAGGCTACTCAAATGGGTTTGGGTCTCGATGTGTCTAGTCTGTTTTTTACACAAACATCTATCTGCCTGTCATTTAGAAACACAAAAGTTGTTTCCCTAACATATCATCTCAGCAATAACAATATTCTTCTTTTCATTCAGGGGTCACTACAGTAATTTTCTACCAGTAGGGATTACTATAGAGATGAATGGACTTTCCTGGTTTCACACAATCAGCCAAATACTCAGTAAGGATAGTAACTTCCATAACAGTGTAGTGCTCTACTGTTGGGCTAAAGAGTGATGGATACTGACATTTTGTAACGTTAGTAGATAAAACACAGTTATCACATAGAGAGGAGTCAGCGAGATGTTCAGCCCAATGGAGAACGTAGCGTAATCCCAAATGCTTTGTTTTCCCGGCCTCTAGAAATGAAATACTAAGGTGGAAAGAAAGAATTTTAACTTCATTTTAGCCAAATGGAAAGAGTTTATGAGCAAGGGTGAGGTGGGAGAGACTTTTCTTTTATTTGTGACTTGAGTGAAGAGTGAGTGTGCAGGGAAAGCAGCGATGTATCTCACTTCCCAGGTGTTGGCATTGAAAGCAAGAAAGGGTTGAGGGCAAGAAGGGGCCAAAGGCAAGAAGGGATTGAAGGGAAGAAGGGATTGAAAGGAAGAAGAGACTGAAGGCAAGAAGGGATGGAAGGCAAGATGTTGGGATTGAAGACAAGAAAGCTGTGAAGGTCAATACTTCAGCATGGACACTGCTTTGTGAAACAGATGTGAAGGGAATGAGGTATCCCTGTCCTTAACTGCTATACAGTTCGGTGTGAGTTAACTCCAATGGACATAAAGGTTGGGAAAAGCAAGGGCAGAGATTTTTGGCTGATTCTTTATTTTTCTTCTGTGTAGCTTTGTAATTCTGTGATTCTGTGAAAGTAGCCCAGTTTTGCTAGAAGCTTTCCTCAATTCAGAAAGAGCCAGCCATCTCCTATGCTGCTTTCCACTGTCTGAATAGGAAGTGGGCAGAGGGCCCAGGAGCCACATTCTCTACCTTAACCCAGTGATGCCTGAGGAGGCCAAGAGTCCTCCTCCAAGCAGTTAAAGTGGGAAGGGGCCAGCAGCCACTTAAAAATGCCCCTTATTCCCATCACAAATACTTTGGGGGCTAGAAGGGAAGTAGCAGAAGGCACCTGGGAGATCTGCCAAGTGTCACACTTTTGGCAGCTTTGTCACACATTCCTTTAATTTAGGATTTGGCTCTGCCGCAGGAAGCCTCACAGGTTTCTGCGTGAAGTTCTCCTTATTTACCACTTGGGGCCACTGTGGCCCTCTTGAGCTGGAAACATGGAGCCTCTCCTTGGATCCCAGGCAGGAAGGAGCTATTGGGAGGTAGAGGTTGCAGCATTACTTAGGCAGGGCCATTTCCTATTGTCCTCATTGCCTTAGCTTTGTTCCAGGTGACTGAAACAACCACAAACATCCCAGGCACTTCCTATCACTCTTCAACTAAGCAGCTTCCCTTGCATCCTGGGCTAGCGTTGATGGATCACCTTCCCTGTTCCTCATCCAGCTGGGAATACCTAGTCCAGGTTGCAGGGTTGTGTAGTTCTTTACCCTTATCCCTCTTCAAGATGGGGGGTGCTGACAACAGGATTAGGTGCTTGGTCATCAAATGTAACACTAGGGAGGCAAACTGGAGACAAGAACGATTAAACAGTGAGAGAAAGCCAGAGCAGCAGGAGAAGTTAAGGTCATATAATCACTGCTGAAGGTGCACACATATCTTGAGGTAATGAACTACTCTAATGGAGGCAAAACCACTACAGTTTTTAGTTTAAAATACGATTGGAACAGCTTGTTGCTCTTACTTTGTTAGGTGAATGTTTTACTTTGAAATTCAGAGCAGGTAAACTGTTGTATTTTCCATAGCAGCACTTACAAGAAAGTTCTACCTTATTTCTTCCTTACTATGTTAGTCCTTCTATCTGTCATTAGGGCCATAGTTTTCTTCTTCACTTGCATTTGAACTGATGTGGAGTTTAGGCTAAAATAGCCTTCCCTTTTTTTACCTGGATCAATGCTGGTGCCGTGATTATTGTTAGAGGAGCACTACTTTGGAATGCCCATTGTTTATACAGTTCTCTATAGGTTTCATACAAATTAAGAAATAATTCGAGATACTTCACATTGCTTCTCAGGTTTGTCACAAACTGTAATGTAACTTCTTTCAGAGAGAGCAGGCGCTAGAGTTTGCTCCTTTGAAGGGGATGGAGGGAAAGGTAAACGTGCCTTTCTCTCTCATTTTAACGATAGCAAGTGACCTGCTTTGCCTGGAGCAGCCAGTCCCTGGGGCCCAGACGTCCACTGGAACCAAAACTGACCGCAATGACCCACCACAGCTCAGCTTCTCGGCTGCAGGGGTGTGGATTGGTATTGGTTTTCAATTTAGACAAGATGTTGTGTGAGTCACCCTGCCCCCTGCCCTCCCACCAGAGCTATGAATAATAAACTCAGTGAGAAGCTGCAAGCCAACTGATGTGCTGCCAGGGCACGGCTCCTTCTCCCTGTGGTCCTTTTCCTCTCTGCACTTTGCTGGACCTGCAGGGCCTGTTGTGGGTGGAGGTGAAGCACATCTGGAAGGGGCTGATTCAAATGGCACTCAAAGTGAAGAAGGAGGTTCTAAATCTGACCCACCCCGGGGAAAAGAAGCTGAGGTCATAGGAGGGCAGAATGCAGAGTATTATTGTGATGAAAAAGTTAAAAAAATTACATCAAATGTTTGTTTAAGGATCAGGAGTACTGGCCCAGCCCCTTCGGTTTGCCAAATATTACACGAAGCTACATAAAAACCAACTCTAACCTCTTACAACTCTCCCATTAGGTCACATTAAGCTTTGGCAGGGACGATGGTCCTACTTGGTGGTTTTCTGATTTGTGGTTTGAATTTGGCCAACCTTACTTATTTAAATTTATTTTATTTTGTAAACGCTCAATGATAGCGTAAAACTCTAGAGTAAACTTGTTCTGGCCAACATGTATTGTGGAAACATTCCGTATTATCAGGAGATCTTTGCAGAACAGCTAACAAATTAAAACAAAGCATTTCAAGCACATATTGAAGTTCTTTTTGTAAATGAAGGAAATGTACTGATGGCTCCAAGCCATCACTTTTGGTTGCTATCCACTGCTAGCCCTCTGGGCTTTTATAAAACTGGTGTCTTTCCACTCTCCCCATGGGGACAGCAGTCCCTTTGGATGTGGTGCAACCAGGGGAATGAATCAAAGCAAGTTCTCCTCCTTTCAACTCTTTTTAACAGGGTTGTTTTTCCTTCCTTTACGAACACCTCGGTGAGCCCTTTTGCTCCCACAGAGGCTCAGATCAACTGTTGCCATTGAACTGTGAAGAGCTGATTCCAAGTTAGGATTATTAGAATATGAAGTAAGCTAGATGTAAGCTGGTTTACCCACTGGAAACGGAATTTAAAATATGAGGAGAATGAGCCATTCTTCTTTTTATGGCTTTTGAATGAAAAGCTTTGTTTCTCTATCGGTAATGTTTTCTTTTTAGCAAATACCTTAACAAGAAATGGAAGAAAAGAAGAATTCCACTGCAGTTTCCTCAACAGAATGTTCTTGAATTATTAAAAATAAACACAGTGCTTTATTTTGCTGTCTGATTGCAGGTGACTACCTGCAGTAGAGTAAGTGTCCTGTTCTTGCTGAGAACTGCCATCTTGTCTCATGTTCTCATCTGGGTAGCCTTTCTAGTGCCATTGCGAGGCTGTATCACTGAAATACCATCTCAACACAGACACAAAGCTGTTCTGCACAGAACCCAAATGGCCAGAGCTGGGAAGCACTGGAAGAATCCTTCCTTCTGAACTTACTGCCTTCTAACTTTTACAGTATTGGAATGTTGAAAATTACATTTAGATTAAAAACATGCAGAGAAACCATTTGAAATGTTTGTAATCCTTCTTCAGAACTTCAGGACTGAACAGAATTACACAATTTCTTTTGTTGGAAGAGATCTTTAAGATGATCAAGTCCAACCTTTGACACAGCACTGCCAGATCACCAGTAAACCATGGCCCTTGCCACATGTTCTTTAAATACAATTCAGGGATAGTGACTCCACCACTGCCCTGGGCAGCCTGTTCTCATGCCCAGCAACCCTTTAAGTGAATAAATTATTCCTAACATCCAGCCTAAACTTCCCCTGATGCAGCTTGCAGCCATTTTCACTAGTCCTGTTGCTTCCCACCAGGGAGAAGAGGCTGTTCCCCTCCTCACTCCAACCTGCCTTCAGGAAGTTGTCAAGAGTGGTAAGGTCTCCCCTCAGTCTCTTTTTCTCCAGACTGAACAGCCCCAGTTCTCTCAGCCTCTCCTGTGCTACTGGCCCATTTTGCAAGGTTGTTTGTGAACCCTCTTCAACCAGAGAGACAAAATGACACACAGCTTCACTTCTTGTAAAGAAATTTTGCAATGATTTTAGAAATGAGTGACAGTAGTGCAGAGGGAGCAATAGCCTAATCATGATGTGATGTATAATTCTATGTCAGAAACGTGCCTCTTACATTGTTTTAAGAAATGACTGCAGTTTTAACCCAGCAGTTACAGTTCTGTCTTGCTGAAACTCACTTTATTCTGAGCCCATATCTCGTGTAGAACAGTTTTCCCATAATTTTGCATGTGGATTTAGGCTCTGCTTGTAGCAGAATGGTAGCCCTGTAATCTGGTGATCCAACAAGAGAGGTTCAATACACGCTGCAGGATTTGTACAATGTTCCCCGTCTTTGACACTTGGCTGGGTTAATCACTCTGCTTTTTTGCAGGATAATTTACCAAACACCGTGCTCACTGATAGCCCAGCAAAACTGTTTCTCATCCTGGAGTTAGCTTGTTGAAACAAGTAGAAATAAACTGTAGTACCGTCAGCGGTGTAGATTTAAAACATGCTATAAAAGTCAATTTAAGAAATATAATCTCAGGGCAAGGGTTGATGCCCTTGCAGTCTTTCAACCCTTGATTGACTTTTTCACAAATACTGGCAACTAAAGCAATGATTTTATTGATATGGTCGATTATCTGCTAGTTACTGGTAAAACACCAACCTGTTCTTTGGGAGTCACTGTCACACCAGCTCTCGATGGCCTGGCTGGAGGTGAAGAGTGGCTTAAAGATGAAAAATTCTTGTGTTCTCTGAAACACTTGAAACATTCTGTTCAGTTTAACACTTTTTTCTCTTGATAATGAAAACACCTTTAAACACCAGAGCTGTGTTGTCACAACTATCACTGACTTTACAGAGTTGGAGATGCTTTTTTACAAGCAGGTCTGCCAGAAGCATTTGTATTGCTGGTGATACGATGCTGGGTTACTAGAAAATGGCAAAGCTGAAGACTGCTGCAGGGAGACTTTTCTGGTTCTATTCACGTGCTGCACTAATTGGTTGCCATAGGACGACATGATTTCCATGTCGTTTTAAACTAGATAAATCAGAGCACAAAGAGACCTGTACAAAACCTGAGTACTTTTATTGTATGGGAAGCATCTGTCTGTACTGTTGACAGTAAACTCCCATTATAGTTTGTAGTTCTCCATTTATGAGTTTGTGGAGTTTCCAAAGTGACAGAAGAGGTAAAATATGATGTTTATTATTGCACAGTCAGCCTATGAACATGTTAGTTCCTCTGATGTGTGATGAGATTGGCTTACTGGCTTGCCAGAGGTACAGATTAAGTACCTAGCCACCATTATACCATAGGTGAGGTCTCTTACAACTTCCAGTTGTATGAAGGCATAAATCAGAGAAATCCAAGTTAGAGGTTGTTTGGGTCAGTACTGGTGGCAGCTCACAAAGCAGCTACGATGTGTTTTTGGCATAGAGCTTTATATACTCAGCTCCTTTAAAAATTTAGATAGAAATTGTCAGAAATCACACTGCCCCATGTGCATTACTGAGCTGTATTTTGGTTTCTCAACATCTTCTCTGGCAATAGCATTTATATTCCTCTCAGCTTTTATTATCTGCGCTGTCCAGGCTTAGACCCTCTTGCTAGATTGTCTGATCCCACAAGCAACCAGCACAGTGCATTGGGGGTATCCTGGGTTTAGATTACTCCTGATCCACGATACTCTCCAGTTATGGAGAGGTGCTGCATCTTGCCTGGGCTCTTAGAATATAGGTAACCTCTGTGTTACAGTGTTTTACTGATGTTTAAGTTATGTATTATATTGTAGGGCTAAATCTGACCAGAATTAATTTGTAGTGTCAGGGCTCCATTTTCCAGATCAGCTACCAAGATTTGACTCCAGATCAGTTACCAATACCCAAATTGTATTGGTATGAACATGTGGTCAATGTGTTTCAGTTCACGATGCTGCATGCAGCATAAAGAATTAACTGAAAGAAGGTAGCAGAAGAAATTAGTCTCCATAAATTGTAATTAACGTAGAAAAATGCAAACCAACAGCAGTTGGTAGACCTGGTTGAATAACGTTGAACTGCGAAGGGGGTTGGTGAAGGACTTGAAAAGTTCACCAAAGATATTTAAAATGCCACCTATTCAAGCCAATGCCAAATGGGTTGGCATTAAGAGAGACACAGTATCATTGCACTCATTGCGTGGATGTGTTGCTATGATGCTATACATCTGTGACTGGAGAATGACTGCAATAGGTGCTGGGTTTTTTTACCCTGGAGCTCTTTGTGTGCTTTTCACCTTCAGGCACATGCGCATTGCAGCTCATATGAGTGGGATTTGGAAAGAAGCCTGACAGGGGTCTCCACATGCCACATTTTTGGTTTGTGCCACACAGAAATCCCAGATGACAAACACTAGGTTCCTTTCAGGCAAAACTTGTGCTCCGATCTCCACACTCCACTCACAAACTAAAACTAGAGCAGTTTTGCAGCAGAAACCCTCAAAAGGCTTCTTCATTCAGGGCTGTCAGGTCCTTGATGCTGTCAGTATAGTAACTGCTACTTTGAGAGCTACTTCAGTGCTGATTACTCACCTAGTCCCACTGCTGTTGTACCCCTCTACTTGCTAATGCAGGTATAGTTGTGGCGTGTCTTGCCTTTTCCTCATGGTGTACCTAGCTGCTTCTTGGTATGCTCAGTGATGCAAGAGTGACACTGCTCTTTGTTGTGTAGTAATATCTGTTCACAGAATCACAGAATCACAGAACACTAGGGATTGGAAGTGGCCTCGAGAGATCATCTAGTCTAATCCCCCTGCCAGAGCAGGGTTCCCTAAATCAAGTTGCACAGGAACCATATCCAGGCGACTTTTAGACGTCTCCAGAGAAGACTCCACAACTCCCCTGGGCAGCCCCTTCCAGTGCTCTGTCACCCTCACTGGGAAGAAGTTCCTTCTCAGATTGA
>JAOXOE010000405.1:6444151-6488754 GCA_028565055.1 Phoeniculus purpureus | reverse complement strand
TGCCCCTTGTCCTATCACTAGATGCCACTGAGCAGAGCCTGGCTCCATCCTCCTGACACCCACCCTTCACATATTTAGAAACATTAATGAGTCTGTGCTATCATCACGCAATGATGAGCTACCAGCACAATGTTAAGAAATAGCTTGAAATTCTACTGAGAAACATTCTGCTCCTATATGAGCGACGTATGGCAGGATTTGCTTTTTCTTTGAATGTCAGAGCTACCACTTTTCCCTTTTAAGACTCCCCTGTGGTGACAGTAAGCATTGCCAGTCACATGGCTAAGATTCAGAGCTGGGAGAACTGCCATAGTAAACTGAATGTGAACTCTGCTCTTCCCATGCCTCCGCTGGGATCTATAACTGTCTGAAAGGCAGGTCTGGCCAGAAAAATTCTGTGTTGCAAAATTACTTTTGATGTGCAGCTGGCTATGTGAAACACTTATTTGTTTGTCCAAATTCCAAAGCTGTTTTAAACCACACAGCCTGATCAATAGTGCAAGTTCCCTTAAAAAATGAAAATGTTTATAATTTTAATTAGTTGATTTGATGACAATTGAACCCAAGTGTTTTTGAACCCTATATGCGACCGAAGCTCCCCGATTCACTCTAATCTGGCTGGCAGGCTGGTGGATCACTGTGAAGCCATGTTGAGACAACGATGAACCTCAGATAAGTTGCATTTTTAAGGATTTTGTATGTAATCCTAAAAAATGCATCTAATTTCTGTATTATTCCAAGATTATTGATTTGTGACACTGCTCCTTCTTAAAGCACAGTATTGTGTGCACAGCATCTCTCAGATGTACTGGTGTAAAGCAGTGGAGCCTCCCTGACTTCATATGTTCATCAGTGTAAACGTGAGACCCTTGTTTTCAGGACCTTTGTTTTATAAAGCTGGTAACACAGGAAGTGAAGGAGAAAATGTGTAGGAAAATGTAAATCAATGACGTGTGGACTTGTTTTGGTAGGGCTCTGGTTGGCCCTATTTCATAACATATATTCTTGGAAGAGATGTGAGTTAAATCGGTTGTTAAAACAGATGCAAACAATTGAAATTCATTTATTTTGGATGTGGTTTAGTATTGAGCTATAAATTGGTTAGTATATGTCGCTTAAAGCTGTGAAAAGGTTGCCAGTAGAGTCTCACAGCACAAAGGGCTGTAAGGACTGAAGGAAGTGGTGTCATTCTTCTACTGGACATGAAAAGAAAGCTACTTGTCAGCCTTTTTGCCTTCAAATGTCGAGTACAGACCAGCAGCATGTGAAACGCAGTTGGATTGTGTATGCCATGTATTTTTCTATACATGGAGACAACCATTTGTCCAGACAACATTTTTGTGCCACTTCTGCAATTTAACAAATGTGATATTTTTAAAACGCTGGTGTAAAATCAATCTGGCAGAAGGACACAGGTTTGAAGGATGCATGTTCCTACAATTTTGGTGGACGTTGGTAACTGGATGGAGACCATCATTAGAGGTCTCTTTGAAGGAAGAGCCTTTCTCTGAGCTTGACAATCATCTGTATTATTTGTTCCAGTGGTTGGTCAGTTGGCAAACACATACTGACTGGCCAGGCCGCACATTCATACACTGCTGTCCAACCTACTACTAATGACGTTTGGCGTGGGAGGTGTGAACTCTCTCCAGTTACCTGGGGCAAAGGGATAAGAGTGAGAAATTTAAAAGTGCTTTAAAGAATGTTCCGTAGTGTTTGGGAGAATAAGAACATTAGAGAAGAGATCAGAAGAGGGAAAGTGATGAATGAAAGAGGAGTAAAGGTATAGGAGAGACCTGGAGCACTGCAGAAGGAAAGGGAAGAAGGGGCAGGGGGCAAAGATCTTGCAGCAAGCAAGGCTTCATTTGCTTCACCCATCACTGAGCAAAGTCATTGGGACTGGGATCTGAGATCTGTCCATGACGGGGTTTATCCTCTACTTTGATCTGTATGACCTTTAGCTTCTCCATAACTTTTATTTCCTTGCATTAGCTATTTCAGATTTGGGGCTAACGCACAGAAGGCTGCAACCATTTTTACCCTGGGAAGATTTTCCTGGAGTATGTGTGGGGTATAAAAAACGGGCAGAGCTAATTCTAGTTTCCCTGTGTGACTATTGATGTCTCTCGGACTTGCAATGTGGATTTTAGACTGATCAGCTTTACTGGGGAAAATTAATTAGACGTCAGAGTACATGAGCCTTCTACAGTCAAACTTACTTTGCTAGTTACAGACATTCTGATGCGGTGCTGTTGAGCTTTCTGGTTCAGGTATATGTAAACATATGTAAACAAGAATCTTCTGATTTGTAATTTTCCAACAAAGCTAGGGGTTTTTTTTCTAGTATTAACTCAAAGATGTTGCTCTGATATCTAAGATGAAGTACTGGCCTCTTATTTTTTCTTCCCAATTACTTCCTTACTGATTTTGTAGAGGAAATATAGAGAAACGATTTCACTAGTCACCTGTTGGAATGATTTTGTTAGAACCGAAAGACACTGAACAGATGAAGGATTTTTTTTTGGCTGGCTGCAATGCTCTAGTCTGACTTCTAGGTTTTAATCTTATTTTTTTCAATATTTTCAGGATTTTGTTTTTTTAATTTGTGAGGCCACATTAAAAAGAGAGCTGTGGAAATTAATACAGTAATTGCAAGGTAACCTAAATTATTTTCTAAATAATTATTCTCTAAACTATGTAGGTCAAATCTATTCTAAATAAAAAGAGAGACTGTCCTGCAGGACTAATAAAACATGCTAGTGCAGCCTCACCTTTTTTCCAGACAACCTCATGACTCACATTTTTAAAGCTCTCGATTCCTCAGTGTCTTTTTGCATCTAGGAAGAAGGAAATAACTGGTAAGCTACCCATGATTGCATGAAGTATTCAAGCATGTTATGCACAAAACAGTTTTCCTTTCAAGTTTCCAGTGGATGTTTTCTGCTTGAACACTGTATGAAGTCGTTATAAACCCAGCCTTGCGAGGGCCACCGAGAGGTACCCTCAGAGATCTTCTGCTGGTGTTGGAACCAGATTCAGTTTGGTTCAGTATAAAATTTGTCCGAGGAAGGTAAGAAAGACACCCCCAAGCCCTGTATGTGGTCCTCAGAAACACACACAGCTGCAGGAAAGAGCTGCCAGTGAACGTAATTTACAACAGGTTTCAAAATCCTCACTTAGGTTGTGGGTTGTATAGTGGAGGGGGGGAAATGCAGAAGGGAATGGTGTAGAAGTTCAGGCAAAGCATGCAGTTTGCCAGGGAAAAAATGGGTAAGCAGCAACATCTGGAAACTGACTTGAAAGAAGAAACAACCAGAAGTGCAACTACTAAGAAAGAGTCCAGATGACAATAGATTGGAAAAGAGGAAAAGTAACCAAGAGGAGAGCTCAGTGGTGATGTGGCACGCAGCAGGGTGCAAACTGCATTGGTCTTTTTGACTCAGAAGGTTCTGCTACTTCCTTTAAGTTACGATACCTGCATAATTAGTGTGGCAGGTACAAGGTCAATTGGTTGCAAGGTCTGAGACTTGTGTTCGAAAGTGGGAAGTGAGTAAACACTACCTTCTCCACACTTCTGCTATCTGTATGCCTTGTGGTTGTGAAAGGTCTTTCCCTACAGGAGCGTCGTGGTGATTTTATAATCACCTCCCTAAACTGTGTGTTCAACTACTGTCTGATGTGCCTCCAGAGGAGCATCTCTGCTTGTGTACACAGAATATCTTGCTAGATAAATACTCCCTTTGGCAGGTTGCTCATAATTCATGCTGTCATCACCTTCGCCAGTCATATGGAGCCAATCACAGCTTCCCCTGTTCATTGCAAAAGAATGCAGAGCAACCCATTCAAAGCAGTCCTCGAGCACTTGCTTTACCAGTTGCTTTGCTCATCCCTCATTAATTACTCAGGGATGCTCTGGTCCACATTTACTGCACACACTAGCATATCAAAGCACAGTCTGGCTGTGGGGACTGACACTACTGGACAGCTCAGGGCAATGTACATGGGGAAACCATGAGAGATGTGATGATTCAATTGGTTCTTCCTCATTAAAATTGACCTTTCATTTTAGATTAGACATTTTTTCCAGCTCTCACAACTTCAGGAATGTGTCACTTCTTGTGGGAGAAAACTGGGATGCATGGAGTTCCAAAATAGTGTGGATCTGCATATATTTATCAAAACAGAGTGTTTTTGTAAGAGAAAATCACCATTTGAAGGAAAGGAATTTAGTCTTCATTGGGTAATATTGCAGCTGCCATGTTGCTCTACCGTAGACTAGATGGCATGATGGTAAACATCTGACTTACGTTAATTTTCATCTGCAGATGCTTAATGTCCACCCCAGTTATCCTAACATATGGAAGTTTTCTCAAATGCCTGCTTTTCCCTGTTATCATCAGACCTAGTCTGTTTTTTCTGGACAAACTGCAAAGCACAAACATGGAGAGTTTAGCAGAGCACTGATGGAGTCTGTCTTGGCTCTGTGTTAGAAATCTGTGCAGCACCATAAATCTCTGGCTGTTAAAGCAAATGTCTGTAGTTAGATAACTGTACAGATGCACGGGAGAACGCACCTCCACACACGCACACTAGTGTGTCCTCTGAAGAGACACAGTTGTACCAGCAAGGTGCTGGACTGGTGTCCAAATAGTTTCATGCAGGCTTCATGGAGTCTAGGTTATGCTCCAGCTTATGTTCCTTTGCTACTTCACTGCTGCATTTCTTTGTCCTCTTCTCCCTAGGCACTAGCAATAGGACAAGAGGAGATGGGGTCAGGTTGTGCCAGGGGAGGGTCAGATTGCGTCTTAGGGAAAACTTCTTTCCCAGAGTGGGGAGGTCTTGGAACAGGCTGCCCAGGGAAGGGGTGGAGGCAGAATCCCTGGAGGGGTTCAACAAACGGGCAGCCAGGGTGTTTGAGGAGATAGGTTAGTGGTTTTGGGTTGCAGGGTGGGTGGTTGGTTTTGATGTTCTTGAAGGTCTTTTCCAGCCTGGGTGATTCGATGATTCTATCATTTGGTTACAATTAATTTTGAAGAAGAGAGGGAAAATGGTCTCCAAGTTATTCTTCCAAGTTGGGTATGAGTCTGGTCTTGCCAGAGAATGTCGATATGGAACTTGTTTTGTATTTCTCAGGGCTTATTTTCTACTTCTGTTGAACCTTCGTAGGTGTGTTCTGTGCTGTACCTTCCACTACACAAAATACTTGGACTAGGAAAATGCTACGGGAACTCGTAACTGGGGTATTGTTGTTTGTTCCTATAGTGCCCTATATTGTGGGCTATTTCTATAACTTAATATAATTACTCTTTGTTAAGAAAACACTTCGCTCTGAACACGCAGTGTAAGTTTGAGGGGATCCATTTATTTTTGCATTCAAGTGCGGAAAAAGTAAAATAATTTTTGATTAAATGTAAAGGTGAGTAGGTTTGTGATGTAAATTTATAGGAGCAATTAGCTAGTACTGCAGCTCGAAATGGTGGCTTTTCTTTTTTTTTTAAATAAAAGACTCGTTTGTATAATTTCACGTTAAAGTTGTCTGTAGATTCATAAATCCCTCTTTTCTAGCCAACTGAAACTGGATATTTTTGGTTTCATCTCTCTTCTTCACTCCCCAGATCAGTTTTCCTGGCTGTTTCCTCAGGACTGTGAGTTATGTGGGTGATGTCCTGTTCAGCAGTGGGCAGCTCTTTTCTCATCTTCTCTGTTGTTACGGAAAAACCAATCCAGAATGTTTATAGTGGAGTAACCTCTCGTGCAGATCCCATTCTTCATGAGACAGCAGAGTGCTGCATTTCATTTACCTGTTTACACATTCTCTGTGCTCTGCTAATTTTGGCCTTCATGTTTGCAGCAATGGGTGTGAGGTAGTTTAGAAGTCTTTCGGTTTCATTCTAAGCAGATCAAAGTTTATGGCGTGCGCTCAGGACAATGGGGAGCTGGAAGGGTAACAGAAGCTGGTAAAACCTGTGCTGGTGCAGCGCTGGCAGCCTCTGTACTGCAGAACTGATTGCTGTGCTCCACTAGGTGGCACGTTTTAGAAGACTTGGTGACACCAATACACTTGCGTGAGGAATTTTTCATAAATCGATGCTCAGCATGTGCTCTGTGCTTTTACAAGGGGTACAGTTAGCTCTGGGAGTTTTTACAGATCCTGTATTTCCTTCTGTGCAGAGGAGCAGTAATACATTCAGACTGTGTTTGCATGCATTTCCAAATGGAAACGGCAGATAGCTTAATATTTGATCTTTAGTGGGAATCCCTTTTTCCTGTACAGTTTTCTGAAGCTCTGTAGAATGTTAACGACACTCCACTCTAGCTCTCCTTCACTTGGCGTTTGTTAGAAACAAATAGCTCATGCAGTGTAGATAAGAGAGACCACACTTGGGGATTTTCCCTCAGAATTTTTAAAAATAAAAGCATGGAATAATTTAGGTGGGGAAAGACTCTTAGATCATCTTGTTCAATCAGGAGCATAACGCTGCCAAGTCCATGAAGTAGTCCTCTCGCACTCATTTAGCTTTAGATCATTCGGTGATAATCGTGTGTTGCACAGGAATTATTCTTTAATCTCATCAAATAACATTTTAGGTTCTAGAGAGGATGAATTTCACAGTGAGGGTGACAGAGCACTGGAACAGGCTGCCCAGGGAGCTTGTGGAGTCTCCTTCTCTGGAGACGTTTAAAACCCGCCTGGCCATGTTTCTGTGTTACTGGATCCAGGTGATCCTGCTGTGGCAGGGGGATTGGACTGGGTGACCTTTCGAGGTCCCTTCCAATCACTAATGTTCTGTGATTAATCAGTAATCCTCACATTTCATACCTGTAAAACTGTTTGCAAATTAATCTGAATGGAACTGCTTGGTACTGAGTATCATGTTGAACCAAGTGTTAGTGCTGAAGTGTCACACCATCTTAAACGTTAACTTATGTCCACTGTGTTGCCTCGAGCGCGGATGTATGAACACACATAATGTTTATCTAAGTCTGTATATACAGACCCGTGATATAGAATGGTGATTAAATCATTTCCTCGAAGTGCAGGCTCCTGTTTAGGAAGTTGTGCCTCACTTTGATTGTTGATCAGATAGCCATGGAGTCAATTGTGTAGAACAGGTTAGCTGATGGGTGGCCTTAAGAATATTACTATTAAAAGATAAAATCAAAGAATAGAAGCAGATCAAATGAAAGGGGTAAACGTCCTGCTCTGTTCAGAGTCAGATTTGGTTTCAGTAGAAGATGGCTTTTCTGAGACCATGACACCTTTTCAGTATCTCACAGGCAAATGGTTTGTGGCATCAGTATGACAGACTTGCACAGATGTTTAGGAAAGCCTCTGGTTCACCTGAGGTTTTGTATGAAGCCAACAGTGAAGAGCGGTGAGGTGTGCAAACACAAACGCATACGTATCTCAGACCCTTTTCCCTGTGCTCTGGGCAGCCTGCAGCATAGGGTGGGACAAGCTTCTACAGAGAAAAGGGATTCTTTTCAGATAAAACATGTCTCTGAGCAGTGTAAGTTCATACAGAACTGAGTATAGGGTAATGACCGACACAACATTGTTGGATAATCCATGTATTTTCTATGTCTGTTGAGCATCAGTTTATTGTAGATTCTGCACATGTAGAGGTTGCTGCTCAGTATCGGTATCTATGTTCCTCCAGGGACAGAACCAGTGTGTTTTCAGAGGTTAAAGTAGTCAGCGCTGTAAAGCAGTTTCAAATGTGTTGTGCCAGCATTCCTTTTGGTTTCTTTCTCTCTAATGTGATAGATTTATTACATATTTAGAGAATTAATTAACCCTTTCAAAGTTACCTGAAACTTTGGGTGGAAAGTGGTGCAAAGACACAAGTTGTGAGTGTGAGTATTTCATTTTAGAATACAAAATACATGTCAAATGTGTGCAGTGCAAGGATCCCAGAGGCAGATTGTGTTTACCAACACTAAGTGGAGTTTTGAGTGTTAAGCCTGGCTTGGAATAACACTGCGTTATTCCTTATGTGTGCAGTTTTGTATTTGATTAGTGTCCCCAAAACCAAAGAAATCTTCGTGCTTTGAAAGCAGTAAAAAACCCCTCAAATAGTAATAGCTAAGCTCGCAAATTCCTCCAGTATCCTTTGATAATGTTGGTTTAAAGTAAATGGAATGGTACTGAATCCCTTCTATCAGATATGAACGTCTCCCTGATGAAGAAAGGCTGAGGGAGCTGGGTCTCTTGAGCTTGGAAAAAAGGAGACTGAGGGGTGACTCCATTAATGTTAATAAATATGGGAAGGGTGGGTGTCAGGAGGATGGAGTTAGGTTCTTCTCAGTGGCATCTAATAACAGGACAAGGGGCAATGGGTGTGAGCTGGAACAGAGGAATTTCCACATTAGTATGAGAAGGAACTTCTTCCCAGGGAAGGTCATGGAACACTGGAAGGGGCTGCCCAGGGGGGTTGTGGAGTCTCCTTCTCTGGAGACATTTAAAACCCTCCTGTATATGTTCCTGTGCAACTTGGTCTAGGTAATCCTGCTGTGGCAGGGGAATTGGACTGGATGGTCTTTCAAGGTCCCTTCCAATCCCTAATGTTCTGTGATTCCGTGCTTCTGCAATCAATGAATGATTAAAAAAACCCCTTGTCTGCAATGAACATGAACTTCATAGGCTTCTGTTAAAATTTTATTGGAAACCAGGTTAATATTTGAAGAATTGCAGACTCTTTTAGCTAAAAAAAGGCCTGTAGTCTATGAAATAAAACCTAATTAAATGGATAAAATGGATCAAATCAAGCAATGTGTGAAAATCAGCCAGGTTGGTGCTGTTGCAATAGCCAGCTGGGCTATTTGCCAAGCAAAGCTTTTTAATGGCTACCTCCCTTTTCTGGATGAGCATCTCGGTGGTGCGTGGATGCTAAATGCCAGATCATCAAGTCTATAAAACAGTAGTTTCACATTTTACTTCCACGTTCGGAAACATACATGGGTTTTTTTTCAATGGAGAGATGTGCATTTCATTCACAGTCTCTTCTGTTACGGCGGCAGAGACGAGTTTCCAAGTCATTTTTATGCAGTACGTATTTCACATACACTGTTAACGAAATGAAATTAGGCAGTAACATTGATCTGTTTATTTTGAGGTTTGAACTAATGATGTGGAAATGTTGAGCTTTTCCTTATGTTTGGTTCTATTTGATTTTGTCTTTTTTTGTGTTGAAACAGTGCAAGTGGTCATTAAAAGAACAACCCCAAAACAAAACTAAACCCATCACAACTAAATTAAAGCCTTGTTTTGATGGAGATAGAATGCCTGTGTCATCTGCAGCACTTGCTGGTCTGTGTTCCCAGCCTGCCATTACTTTCTTCACTCGTTGAGACTCCGGTACTTAAAATGCTCCTTTTTGTCCTACATAAAAATGTACCTCCAGCCCATCAAGCTATTTCCTTGGGAAGTTGTGGTTCACGACAGCGTGACCAAGTTAGTGTTCTAACCTGGAAATGAAAAGAGAGCAGAAGCTGCGCGGTTTGCGAAGCACTGGCATGGCAGGGGATTACCCTGTCTCATTTTCCCCAAACCACATTTTTCTGCAATGACGCTGCCAGTGAGAGTCCCCACCCAGGCAGCCCTGCTCCCAGATGAGGCAAAGGAAGCCACCATGGAGCTGAGCTAGGAGCCGTGTTGGAAGCCTGTTTTCATTACATCACACCTGGCCGTATTTCAGAGATTAATGAAGGGCAGCTTGTCAGTTCAAATGCATCACCTTCCTTTATTTTACACGGGCAATGTCATCATAAATTCCCTGAGAACGGCACCTTAAGGACTCGACGGAGTTCTGAGAAGGCAAAGAAACAACTGTGAAGCAGAGCGCGTGCCAGGTTTGAGAAAAACCTGGAGATTTTCTAGGACATTAGGTTTCAAAAGAAGGATTACACACAGACTAAACAGAGGAGAAGTCATAAAAATTTAAAGACTTCTCAAAAATCAGATCCTTTTTAGGTATGACAGAGTACGAAGGGAAACGTATACTGAATGATACCACCCAAGCAGACACATTAATTAATGTAATGAGAAAATATGTTCCATTGCCATGGACCTAAGCGTGTCAGGAAGCATTTGACACTTTTAAAAGGGAGAGAGGTGAAAGCATGCACTTCAGTGCTCCTGAAATTCTCCAATTCTTAGCTTATCTCTCTGCACACATGTCTGGGCTGCTGAGCCATTTGGGCATGGTCTAACCGAGAGAGAGGAAGGAAAAAATTGCTGTAAGTGACCAATATGGCTAAAAAAACGCAAACACGTTAGATGCTGTGTGACTTGTAAAGTCACATCTTCTCTCCTGAACGTTGGAGAGTTTACCATGTCACACTGGGAAATCATGAGTGAAAAGAAGCTTTTAATTTTCCAAATATGAATCAGAAGATAATATATGTGTGAAACCTTTATCCATAAGCAGCTGCTACGTGTTCATTCCAACTGCCCATACTCCCCAAGCTGGCAAGTAGGGTGGTTTGCAGCATCGGGAAATAAAGGCCAGGCTTGGCAATTCTAATGGTCACAGAATCACAGAACATCAGGGATTGGAAGGGACCTCAAAAGATCATCTACTCCAAACCCCCCACCACAGCGGGATCACTGAGATCCAGTTGCACGGGAACACATCCAGGTGGGTTTTAAATGTCTCCAGAGGAGGAGACTCCACAGCCCCCCTGGGCAGCCCCTTCCAGGGCTCTGTCAAACTCACCGGGAAGAAGTTCCTTCTCAGACTGATGTGGAACCTCCTGTGTTCCAGCTCACACCTATTGACCCTTGTCCTATCATTGGATGCCCCTGAGCAGAGCCTGGCTCCATCCTCCTGACACCTGCTCTTCCCATATTTACCAGCGTTAATGTGGTCACCCCTCAGTCTCCTTTTTTCCAAGCTAAAGAGACCCAGCTCCCTCAGCCTTTCCTCATCTGGGAGATGTTCCACTCCCTTCATGATCTTTGTGGCTCTGCACTGGAGTCTGTCCAGGAGTTCTGTGTCCTTCTGGAACTGAAGGGCTCAGAACTGGACACAATACTCCAGATGTGGTCTCACCAGAGCAGAGAGGGAGGAGACTCTGTCTCCATCTACTAACCACCCCACTTCTGATCCACCGCAGGATGCTGTTTGCTTTCTTGGCCACAAGGGCACATTACTGACTCATGATCATCCTGCTGGCCACCAGGACCCTCAGGTCCCTTTCTCCTACACTGCTCTCCAACAAATCAGTCCCCAAACATTCTTTGATAGAAGCTAACTGAAAAAAATGGCCTGATCCTTACTTTGTTATGATGTGACCCACCCCCTTCCCCCTTCCCCTCACCTGGGACATGTTCTTCCATTTTGTACAAGTGGTGCGATGGCTGCTTAATGTTAACAAGGGTATATTGCAGCAGCACTTTCTGCAGTGTGTCCTGTGATTCTTTCAGGCTGTGTAACACCTCCCAGTTCTTTCCATCTCAGTTTATCTGAAGAATTTGTGATAGATGTGACTACCCTCTGCAGCTTCACTCTTAGGCTCACCATGTCAATCCACCTGTGCTGAAGTGAGGCATCACTGGAATCTGCTTTACGTGACACATACACGGCTGATGCCGCGGGGCTTTCTAGGTTACAAATCAGCCAAACGAAGGACAAACCTCCTGCTTTTCATGACTACATTTTTCACTCTGTGGGCTGATTTGCTGGCACCACTAGGTCACAGGCAGAGCTCCTGTGGACATCAACAGGTATGAATTTAGTCTGTGATCTTTCTTGGCAGGTGGATTTTGAAAGACGAAAGAAATGACTCCTAGCTCTCAGGTGATGATTTTCATGCTGGTGCTGTTTTCTTAGCAGTCAGTGTGGTGACTTTTTCTGTTTAGGCTTCTCTTCCTTGTAAATCTATTCCTGTGACATGAAGTGGGACTTTTATCATGTGTAGAATAGTAGTAACCAAAACATCCCCGATTATTCTCTACAAAAATCCATTCTGGGTTTTTGCCCCCAAATTATTTGACAAAACTTCTTGGAGCTTTCAGAGCTGCTGTGCCACAGAGCAGAGTAAGTGAAGAAGTGCAGAAGAGCCACTCTCAGAGCAGCCTGTTGCAAACAGACCAGTTGTAAAAGCGGAGCAGAAAGGCAGAAAAAGGGGTGTGACTCACCTAGAAGGAGGAAGAACAGACACTGGGTCCTACTTCCTGGCGTGTGTCTAACTAAATTTTTCTGCAGAACTAATTTAGAGGGCTTTCCCACTTTCAAAGAGATTTTCCAGGCCAGACGATTCTGACTCCATTCTTCTCTCTCTTTTCTTTTGACCCACTGATTTTTATCATTTCTGGCTGCATTGTAGCTTGGATCCAACCAGAAGGACTGCAGTCAAAGCAATTTCTTGGGCAGTAACCAGAAGAATTAGATCCACCTCTTTCTGAAATGTAGTGATGTTCTTATCATTAAACTGGCACCACCACCCATGAAGTTAATTGAGCTGCTGACTATGACTAACTTTTCAGGAGTCTCCAAGGTCTCAAGCAAGCTTTGGCAGTTGTAGGTTTTACCCTGAATTGCTTTTAGGAGGAGATAGATATTTATCTGTGTATGGTACGGGTACATCTGAGGATGTACGCCAGCCAGAAAAGCTTCTTGCCAGATTAAAAGGTACACAGGGAGTTCAGGTGCCAGGAAAATTAAGTAGTACTGGAAATTGGGTAGACAGAGTGGTTGTTTGCAATGCAGAGGGTTCACATGCCTGAGATACTCTTTGGACAGACACCAACAGTACATGGATTGAAACCTGCTGTCTTCTTGGGATAATAAATGTTCCTAAAGAAAACAGAAAGCCCCAGTGCAAAGGGTGAGTGACAGACATCGAACACGACGTGTTAACTGCATGTGGGGTAACTTTGGGTGAATTCTGTACCAGGGCCAACAGTCTCAACAGTCACTGCTACCTGTATTTTATTTCTGGAGGAGAATTTGCAAGATAATAAGTTTAGGAAATCTGACAATGGCAGCTTATCTGCAAACTGAAAGTCTGCTGATTCCACAGAGGTTCTGTCAGAAGCAAAGAGCTGTAATTAGAAATGCAGAGGAAGTGGCTGTGCCAGTACGTCACAGGGGACCTCTTACAAACAAATTAATCTTACTACCAAGATATTTAAATAAGAAAACCCAGAAGATGTCTGACATCAGTATTCTTTGGAGTAATTTTAATAAGTTAATGTGGTAAGGAGTTTACTGGTTGCATCCTATTGCCCGTACTCAAGTCTCTGTGCGACTCAGTCACTTCCCTGTAATTTCTCTCTTGCGTAAATATCTTTAAAACTATGTAATCTATCGTGTACTTTTCATTCCATGTTTGCACTGATCTAGAACCTCGTAGCTCTGAACAAGTTCACAAGTGATGCATGAGGTATTAAGTGTGTGAGTTGTGGCAGGCCTCCGGTACAGATGCAGTAAGCACTAGGTTAGTGCAGACTGCACAGTTAAACAGCTTGGAAAACTCAGGGTTAGGCTGACATAAGTGCCTTCTGATGGCTTGCTAGGTAACATCTAGCAGGAGGCTCTCCAGGGATAAATTTCTTATAAAAACAAAATGGGATCGACCACATTTATTTGATATTACATTCATAGGTGTAAAATAGCAGTTTATAGTTTCACTTGTCCATTTCCCTTGCTCGGGATCTGCCCCCCTGATCAAGAAATTCAATAGCTATTAAGAGCTGCAGCTGTACTAACAGTCTTATGCTTTATAGGAGGGATTTTGCAGCTATTACTTTAGAACAGGCATTCTGTGCCAGGACAGATGTTGCGTCCACCTTTCTCATAAGCACTTTATCGGCACCGTGGGCTTTGCTTTTCTAATGTTTGCTTGGAATTGCTAAACACACTCCATCGCTGTAATTTATTTGGGCTGGTGTGGTTTAAAGACCCGAAAGCTAGATCTGCACCTGTTCTATTCATCCGGCCAGGAAAGCACTCATTCCACTGCATGAGGTTTTGTATCTCTTCTTCGTAAGTCATCTGAACCAAAGGCAGCCCTTTGATTTGTGTGTGCCCCGTCCCTGCAGTAGAAAGAGCTCACGTATGGATCAGCACATTAGATTTTCTCCCATTACAGGGAGAACATGCCTTAGGACACTTGATCTAGTGGAAGCCTGGCACACAGCTCCCACAGTCCCTCCAGTCAGTACAGCTTGGAGTAATCAAACGTGCACAGTGAAAGGTGAAACAACTCGATGCGTGTATGTGACTGCAGCAAGCTCTGCCTATATGATGACACTGCTTGTACTGTGGGACAATATGACAAACACACAAACACTTCTATGTGTAATTTAGTTAAAGTGGTGTAAAATGAGTGAGAAGGAAAAGCAGTTGCTTAGAGTCACCCAATTCACCTCCTGACAATACTGATACCAGTGAATTTGTACAAGGTAAGATAAGCAACCATTGAAGGGTGTGATAGTGGCAATAGCGTAAGTGCCAAATGACCAGCGTAAGAGACATTCAGTCAGCTGCTTCAACACCAAATTTAGGAATTCAGACAAAATTCAGGAGTAGGACAAGCTTTAACAACAGCAAAATAAAATCAACTCCAAAAACTCATCTAACCCGCCCCCTCTAGAAGCCACCCCAAACCAAGCCGACAAGAAAGCTGTTGTTCAGTGAGGTTTTCCAAACGCAAAGCTATGTCCCACTTTTCTGCCCGAGATGGATGTCATCTGTAGACATGTTGTCAAATGTGGCTCAAACCAACCCTTCCCCCAAAATAAAGAGCTGCCACTGCAGAAACCTAAATGTTTCTGTGGCCTTTGAAAGATCCTGCCCTCCTTACTTGTGGTGCATTTTTAATTTAGAGCCAAACCAGGGGCTGATCCCTTCCCTGGTGTTTTTGTTAAAGTAAAATAGAGGGAAAAAAGCACTTGTGCCATAATGAACCTTGAAAAGCCTTGTGAATACGTATTGACTTCAGTGCAGTAGGATGGAGAAGCAGCATCTCTCTCAGAAAACAGAGGACAAAAGGCTTAAAGAACAAATCTGTATGTGGAAGGAAGGAGAAGGCAATAGAAGGACAGAGCTTATTCAAAGCTCATGTTTTGAGACTAGCGATTAACTACTGAACCACAGATACTGTTAGTAACTCTATTACTAAAATTAAATGCTCCAGAATTCTGTATTTAGGCTTTGAATTCCTTTTGAAAGCCCTGATGACTTTGACAAACCCCACAGGCCTCCTTCCAGAGGCCAAGGATCCCTCCTTTGATTCATCTGAAGGCCGAGCAGAATTCGGCCCCTCAGGATCAGGATGCCATCAGCAGCTCCAAACAGAATTGCAGTCCTGCCGTACACAGCTGAGTATATGTAATCCCTTCAGTAAAATCCATGTCTCCCATGTTGTAAAAGAAATGAAAGGTAGCTGTTAATTCCAAGGCTTATAAATATGTCAGTGGGTTTTCGTAATGTCTTGACAAATTACAAGAGCGAACTCAGGGACTCGTGATGTCACCAGCACTGCATGCCGCGCTGTATTTGCTGTAGTTGTGTACTGGGGCTCACAGCACTCTTCCGCTTTCTAGGGGAATATGTAGGTCCTGCTAACAAATCTAAACAATCCTCGTTGATTTCTTCATTCTTTTTTAATTTGCTTTTTCTTGTTCTGAGCCCTTCTTCAAATGAGGATGGTTTGTAAAAGAACATTGGTGCAACTGCTGTATTTATTCATTTAAAAAAAAATAATGAAGTAAAATACAGTTTTCAAGTATTCTCAGATTTGGGTGAAGTTCAAACTTTCCTTGGATCCCAGTTCTCTGTCTGGTCCCCAGCCCACATCACTAACGGTATGACTAGCTGAAAAATGGAAAACAAAATTCATGAAAATGTAAAGACTATTTTGGCTTGGGTCTGACATGGAGACACAGCATCCACAGCACAGTGTTCCTAACGCATCACAAATAAACACAAGCCTGGCTGAACACTTTAGGAAAGTTCAATGAATAAGACAAATCCTGCAGCATTTCAAAACCACTCAGGTACAGTTAGTGGGCGAAGGAGCCCTTGGCTCTTCAGTGCTCCCTGTCCAAACTGGATTTTGCTCTCGCAGAAGTAAGGCCAGTAGTTTGCATTCATGTGTCATGATTAAAGGTTCTTATGTATAAAGGTTTTGATTTGATCTATTGACTTGGCCCTGCTCCCTCATATATGCGTAGGTGTTGATTTCAATGGAACAGAACCTGTTGCTTCAGTTGGGGAGAAATGGAAAGAATTCCACTCCGCATCCCATTTTCACAGCCCTTATTAAAATGGTAAATCTGACTGTCACTTGTGTTGGTTGCTTCTCTAAGGTACTCAATTAACAGAGCAAGGAGCCCTCACCTTTCTGAAGTATTTCTGCGGGATACCCATCCTTGGAAAGCCTGCGTGTGAAATCCCCCTATGCATGCATTAAGGAATTGCTTGCCATCAAACAGCTATCATATCAGTATGGACCTCTTAATTTTCACTCTCCTTTACCCAGAAGCAGAAGCCCCATTCCAACAATAATAGCAGTGTTCAGTCACATTTTATGAAGGCATCGTAGAATTTATATAACTAAAACTAATGCATATTCCACAGAATATATAAAATGCTGGCATTTTGCTTTCCCTGCAGAGATCAAAGAGCCGGTTAAAATGAAATGTTCATTGATGTAAAATGATGCAGTTACTCAGAATCACAGAACATTAGGGGTTAGAAGGGACCTCGAAAGATCATCCAGTCCAATCCTCCCGCCACAGCAGAATCCCCTAGATCAAGTCACACAGGAACATGTCCAGGCGGGTTTTAATCATCTCCAGAGAAGGAAACCCCATCACCCCGCTGGGCAGCCCAGGATAGAACCATTACAAACAGCACACAAATGTAACGCAGCAGGTGTAACCTTATAGAGCAGGATTAAGTTTAATATATTTTATTAGCTTAAGGGACACAGAATAACTATCTATCCAGAACTTCAGGCATGCATTTACATAAATATATTAAATTAAGGAAAGCAATTATACACTTAAACATCCTTTTGTCTAAAAAACACATTAAATCCACAGATGAACAATAAATCCAACTCTATGCATTTATCACTTCCAGATACAACTGTCCATTTCTCAGATATTACACAAATACATTTGTTAGACTTTATAGGCATTATACATATATTATATATTACATGATAGCGTGTATACATACAGGGTGTGCCAGAAGAGAATAATCATTTGTACTTTTTGTAGCACTTTCCATTCAAAGAGCTCAAAGCACTTTACAAGGGTTGGTTTCGCTGATTTTCAGATGGACAATGGAGGCGCAAAGATGCAATGACTTCAGATTCTCTACATTTTGTGTCAGACGGTTATGGAATTTGTTTGTTGTGAACGTGAGCCTCGCTCTCTCCCTACAGAGCACACGTACAGCGTACGTTGCCTGTGCAGGTAGACTTGCGAAGACTTGTAAGGTCTCCAACCCGGAAAGCAGTTAATTATATTAATAACATCAAGCACATGACTTCAGTGGGACTCATGCGCTTAAAATCGCTTGTGTGCTCCAGTGCTCTGTGTATGCTTAGCACTATAATACGGTTCATAGGAGATCCTTAAACAGAGCTGGAATGGTGTTTTCTAACCTATTGCCCCACATTTTAAATGTACATCCAGCACCTGACAGCTCTTATAAAACACAACTAACTGAACGGAGGAATGTCGTTCTCAGGGACAGAGTCTGGTTATTTCCTTTTCCTTTTCTGCTAGGTTCCTGTAACAGTCTAGTTGTTCTCAACAGGGAATGGAAGTTTGACTTGTGCAATGTAAATTGGGGGGGACAGCATTTCGGTATAATTCACAGGGCAGGGTTAATGGACACCACTACATGATACATCTGGTGACCTAATGCCAGATGGGTTCTGGTCTCAGTATACTATCTTGATATGAATTAGCTTCATTCTGCACGCCAGTTTAGACTCTGCCTAGAACATTCTCATTCTAGCAGGAGTGTTCTAGGAACATTCAGAAAACAGAGTTTGGTTGTTACTGCCCCGTGACGCAAACCACCTTCTTGTCCTACATTTAGAAAAACCTCCTTCGAAACAGCCGCCTCTCTCTGCCTTCTTCCCACACAAAGGGATTGTGACCACGGCCACTGTGTATATTCACATGCTGGTGCCTCCTGTCTGAAACTCCTTGGGAATTCAAGCAATTTTTCATTGAAATTTAAGTATGTTTTCATCTCGGACAGAAACTAACTGTACCGGGACCCTGTTGATCACTTAGACAGAAAGTTTTGTCTCAGTAGAAACGAAGCTTCTCCAATCACATGGCTTGCTGCTTGTGCACGTTTGGTGCAATGCTGTTCTGTGCAGTCTGTGCAGGTAAAGGTGCCCACTGCATGTGTGGAACACAGAAGAGCATTTTTGGGTCAATCCCTGTAACATGGAACGGTCACTTAGGTTTGTGAGTTTTCAGTACTCGTAACCTGGCATCTCATGGCTTTCAAATCAAACTGTACAGCGTGATGTGAGGAAAAACATCCTACGGGAGTTTTCTTTGGGTTATGGGACAATGTGACAGCCCTTTGCTAATCTATAGAGAAAATTAGTGATCATTAGTGACTTCTGAGTGCACTGAAGGAAAAAGATGGATGTGTTACTTGGAGCGCTTGTACAGAGCAATAGACCAGGAATGTTTCTCTTTTCCCAGATAAGGCGTCAGCAATACTGAGCACACAATCCACCCAGTGTCGATCTGTGCAGAGTTCACTGCTGAGCCAAGATTGTCTGAGTGTTCTGCGTTTTATAGCATGATAAACTCTCTGAAATCAATGAGCTCAAAGGCAAGCGGCTGTCCCTTGCCTGGGCCACGACTCTAGAATGCCCAGCCTGTAATCACTTACGCCTGTCATTTCACTACTGAGGATTCTCATTGCTACTCCTCTGATCAGCAAGGGTGACAGTTTTGGGTTGGGATACAGTCTTGACTGAAATATTACACCTTTCCTACTCAGTACAGGAGGGTAAGTTTGAAAACGTGGCCGTCCTTTGCTGCTCAGTTCAGCCTCTGTAATACAGAACCCAAAACACTTGAAGGAACTCCTCCGTGGAATTTTGTGAACATCTGTCAGGCCACTTTGGGTCCCATTTTACTATGGCTACTTCTTAAAATGGGGCCACTGCCTCAGTATTTTAATTGCTTCCCTGCTCAGTGGCACACACATATTTGAGATAAGCATGTACCAGTGAAAGAGAAATGATGGAAGCTAATTGCTCAACTTTTCAAAAAGAAGTCTGGTCGATGTAATAGAGCCCTTGTGGAACTTGGCAATATCTGTAAGGAAAACCAAGAGGGCTGGATATTCAGTGCGTGTCTTTAGGTAGGACATGCTCTGCACAGCTTTAGGCAGGGCTGAGTCTGCAGTCTTACTGCCGAAAACATCGCGGTGTCTAATGACTGCAGACACGGACACAGAGAGGTCATGTGTGCCCTGATAATCTGAAGCTAAGATCTTCTGCCAGCTAAGTGGATATCTTTTAAAGACTTAATCCTATAACTAGTGAAGTCAATAGGAGATTTTCAGTTGACATCAATGGACTCTGAGTCAGGCCCTCAAAGATTAAAGTAATCCTGTACTAAGCTTTCAGGTGGCTTCTACAGTTTCACACCTCTATCTGTAAAAGTACACACAGCTTATTTCACTGGGTTGCTCTGCTCTGCTAACAACAAACAGCTTAGCTGAACAGTCTTAACTTTATTCAAGGTTTCTACAGAAACACTTCTCTCTTTTTTGTAGCCAGAACCCAATTGTTGGGTACACAGTTTCTGCAAATTTGGACATGGATAAATTTGAAAGAGTTGTGGCCTTTTTGGTGAGATTCTCGGTCAATTCATTTAAAACACCAGTCAAGAAATAGCAGTCCATTTGGAATGTTGCAAAAATTTTGGCAAAATGAGGTTTTATCTGCTTCACCACTAATTAAACTGAGAGTGAAACCAAAGGATAGTAAATGGAAATGCATTCCAAAGGATGTTCACAGTTAAGGTAAAATAAGCAGAGCAGGAAAGTCCTTTGAGTTGTTTTTTCCATGTGTACCAAATCCTATACATGTCTATTGCATGGATGCAAGCAGAATTACAGCTACGTGTCGCCTTCAGAGGACTTCATACCTCTGAAAAATGACTTCTTTGTATTTTAAGTCTCTCTGTTTTGCATCTTTTTACATGAAAAAGTCCTAATTTCTAACCCCAAACTAGAGAAAGTCTATATTGAGAAGGAATATTCCTTTTGAGGCATCTGATTGCTGGGTTGAAGTCAGTAACTGTCTGATAAGCACAATGACTGTGTAGTGACCAAGTCCTTTCTCCCTTCCTCCAGCTTCAGTCTGTCTGTGGCTGAGCTTCATGGCCTGAGGCTTAGCTGCTTGAGGCTGGCCCGGCTCAGCTGTAAGGGGTCTGTTATGACACACTAGTAAAAGTCACTACAAAATAGTAATGTTCCATGGAACGGTCAGCAGTCTGCTGGGAGGCTCTCTGATGCACATGAAACCAGGCAGTCTCATAAATAAGCCTCAGCCGCAGAGATTATTGACGTTTGCCCTGTTTCTAGAAAGGAAGGTGCTGCAAAGCCAAAACAGAGGTAAACTGAGGTGTTGTGTTGGTAATACAGAGTTTGTACTGTTACTTACACCCAGTTTACACTTTGTCCGCATGAAATAGAATAACCTGTGAAGATTTAAAGGCACAAAGGGTTTGCATCTGTGTTCCTCGTTGTTAATGGAAGGAATTTCTTGAGGAGGAGGGTTTGAGTTCATAATTCAAAGTGGATGCATTCGAAAAATGAGTTTACTGTTTTTCTGAAATGGAGTGAAATAATTCCGAGCTGATTTTACATAACATCTTTTTGTCTCCCTCCTTATTTACAGAGTAAAGACTTTTCTCCTTATATTCCAATAATATGTGTTCTTTCTGATCGATACCATTTATAAAGAGAAAGGTGAGGGTTCTCTGCCCTAATCTAGTAAAACAAGGGCTGAAAACTAGCAGACACCAGGTTTCTTGCAACAGGTATGTTTGTTCTCTTCTAATAGTAGAAAGCCTCAAAGAATGCTTGAAACATACAATGTTTTGGGAACGGAGAGGCAGCGTCTCTGAATAAAGGAAGAAGTGAATGGAATAGAAGATTAGGAGAGAGAAAGACAGAGGCAGAGACAACTTGAACACACACACACACACACACACACACAATCCTTTCTGGAGGCCCTTATCTAATTGCCTCATTTATCTAGTTTCATTTATAAGCTCAGTTTTATTCTGGGACACTCTCGGAGGCTGTGTGAGAATGGCTGCAGGATGACCTAACTGGCAACGGGCTTTCTACAGAGCCTTTTTTTTTTTTTGTATGCCAATTCTCAGGGCAATTACTGCAGTTGCCCTTTTTATATTAGCATCTTGGGTGGCTAGGCCCGGGGTTTGCTCACTCTTTTTAATAGTATAATTTCTTTTGATAAATAAGCGGCCAGGACTTTTTTTTTTGTTTCTTCTTTTTTTCCCCCTGAAAATACTTCTGTTCCACTGGGACTCCCTATGTACCCAGGCAGGCTTAAAGCAGATGCTTGCTTTCACAGCACCAAAAAGATGATTTTAAACTGGAGCAAAACAGTTTCTCCCCTCTCCCTCTGATTTTCACTTGGACTGCTTCTTAGTTTTAGAGGTTTGACAGAGTGACTCGACCAGACTAGATTTTTTTTTAAGCGAAATAAACGGAGCCATTTTGCTTAAATGTTGAAAAGTGTTGAAAACAACACAGTGCAGCACAGCCCCTGTGAGGATTTTGCTCTCAATTTCAATGAGGTCTGGATCGAATTCTTAGCTTTTACTGGAGCTTTATTTGCTGATTTCACTCATAGACTAAACTTTATCAGTGAGATTAAACCTCTAAGATCATCATTATCCCTTCTCTACCTGACTGTGGCACAGCTATTACTGGGGTTCTTCAGTTTAGATGCCATCTGTGGCGGTTTTTAAGCCTCTAGGAATGAAGCAGCGAGAAAAGAACTATCCTGTCTCCCCAGCTGCTTGTTGAAAACAGCGTGTCACGGCGGAGTTAACGTTTGGCTTATTTTTAAACGTATTTCGTTAAAGAAAGCGCTAAGTCGTTATCTCTGTCAGATATTTAAATGTTGCTAAAATAGTTGAGCGACTGCCTCGCTGTGCGGGTTATGAAGGGTGTAATAAAACTGTGCTGTTTGACAGCTTTAGACAGCTGGCTCATTCACGAGAAGTTCACGTTTTTGTCACCCATGCTGAATAAGGAAAAATTAGATGCTAAGGTCAGTTTACAAAAATGGTTGTCAGGACATTTTTTAATTGTAGAACTTTTTGTGATGGAATTCAGGGAAAAGACTAAAGGCAGAAAGCAGTGGAGACAAAGAGCTGCTATTAACCTACAGATGCTACCGCAGGGTTCATTTTAAGATTGGTCACACTGCTTAGCCAATGAAGTGTTCGTGTGACTATAAGGGACCACCCTTTTCTGGGGTGAGAGGGCAATTTGGTCTTCATGCTCATTTAATCCCGAGACGTCTTTCAATGGACTGTCAGTTGGATCTACATTGTGCAAAATTATGCATGCACTTTTTAATGCAGACCTTTGTTCGCCGAGCACTTAACCAAGATTTCTCAACCAATTCCCATTTGGCGTGAGGTCACCCGAAACCCAGGCAAACATATATGGAAGGCAAGTGTAAGTTTCTGTTCCACTGAGCTGGAAAGCACAAGAGAAGTGCCAGTATCAGCCACGCTGTACTTTCTGATTCAATGCTTACTTCATGGAGACTGACACGTTTCTCTATGGAAAAGCCATCCTGCTGTAATTTAGCTGTGGGAGAGTAACATGGCTAAGGGCTTGTAGAGCCGACTGCCTAAACTGATGGAAATTGTTCATGCATCATGAACGCTGATTATAAGCATCGTAGGGTATGCGGACTGTGGCTACTCTGCTTTCTTTTCATAGGCAAGATCCCTTAAAAGCCAGGTTGTGCAAAGGAAATATAACGGTCGGTAAGTAGTGAGCACAGAAACTGCCAGTAACGGCCCAGAGCTGGAGATGAGGGGGCACCAGCTCTGCAGATGCAGCTAACCAGACTATTCATACGTTAGAGAACCTGGCTATAGCATGTACAGCGTATTTATTGATACATTTACAAAGACTCCGATTCATGTTAGCTCTTCAAGGAACATTTACAGTTAGAATCGTATTTGGCGAGAATCAGTGTAGGATTTGTACAAGTGACATCTTACACAGCCAACCCGTGCTCACGGGAGCTCTTGTCGGGGGACGTTCCGTTCCGTGCAGCATGAAAGCGGCAGCAGTCTGCTTGGGTATGATCTGGCCTGTCCTGCTACAGTGAAAATCACTCAGTGAACACTTTTAACATGTACTGAAACTTTACTGGGACTGTTTGGCGGTTGGTTTTTTCATCCGTCGTAAAAGAAAACAAGCAGACATACGGATACCCTCCTAGATTAGATCCACAACACATTAAAGAGTGTGTTTGCTCTCTCTTTCCCCGTCTGTCCAATTAAGTTGGTGAAAAATGTAACTTTAGTATTTTACAGGACATGGTAAAGCTGTCTCATGTAGGTGGTGTCTATATTATAAAAATAAAATAAAATAAAATAATATAAATATGTAACATGAACCCAGTGCCCGTCGTTAAATAACAGATACGATAAAAAGCAGACCTTCTAGGATGACTGGTTTTGAAATATGCGAATATAATTTAATTATTAAACACTTGAAACAATCTTGATATTAAGCTGCGATAACCAGATTTTTGCATCTATGCTAGATAAGGAAATGCATAACATTCTGTAATAGAGTTACATTGACGAAGGTGAAGGTTACAGTCTTACAAGGAGTTGCCTAGAGAGGAGTGCGTTAAGGAGTTCTGCAGTATTGTCTCATGATGTAGCTCAGTTCACCTCAGAAACTGTCACCCCTGGATTTTATTAAATCCAGCAGTTTACACAGCAGTGTTTGAAAACTGCTCTCATTGCCATCATCAGATAGGTACAGACATGAGATTTCGGGGATGTCAAGGAATCCATTAAGACATCACGAAAGTCCTTTGCCGGAAACGTGGTTTACAGTGGAATTGCTTCGTAAACTATTTCTCATGAAGAAATAAATATGTAAAAAAAATTCCACTAGCTGTAAGGAGCCATACTGGTGATAGTGTGTGCATCCCTGTGTGTGCACGTGGCGGCACGTGTGTGGAAACCTACACGCACGTGCAGAATTTATCTGCACATTTGTGGCTATTAAATTAATAAAGTAAATCGGATCACCGGTATTTGTTGCAGGATCACAGTCTTTTTAAAAAGGACAGGATTCAAAACAAATGCCCGCTGAAAGTGTTGTTTCCAAACAGTCCCAGAAACTATACAATATAGCTGGTTAGGTCCAGCAAATAGGTTGTCATGTCTAGGATCTGATCAAGAATACCTGCCCTTGTCACTCTTCGGATGTTTCTATCCACTTGCTCGCACTGGGGCCCGAGATAGCCTTTTTTACACAAGCATTTATTAGGCCTCACGCAGACGCCTCCGTGTCGACAGGCTGGGTCACATTTTGCTGTGGGTGAAAAAACAGGGGTTTTCCCAATTCACTTAGAACATCACAAACCAGAGAGATAGAGTAACACATTGAACAAGAACTTTCCTGACCCTTCATTCCTGACCTGATGAGGCACATCGATTACAAACAAAACAGAAGGGGTGAATTGCTAGACGTTTTGAAACTGTACTTCTAAAAGTTTGAGAATATTAGGGGGAGGAAGTGATTTTTTTACGTCTTGGAGGACGTCGCTTAGTGAAAGCGATTGACTTCACAAAAGCACTGTGATTCATGACGTAAGCATTGCAGTAATGTCCCTGCACACAGAATTCTCTTCAACAAACTGGCGCCTTACTGGTTTTTGTAGGGTCAGAAGTAAGAATGAACCAACACTAAAATATTTGCACTGAATTAGCAAAGTGCAAAAAATGCAGCAGTGATCTGCGGGTGTGATTTCCCATCTTTCCTGAGCAGGGCCTCCCATTGGACACTACAGTAGGAACACTGCAGGGGGAAGCTGAATGTTCAGACACAGGAAATAGTATCTCTTTTCATTTTACCATCTTGGTGAAAAAAAATCAAGTGTCTGCCATAGTTATGCTATTAGCTGCATTCTGTGACGGTTCACACGGCTTTAGATCATAGAATCATAGAATCATTAGGGATTGCAAGGGACCTCGAAAGATCATCTAGTCCAATCCCCTCCCACAGCAGGATCACCTAGACCAAGTCACTCAGGAACATATCCAGGCTGAATCACAGAATGACTGAGCCTGGAAAAGCCTTCTGAGCTCATCCAGACCAGCCCAGGACCTAACATCACCACAGGGTCCAGACTAGGGCACTAAGGGCCACAGCCAGGCTGTCCTTCAACACCTCCAGGGATGGGGACTCCATCACTGCCCTGAGCAGTCCATTCCAGGGAAGCGTTTCCTAACATCCAACCTAACCCTCCCCTGGCAGCTTCAGGCCCTGCCCTCTCCTTCTGGTGCTGGTTGCCTGGGAGAAGAGCCCAACCCTACCTGACTACAACCTCCCTTCAGTTAGTTGTGGAGATGGAGAAGTTCCCCCCAAGTCTCCTCTTCTCCAGGCTCAACACCCCCAGCTCCCTCAGCCTCTCCTCATCAGACTTACCTTGAAGTCCCTTCACCCATTCTAACTGTTGTGCTCATCTAAATACTTGCTTTTACAGCTCGTGAGACCACAATTCCTTTAATGCCTTAGAACTCACGGTCACTGATGTATATTGAAAATTTATCTCAGCAAACAATTAAAAGCAAATTCTAACATGCCACGAAGCTCTATACAAACCAGTTCTGCAGAACTCTCCTTCCCAGCCTTGGTTACAGCAGCATTTTCCTGTGGGAGTGCAGTGCCCATTCCGACAGTGCCTGGAGCATTCAGATGTCAGTATCTGTGCAGACTGAGCTGTTCTTTTGCATTCTTCAGGGACCAAAGGCCTGCGTGAAAACACGGGAACCAAGCAGAGAGTTAAAGGCCAGGGTCAAGGAGAAAAACGTTGGCTTTCGCTTCTATGGTATCGTCAGCAGGAGATTGAATCTGTGTTCAAAGGGGATCAAGGTTTTTCTCAGAAACACCAATGTTTTGATGTCCAGCACCAGTTTCCATTTACAAAAGGACAGGACAGAATTCCCTCCCTTTCCAAGGAAGTAGTGGTAGTTTCCTTCTGTAGCATTGTGTGTGTGAAGCACTGAGGTGCTTTCACTTAAGTGTACCCTAGCTGTTGATGTGACTTCCGATGCTTTCTTAGATGTTTATCATTGGATTTGGGTTGGTTTTTTTAATCCAGCTGTATGTTGTCTTTCTGGCCACTTACATCATTTGCTGTGATAGACTTACCAGGTCACCACAAGGTTACCAGTTCCCAGTATAGGCACCATATTTTATCTCTGCTGTGGTTTGATTGCACCAGAATAAGTTCAGAAAACAATGTCTAAGGGGGTCTAAACAAGCAACTGAATGAGAATTATATTATTGGGTGGCAAACACAGAATGACTCATTCTCAAGGAAATCATTTCAATTATTGCTCTACATTCCTAAGATTGAAATCCCCAGTAGTTTTGTGGAGAGCTCAGAGAAACCTTGTTGAAGTGTCCAGCTCGAACCCAACCAAACCAAAGTCCTGTGAGATAGAATCCAGTGAAACCTTGTTCATTACACTGACATCAGTATTAAACCTCCAATTATAGGCAAATAGTTGGAACAGCAACTCATGCACTGATACCCTGCCAGATATTAGCATTTTAGACTGATGCTTCAGTATGCAGAAAAGGATAGTCTGGAGCTTGAGAAAGAAGGAAGGAAGATTACGGAGGTACAGAAAATTAACAGAAAAGAAAAAAGCAGGAAAATTGGGCATTCTGGTTGATGGTCTATGTCAATATCAGAAGAAACATCAAGAGAAAAAATTAAGCTAAGGAAAATAAAATTGAGCTACGGAAAATAAAATGAACTAGTTCTAAGATATCAGTGAAGCTCACGTTCTTGTAGGATTTCAAAAGACACTTCTGTGTGCAATGGGACCACTGAAAATAATATTGCAGTGCTTTTTTAAAAACAAGCACTCCTACCTAATGTCCTAGAAGCTCCTCAGTAGCTGATTGGGCTTACATTTCTTCCCCCCAAGCGTGTTTTGGTGTGGAACTCCTTAATGGTACCTGGCAGGGTTTCGTGCATTTTTCTTCGAAGGACAGTACTAGAGCACAGGCTCACTGGTTTGTTTCACCACAGCACTTTCTCTGCCCAGCCTGAATTGCTGCCATGATTGTTTAACCATCTAGAAACCAGAGAGCTGGTTCCTAAAGGTGTTAGGGACAGAAAGATTGTGTAGGTGCATCTTCAGCATAGCACCACATTCTTGGTTCCAGAGCACTTTTGAGAATCAGGCATAAGGTCCTGTAGGACTTAAGGGCTTTGAAACATGTTTTGACACTTTTCCTGCAGCATATTTGAACCCGTTTCAGGTTTTGTGTTTACATATTTCCACAGCTGTCTTTTACTTCTAATGCGTGCTCCGGTAGGGAGCTCCAGCCCTGTAGAAATGAGCGCATTACTTCTCATCTGCCCAGGAACGTTCCTACACTTCAGATACACATGCAGGATTTACAGGCAATGCTGCTTTGGAAGCAGGTCTACAAAATACGATTTTCAGTGGACACATCTTCAGACTGCAAGTGAAAGGGCCTAACTTCTGTCTCTGAAAAAAAATAACCTAAATTTGAAGTGAGTTCTTTACAGTCACCTGCGTAGGAGATGACACCCTTCACTCATCTGCCTGCATTAAAGCCCGTTTCTTTCACAGAATTACAGAACATTAGGGATTGGAAGGGATCTCAAGTTACTTTAGATGGGAGCCTTGTCTCTCTCTTGCTCCAGCACAGGTACAGGTCCGTGTTTGGCTGGAAGGCTCATGGAGAAGAGCTCCAGTGGCACGTCATTCTGCCAAAAGAATGACCGCATAAGCTACAGAGGTATTTTATTTGTGAAGAGAATGATTCCTTTTATTGCTAGATGTAAAGTGTTTACCTATGCTATTGCTGGAAAATAGGGGTCTTTTTTATTTGCGTTTAATTAGGGAAGCAGAAATCACACTGCTCAGTATCCAGCCAAGCACGCCTCACTACTTTTATGATTTAATGTTTTCTAGTGCTCTTGGTACTTGTGAATATAACCTGTCCTTTTATTCTACCATCAATCAGTACTGTGCACTCATCAGTCTTGGGTAATATTTATTAATGGTGGGGTGGAGCAGAAACAAAGATGGAAAAAGTTCTGGTTGGCAGAGTGCCATAGGAGAAGAGGAACACAAGCGCAGCTGCAGCAGGATCCTTCCTGTGTGCCAGAGGAATTACTGGTTTTCTGTGGTTGTACTATGGAAAAGCCCAACTTCTTTCTCGGTGTCTGAATGCCCTCATGGTACCAACACGTATGAAGAGAAAGGCTCTGCCCCACAGACCTTACACCCTGCGTTCTTAAGGCTGGAAAGGGGTGGGCATTTTCAGGCTGAATGAAGCTCATGCAGATAACTCAAGTCTTGAAACTGACTGTTGGGGCTCAATCTTTCCAGCACTTAGAGAAGCCTATGATTTTGTTTATATAACTCGTGCTTCACCGTGTCTCTGTGGAAAATGGAAGGGAATGGATGGAGCCACACCGTGGGCTGGAGAGAATTTTTTTCCTTGTCTCCCACAAATCTATAAAACTCTGAAGAGTAGAGTTGATTACTCTTACAGTAAGCACCATTCGGTGTGTAGAAAGTCAGCCAAAAATGTAGCTGATAATGACTATTTATACGGTCTGTACAATTCTAGTTATCTTGAAGAGCTCCTCATATATACACTACAGTACAGTATATCTTGCTTGTTAAAACATGCTTTCATGAAACTGTATAACAACCCTAAATGTATGGAACACGGAGGAAGAGTCGGGCTGGGGGCTGGGGCCCTCGGTGGGTCCCTTTGCTGACGTACGCGGTGAGCTGGGAATTCTTGGCTGTGCGACGTGTGAAATAATTTGTGCTGCGCTGCTGTAGCTGGTGTAAGGAAGGAGCCTCTGCTGTTAGTGCAGAGGCACGTAACAGTCTGATGTGCTTTGCTAGGTTAAAACCCGTCCTGGGATTGCTTAGGATTTCATGCATTCCTAAGTGCATCTATCTCACCGCAGTTGCACTGAAGGCACACGGTGATTTGGTTGCTGTAACTCAGACATCCATCAATCACTGCAAGCAGAGTGTCCAGCTCAGCAGGAACACGCGGGTACTCGACACAAAACATCCTCCATCGCTCCTTCCACACAGCACCAAAAATCTCTGCTTTCCCACTGAAGTGACAGAACCCCAGACAAAGTTCCTGGATATTTGATTTTGAGCAAGAAATGGCCACAGAAATCCTGGCTGTGCGGCAAAATGCATGGGAAGAAAGTTCCCATGAATTGCACGCACAGGGTCAGGCATTAGAGTGATGCACCAACATTTGGGCTTTTCTTGTTGTTTTTCCTTTACAGGAGAGCACATCAAGGAAAGAAAGAGGTTTGTCTCAGTCCTTGTCACACACTGCATTTAGTGCTCGTCACAGAAGGCAGCTCCTCAGATAGAGCCTCTAAAATTAAAAAGTATACCTTCAGTCCTGGGAGAGATGCCAAAAGCTCGTTACTTGTCTCCAGATTTACTACATGGGAATGATGTGGAAAAAACTCACGGCTTTTAAGATTTAAACTCAGCAGCATATCGCATTTATTCTCATATGGTAGACTTGTTCATGACCTCTAGTCTTAAGAAATTCTGTCATGTTTGAAAACTAGTCCCCAGTGAAGCCTGTATCAATGTTAATAGCTAAGAGGTCAATGCAACTGCTAAACAGTTTGTATTACTGTCAGGGTGGTCATGAAAACAACACCTGCTGCATGAGCACTTGGCAGCTGGGTCAACAGGCACTGTGGGAATTTATCAATTTAGGGGGCCACTTGCATAACACTTTGACTGATGAATTGGGAAAGACTGGCTTACTGGTCTAAAGCTGCTCTATTATGTATGACTTTCTTTAGGATGGCAGAGGCTTCCTGCAGGCTCCAGAAAATAAGCAAAAGATAAACTGAGCTGTTTTTTCCCTTATAAAGTGACAAAAAGTGAGAACTCCTTAACAGCCAGTGCTAGAAAGACTTAAAAAAAAAAAGGGCAAAAAAAAATCCCAAACCAAAACAAAAACTTTTACAGTCAGTGAGCTGTGATGTGATTGAAAAAAATCCTTCGGCTTTTCCACCGTGGTTACAAAGGAGGTTTTGTGAAGCACTTGTGTAAAGTGAAACTCTCTAGACTGGTATTTGCAAAAAGCTCTAATTTCTCTTTAGTGTCTCTTATGGGAATAGTAACTGCATGTGGGTAGGTAATACATGAGATAAGAATTTTGCATGCTCCGGCTAAACTAAACATAATTAGACACTAATTCTGGCTTTCCATTCCCTCAAATGACTTCAGGGACAGTAACTTTCTGAACAGAAAGAAATCATATGGCCCACCTGGGTTGGTGAGAGTGTGCACCAACAAATTGCCTTATTCTACAGAGTTCCCAGTAGTAGCTCTGGAGTACATGAGGCTGTATCGGAACTGGGAATCGCAGAGCAGATTAGGCTCACACCACATGTTTACAAGTTTCCATTTTCATAGCACTTACAGCCTTCGAGGGAGCTATACTTTCATAACTGCTGCTCTTTCATCACACCATCAGACACCCTTGACTCGCTAAAAAATTGAATCACCGACGCTTCTGTAAAGAGCCTGAACACTGTCAGGACCAGGTATGACCTAGGTGCTGTCCCTCAGCGTTAGAAATCAGTCTGGAAATGCTCTCTGACAGCAGAAATCCCAGGAGGTGATGATGGAGAGGATGATAAGTGGAATTACATACTGTGCAGGGACAGGAAAGAGGAGTGAGATGGTTTGAATCAAGTTCAGGTTTCAATCCAATGGAATGCAGCTCTTCCAGCTGTTGATACGAAATATACTGAAGTCCAGACCTGCCCACTGTTACAAGGACAGCAAGAGGAGATTTTATGGGTACGAGGACACTTCTTTAAGCATCCCCTTCTCTTGTAAAAATCACCTGCTGGCTCCAGTGAGCCACCCTGTTCCTTATTTATCACTTCACAAGAAGCTCTCAAGTACTGCTGTATTACTCGAAGAACCTCGTTACAAAGAGAAGGATAAGTTTGTTCTGTGCTTTTGATTGGAGGCTCTTCAGTCATCGACAGGAAGTGTTCAGAGGAGCTGAGCGTAATTTTCCTGCGGTACCTTGAATTCTGTGTTTCAAACGGCTGGATGACGGAGGGATTCAGCAGCTCTGATCGTATTTATCAATCTGCCATGTATTGCCTCGTTTCTGTTACTTGTGAGGGATTGTTTAAGCAAATGGTTTTCCCTTTGCCGAGTACTGAAGACTAGTGCAAAGGGTTCTCTGGATGACTCTAATCCTCTGATCTTCTAACGCCTTAACCTGCTCTTGTTTTTTCAATTTATTTCTACTGCTGGCAATATCCAAGTAGTAATTTCTTGCTGGAGCTGTGCTTGAGACAAGGAGACCAGGGCCTTGGTTATGTTTGAGAGCAACTTTGATGATGCAGTAGTTTTCTACAAAGATGGAAAGAAATCAAATCCTGCATCTTCTCGTGACATTTATTATTTAGAATAAAAAAATTATTTCCTAAGCCTGCTTCAGCTCACTAGCTGAACGAGACTGGGTTATGAACTTCTGGGAGACTGGGTTATGATCTTTCATGTGGCCCCAGACACGGAATGCTCTTTCTGCGTAGTGATGAGTCTGCCAGGGGCCACCTCTCACTGGGATCTTTTTGCTAAGACATGAATCTCCAAGATAAGGCAAAGCAAGACTTTAATGACTTCATTTATGCTCAACGATCATAGCCCACCTGTAGCACTGTTTTGTCTTCTGAAAAGCTTGCTGTGCCAAGCTTTACCCCATCCATATGGCACACACCATAAGGAAGGCATTGGAAGGAGGGACAAAACACTATGCAAAAAAAAGTAGTGACATATGAATAACAATTAACACTTTGTTAATAAAGCTTGACACGAACGTTTGCCAAAGCCATGGCATTTTTAAATGGTTTAAATGAGTGATGTGAAACCAGCATGAAATGGTAAATAGCGCTGCAGTGCTCTTTTGTGGAAGCAACTCATTCTCTTCCACTTGAAAATCTGCAGTGGTGTGAGACTGCAAAACAACACAACTCAAACCTTTGCCTGAATGAAAACGATCCCATTTCTAAAAAGTGCCACCAAAAATTCTATCCCTTTGCCAGAGTCTGTTTCATTTCAGCGGTGCAAATTTACTGAAGTATTTTATGGTTTTCTGGTTACTTTCACCAGTAACCAAACACAGTCTTGACCCTTTTCCATACACACAAACAGCCAACATGAGCTCAGCAATGGGAGGTCTGGCCTTTCAGGTATGTCAGCTGAAGACCACCCTACTGGAAGAGGTAACAAGAACAAAAAGCCAAGGTCAAACAAGGCAGCCCCATGTAATTAGATACTAATAGTGGACTTAGGGTGTAAAACGCACTTAAAACCATACAACCAACAGACTAAACAATCCCAGCAAGAAAGGCAACTTTTGTTCTAAAAAAAAATGTTTTTAATACCAGAGAGCATAAATAAAACACATCTAGCACCCCTGACTGACAGCCTGCTCTGACCTGCAGCAACATCTGCTTCCTAACTGCTTTCTGTAGCTTTGGGACAGTATCGCTATCAAACACTGCAACTCCCCTGTAACTGACAGTACAGCAGGCAGTCGATTTAATGAAGTTATTATTGAATTTGTTGTCCCAACAACAAAATCTAAATTTTTAAATTCTCACAAGGAAAGAAATTCCCCTCTTCAGCGGTCAACAGCAGAACCAGAACTGCCTGGCTGTGTGTGATGGTGAAAGAGATGCTGAACTAACAGGCACTTTCTTTTTCAGGGTGTGATGGTGTCAAAGCAATGAATATGATCAATGTGATTTCTGATGGCCATTCCTTTTTGTGTTAATCTCTGATTCTTTTGCAGGTCAGAAGCGGTGCCTTTACAAGCCACAGACTTTGTCCGATAGAGCAGCAAGATCCACCATGAAGAAAATTGTACTTCTCCAGCAAAAGTGAGTATCTGCTAGTCCTCTGCTCTTATCGCTGCGGGATCCCCTGGGTGATTTTGAGAAATGGCTTTTTCGCAGTCTTTCCAAATTCTCTGATATTTTCATAGCTCCAGTTAGTTTGCAAAGACCTCAAGATACTATGGTTTGGTAATTTTTCATTTATCGTTATCAACTTACAACTGATAAATTAGTCTAAACAACTAAACCAATCAGAAGTTTCATGTTTTATAAATCATAGGAGTGGGATTTATAAGCCTTTTCGAAGCAGTGCTTCAGGAACTGCTCAAGGATTCCATGTGCTTTTGGCACACAGCCCAAGAGCAGAAAGTTTCTTTCCTTGATGCTCCAAACCTCACCTGGAGACACAAGTAAATGTAGGGGCATGGATGGGTGCCGAAAACTACAAAGCAGTCGCAGGTTGCACCCACTGAGGGTGTGAGAACAGTCCTCTCTGTTATCCTCTGTCACCACTACCTCCTATACAACAGAAGATTTGTTTGGGAAAGATGGAATTTATCTGTTAGAGCTTTCTGAATGCAAAACTGAACTGAGAAAGTGAGCCTGGAACTGACCAGGGATGGGTTGTCTGGTCACTAGTACTGTCAGATTGTTTTCTGCAGTAGCTTTTCAGCACAGAGAGGTGTTGACAGCCAGCAGTAACCTTCTGGGACAACTCCTGTTATGCACTGTCCCACTGCAGTGGCCAGGAAGGAAGCACTAGAGCTGGGGGGAATTCCCTGCATCTGCCTTCCATTGGTACTGCATAACGCGTGTAGCATCTACAGCTCCCGAACTAGCAGGAGCATCTTTTACCTGAACTGGTCCACGTTACATATTTCAACACGTGCACAAAACATGCAGAGTGTGAATCCAGATGGGAAAGAGGGCAGCTAAAGCAAAGTTGTTGAAAAGTCAGATTTTGCACGAGTTAGGTAGTGTTGGTCACCCCTTTGTAGTTCTGACCTTCACTTTCTGTGAGACAGGGATTGCTGCTGCTAAGGGAACTTTTGCTTTGAGGAAGGCCCCTGCATTTCCCTTCTTACCGCTTGTCACTCTTGCACTATTTGGCTACATGAAAGAGCTGCTGTACTTACCTTTGGGGTTTTAACCTGTTGAAGAAAAGGCTGATCTTACTGAGAAATGCGATGCTCACCTTTTTGGGTCAATGATCTTGTAGAGTTTTCCGCTGTGAGGCTGTGTCATACTTTTACTGCTTGATAATATGTAAACCTCTCCTGTTGAGGAAACCAGTACGAGATGTTAGTTCTCCTTTCGTAAGACATCAAACACTTGACTTCTGTCATATAGCTGTGTTTGCGAGATGAGACTAAAATCTCTTTGGAAGAGACACTCAGTACTGAAGTATCCAACAGATCAGTTTGAAAAATCAGATAAGCACTTTGCCCTAAGAGATGCTAAAATGTGAGATACTTCATAATTAACTGGGTTCTTATATTGTGTAGTATCGGTTAATGAAAATAAAACTGGGTAGGAAGAAGAGGGACATCAGTCTGCTCATGCAATACCTTTAAGTCCATAATGTTGGGAATAAAAGCAAGTACATGGGACACTGGCACAGCTCATAGAATGTGCGAGCCAGTAAGGACCTTTGCCCCCTCCAACAAGCCATTGTCTTCTCAGCTCTCCTGACAAGGCTGCAAAGGCACAGCTGAGAACAGTGCAGACGGCTTTGCAGAAGCACAGCCGGCCTTTAGACATACTCCTTTTTAACTTCTGCTAGAATTGTGAATAGTTCTTCAGGCTTGACTGGTAAGGCTTATGATTTAAAAACATGCATTTTTAATATTTACCTAATTCATCTTCACCAAATCCCAAGACAGGGCCTGAAAAGAAACCTCGACACGAACCAGTGTTGCCAAGACAGAGTGGTTTCTCTTGCCACTGTTTGGTTGCAGGATTCTGTTGCAGTGTTAAAAAATTTCTATATTCAAAAACACATAAAGCAAATGGTTATATTACATTTGGAATAGAAGGTTTTCACTGTCCAGATAAAGAAGTAAACACTTGCTGCAAGTAGCTCCATAGATATATCTGTCCAGCTCATAATCCTATGATTTTCTGCCCATTATTTTCAGAGGCATAGTTTTTTTTTTTTTAAACCATAACATTTCCCTTCCTTTCATTGAAACATGACACGATTGGGTTCAGGCTGTCCCAAAGGTGAATACCAGGTTATTTGGCGAGGGAAAACTATGCCCATGCATTGAGAAAAGCCATTCAGTTTGCTCCATCAGGGTTGATTCAATCCAACCTCTAAAGCTTTCCATGTGTGGAAAGTTTTCCCTGTGTGGGTAACACCACCACGGTTAACGCGAATTCCCATCAGACACCGCACATGCGTAAGGTTTGCAGATCTGTGATGTGAGCGTCTTTACACTTTTTCCTAAGGCACGCTCCGCGCGTCACCTTCACTAGTCCACTGTGCCGCGGTGCAGAGCTACAACTTAATCTGTCATTTCTGTTTAAGAGTGAGTTGTAAAAAACCTACCCGTTGCGGTCTCCAAACACGTAACTTCCATAGAGTCTTTCAGACTGGCAGCCTCGATAGACAAATCCACCAACCAAGGGCCCGCTGCTGAATGGTTTGAACTCTAAAAGTGAAGGCTCACTTTCTGAAAAGGAACTACCGTAGCATTAGACCCCATGCACTTTCTTATTTCCACTCACAGTCATCAAAATGTCGTTACTTCAAGAAAAGAGGTTAATTCCACTTAAACATTCCTCAGAATTCCAGATGTGCTATTGGAAATGAAACATTTAAGAAATCATAGGCTGACAACAAAGGCTGTTTGTGGGACAGCCGGTGAGGGATTTAGGCAGGAGAAGCTGTGATTGTTTTCTTCTGTGTGCACAGGCTGGGGGAACAAAACTCGGTAAGGATTAGGTTGGACTTGCATTGAATTTGATGTGATTACTACTAACTTTTACATGGTAATAGCTCTGCAGAAGGGATCTCTTGAACTTCAGGAATTCAGTTAAACCCTCTTCACTGTAAAGTCCTTCCAGTATCTAAGAACAGAATTTGCAGCAATGTTCAGCAGAACTTGTTCTCAGAACAAGTTTGATTTCAGAGCACAGTTTTGAACACAATCCGTGTGTCCCATCCCACACACAGGAGCGCTGCTGGCCACAGCTCCTGTGCTAGGTTACTTCACGCTGCTGGTGTAGCTGCAGTTCCTACCATTTTGTACTATTTTTTTTTAATTTTCTTTTTTTTTTAAACAAAACTATAGAGTCAAGCCCTCAAGGAGGCTTCAATGCGGATGTTCCCAAGCACGTAAGCAAATGCCGCTCAAGGTAAAAGGAGGCTACTTGCAGAATTTGAAATTAAAGCCACGGCCAATACACTTTTTTGTTTTAGAGGGGGGTGACTTTGCTTGTAGTCAAAGGTCTGTCTGCAAGGCTTTGATAAATAGATTTCCCAGATTATTCTCCAAGAGTAAGAGCTGATATTTCACGTGAGAGAAAAGGACGATGATCTCTTTATCCGAGCGACTGACCCACAGCCTAGCATTAACACTGGCAAGCCATTCTGCAGAGACATGACATTGCAATACAGATGTCAGAATTCCATGGCAGCAGTGGTTTACCAAATATTATTCTTTGGTTTGGCTTTTATGAAATGAACACAGCAAATACACGCAAAGCTGAAGGAGAACAGTCGCGTTGCACTGTTACGTGCTACTGCACTGGCCGGCACAGCTGCTGGGCTTTTAAGGAGCAGACAGGTGGGAGATCTAGGAAGGTGAACAAACCCAGAAAATGCTGTGTTCCAGGAGACAGACCAGTGCTTGGTGCCTTGGCACACCTTTGGCATGAATCACCTTTTGGAAGCATGATTCTACAAGCAGCTAAACAGTTCACCAAGGGAGGTGATAGCTCAGAGCAACTTTCACCTGGCTTGCGGGAACTAGCAAGTGATTTAGTGAGTATCAGAGTTAAACATGAAATTACAATTGTTGCAGCAATCATATCGATTGGGAGAGAACATGAAACACTTTAACATTTGAAGTCCCTAATTCAGTCGTGTTATCTTTTTGCAGTCTAAACTAACCCCGAATGATCAAGTAGTAGCACTGCGCATTTCTCTAAGCTTTGCATTTTCAGTGACATTTGAAAGGATCTCAGCCCTTTCCCTGTTTGGTGGCTGTTTTCCATTGCAGGAGGTTTGTGTTGCATGTCTGAGTAGGTTATTTGTGAGTGGCTCAGAATACCTTCTGATCACTACCTGATAGTTCAGAATCTTTTCTTTATGAGCCATCAAACAATTCAAAAGCAAGTGGGATATATCTTAAGGAATATTAGGATATTCTAAACCAAGAACAACAAAGCAGAACCATGTAAAGTCTGCCTTGCATCCTATTGCACAGCTGCTCATACAATACTTTTCCTAAGTTCTGTCTTCTGTAGGTTACCCATGCTGCCCATGCTGTAAGTTATCAATCATGGCAATACAGTCCTTTAGGAATTTCCTTTTGTGTTCTATTTCTTACTCCATGGACAGAGACACAGACTGTGCCCCCTGTTTGAACCAGGACACCCAGTAACATTACCCTGGATGGAACTTACCATAGTCTTTACCCTTTATTATTTGTAAGATCCTTGCTGAAGATCTGTTCTTTCCATTTGAATCTGAGCAAAGTATGGTTAAGTTGATGTTTACATCTGTTGGGTGGCGATCCACAGCACATCTGTAAAACAAAAAATAAGAACCTCTGTGAGGCAGATGAGTCCATGATGGATAATTCTCTGTCAGTAGTACAAAGCATCACATTTTGAAGGATTGTTGTTTATTTGTGTCTTCTTGTTTGAGGGACCTATTTCACACTGAGACAAAATATCTGAGAAGTGTGGTGGGTTTGGATGCAGTAGGTAACACACCTTATCCATCCTGTCACTGCCTCCTATAGAATGTGAAATAAATCTGCTTTTTCCAAGGATAAAATACACTCTGCTCAGTAACACCCTTCATGAACAGTGCCTTAGCCAAGCCCAGCACTCAGATGGTGCAGGAATTGTAGGCTGTTACAACATCCAAGAATCAACTCCTTATCTGAACAACTTGACTCTGAATTTTTTCAAACCCTGGCTTTAATGTCACTTCAGTCCTACCACCCACCTAATTGGCTGAATGATGTGTTGTTTAGATAAAGTGGTATTCTTGTTCTTGTTTAGATTTCACCAGATGTTCTCATTTATTTTCCACAGGCTTTTTTTTCTCAGTAAAGATTCCCATTTCACTTGTACTTTACCAACTCACTGCTTTTTCTCGTTCACGAAGGGCAATAGTTTCATTATTCATTTCAAAGAAGAACCCTGTACTGTGTTTCTGGCACTTTGACCTTGGCTTATAACGCTTGCGCATGCTCTTCTCGCCCTCTGTCAACATACGCTCGTTTCTAACCGTGACATACGTGTGGAAATGCGGAAGTTCACGACTGCCTGTGCTATTACAGTGTTGGCATCTACCGTGTAAAGGATTTCTGGTTGAAAACAGTATCTGCTGCAGAGCAATTCGCTTTAACTGAAGCTTACTTACCGGCCTGGGTTGTGGAGTCCGTGTGCGAAAATCTCAGGAGGTTGGTTAGTGCTGTTAAAGTGTGGGTTGCTCCGTGGTATGGAATAAGGGACGTTGCACAGGTCAGTATTGACGTCAAGGCGCAGTACAGAACCCGTAAAATCACTGAGAAAGTTGGAGGATAAAATAGTTATTTTAAAAAAATGTTTTACCAGGGGATTTAATACAACCAGGAAAATAAATCCCATATAGACTGGTTTTATGGTCCGTGCAAGGCCAAAGGACAGTAGCAGAAACGATAAAGATTCAGTTTGGCCAGTATGTTGCCTCGTTCTGTACATCCTGGAGCCCCTCTGACCATGCTGCGGGGAAGCAGCTCAACAGTAAGAGCAACTTCCCATACATCAGTACATGCTTTATGGTTCAAAAGTAAGGCCATTAAATCAGCTCTTTGGTACTGTGTGTCCTCCAGATTAGCGATGGAGGTAATCGCTAGAATGCCTTCTGCTAACACTACTATTGAATGCTACTATTGAGTTCACTGATTTCCACTCAGAGTACAATCAGAGATCAATTATACATTAATTATCAGAAAAAACAGTAGTTGTATTTGTTGATGGAGACTTAGGTAGCCTTTAATAAAGAATCACAACTCTCTTGTTACAAGAAATAGGACAGAGTAAAATGTTTTGCCTTACACTCATGACTGCTGGAGGAAGGGAGAATAAGAATGTAGAAGGTGCATCAAGACTCTCTGAGAGAGGCTGAGAAAATTGCATAGCTAGAAGCAAAGTAGGATTGCTTTGTATGTTCTCCAGAGTATTTCCGAAGAGGTACCATGGCACTAGTGACTCTGGTGTCTGGAGAAACATTTACACTCTCTCCTCAGGAGTTGTCTTTTCATAGAGGAATGGTTAGGGAATGAAAAAAAGTCTAACGTGCTTAAACACAACAGCATCTGCTGTGTTTAAATGGGTTGACAGCACACAACTACAACAAGATTCAAACAGTAAGACTCTTCTAAAAATCAGCAGTTTACTAAGCACAGGTACTGAAAATAGAAGGATCCTACTACAGTAAAGGAAGAGGGACTGAGATTTGTCCTGACAAATCCCAATTACTTTTGACTCTGACGCCAAAACCAGAAGGTGATAATAGAATTCTGCACACAGGCAGGTTTTGTACCTTAAACCATCCATCTCCTCCATATCATCCAGGGTGATCATGCCATCTCCAAGGAAAATGTACAGGAAGCCATCTGGGCCAAACAGAAGCTGCCCTCCTAGGTGTTTTCGATGGAGCTCTGCTACTTCTAAAAACACTCTCGCTGTTCTCATATCAACTTGGTGTGGATTTTTCCTGCAATATAAAGATATGAACGCAGTTTGTACAGCTCACTGTCACTGCTCTTCTGTCTTAAAAAAAGCGCGAGTAATTAAAATTCTACATTAGATGGGGATGCTTTAACTCGGTGCAAAACAACTGTCAATGTCAAGCAACTATTTCTGAGACATTTCTGCCTTCTGGCTTCACAAAAAAGAATTTGCTGCCTATAGACAATAACAGGGAAATAAATGCGATTTGAAGCAGACAGAATAACTAAAGAAAGTCTTCAAAAGAATAAGCCAGTGCACTGCACTTACTGGTGTTCTCAAACCACTGGCTGAAACAAAATCAGCAGCAATTTTTCTGCAAGTGCCTAAGTATTGTAAATCTGCAAGTTCCTGGTAGAGATGGGAAACACTGAAATGAAAAGGTTACTGAGAAGTGCGGAATTTGTACTGATACCTGGACACTGTGTACTCTACGACCCTAAGGATGTGGTCATGAGGTCCGATAGCCCACCGCTCTTGGTTGGTGGTATAAGACACATACAGCTTTCCATTTTTCTTGTAATTGGGATGGAATGCAAGGCTTAACAGTCCTCTTTCATCTCCTCCCTGCAGTCAAATGAAAAACACAAAGAATTGTGAAGTTAATTATGTTCTTTATTGTGTTTCAGCTGGAACCCAAAAGAAAAAAGTTTCTTTCTTGTGGATAATCTTTGCTCAAACTCTTTTATTTCTTCCCTGACTACGGCACAAGAAAAGATTATAAAACATTTCACTTTGGGGAAGTCTTTAGGAGTTAGAACAAGACAATTGTCTCATGTAGTTATCTCTGCACAAGTCTCTTACGCCACTTTTGAGGAGTGATTTGTGTATGTAATCTTTGGGAAGCCATGAAGACAAGTTTAAGTGCCGCGAAGGATTCTTTGCTGGGTTACTAGGTTGCTTGTAATTCGTAGAAGACAAATAAAAAGGTCTATAATCAGCAGTCACTTCTAATCCAAGTATCCAAAACCTAAAACACAGTGCTGGCTGCCAACTCCCACTGTCTTGGCAATATGTTTAGAAAACAGTTAAATTGCTTGTGTAATATGTAAACCTTTGTTTTACCCTGGAGGCAGCAACATCAGTTGTCACAACTCTGGTGGTCTGTTCATCACAGCGAGCGTACTGTAGGTAATAAGCAGCCTCGGTCTCTGTGCAGAGAAACCATCGTTTTACATGTGGTCCTTCAACGGGAAGGTTTTTGTTATTTTTTTAAAATAAAAATAGAAGAATCTCTGAACAACTTTCCTTTGGTGCTGTGTTTGCCACAGGGACCGGTACAGTTACATGGTAAGCATCAAATCCATGTAATGTACTGTGACAATGCAGAGACCCCACATACTGAAATAGAAGGCAGTTTTCTCTGGCTTCTAGACATGCCCGCGATATTGCCGTGCCTAAGGATGTTTTTGTACAAATGAAGAATAAAACACAGATGCATGGGTTGCTTTTGAGGTGATCCAGGAGAGAGAGAGGCTGAGGCATAGAAATAACCAGCTGAATTCAAAGAAGGGAGTGTTCACAAGGCTGATGGTTGGTTTAGAATTTGAGCCAGGCTTTGCCAGCCTTTCGAAAACTAGCGGCTCTGTTGCAGATTCAAGCGCTCTAGCTCTGCGCCCGTAAGGAGAGAACGTTTTGCAATGCTAACCACACCCATGATAACGAATTATGAAATTTGAAATTATAAGAGAGAATGAAGCTTTTAAAATGCATTTGCAATTCAGAGTGATGGATGGGCCTGTCTTCCCGTTGAAAGATGTCCCACAAAAGATCTAACTGGGAAAGCGCACAGCTTTAATTTATTTTAATTCAGCATGATTGCCGTGCTTCCTTTTTAATCACAACCACCACAGAGAAACCTGAGTCAGAAGGGGAAATGTAAATAGGTCAGGAGTTTTCCATGCAAAGAGATTTGTACAATGAAATCTGGATCCTGCTAATTTAGAGGCAGCCAAAACTTGCTAGTTTGTTTGCTAGAAAAATTCAGTTTCAGGAGGTTATCAGAGAGGTTAGTTTTGAAAGTCTAGTTAGAGCTGCCAAATCAGTTGCAGTCATCGTGGATGAAGGGACTGGTAATCTAGCTCCTTCTCCTTTATGAGCCAACAATAATCCTGCAGCTCAGTCTGAACTGATTATAGATATTATTGTAGGAGTCTCTAAGAGCTTTGACCAAGTTGCTCTGATAAAGTCTGAAGCAAAGGGAGGCAAAGCAGTTGCTTTGGGAACAGTAAGGCATATTTCAAAGATTCCTGATGAATGATTCTATGTGTTGTGCCCAGACAAAGACAGTCCTATTGCTTCTCCTGAGAGATGAGTTCAACTCATCTAAGGGCCCAGGAATGTCAGTGAGTCACAGCAGGACTGCCATTCCAGGTGAGTTATTGAAAGTATTAGTAAGAAAAGATCTTTCTGTTACTGCGCTGAGGATTTTACTTAGCTCTTGATGTCATGGGAGCAGTCTCGGCGTGAAAGTGAAGCTGTTGAAAGTGTCAACAGGTGAAAATGAAATCAAGAGCTTTTAATGAAGTGTGCGTGAACCAAGAACTTGACAAATGAACGGAACGGGGAACCTGCGAGGTTGGGAGTATGGCAAGGAGTAGTCACAGGACCAGATCAGCATTCCTACCAATAGTTGTCTTGCATGGTTCTCTTGAACTGCAATATAGCGCTTTCTTTCCTTGCAGAGTGCACCTAGCGCTTCCTGGAAAACCATGCTGCTCTCTGCGTTTCGAGTGAGCCAGACACGCTATATTGTAGGAAGTCCATTTACTCCTATGCTTCATGAAAACTTTGGAAACATGTCTCTTAAGACGCTAAAACCAGTGCAGCATCAAGCGATTAGTTAGCTTATGGTTAGCTAGAAGTCCAGCCGTGTTCTTACACACTAATGGTTTTCTGGGTTGGGAACACTGTTCTTCATCTGTACTTTCAGCTTGAACCGGCAAAACTGTTGTTTGCCACAACTTCCTTGGCTATCGAGATGTATAGAGTTTGTGAGAGCGTTATGTCGTGTGTGTTGTGGGGTAAAATTGGGAGATATACCGCAGCATCCCATAGGAGAAGCCATTTTGGTTACTGTCAAACGGAATAATTAGGTGCCCAATTGCAAACATGTCCTATTTTTCTCTATAGAATAATCCTCACCACAGTTTTTTTATCAACAGACTTTTGATGTCTCCTTTGAAACCAGCATTCCAGGCCTTTTGGACTTGTAGAAGCCATGTGTGAAATATCTCTATCTTTCTCTTGGCAGCTTAAAAACTTCTTGACATCCTTCTCCTTTTAAGTTTCCCCTAGATGAAACCCGCACCAACAAGCTGTGGATGATGTAGCAGCTTGTATGAGATCCTGCACTACAGTATTTGATGAAATAGCCATTAATGTTTGTCAGTTGTGTAAGGGAGGGCAAGAAGAAAGAGACAAATCTTTGTATTCCATTGGGATGTCTGCTGAAGACAAAGAATAATGGTTGGCTAAAATGAGTATTAATTACCTAAACATACTGCGAGCTGGGGCCAGTGTGAAATCCCTACTGCAGCTCCGCTTGGAAGCTCCCACTGTGCTGCCTGCCCGTGCGGCTCTTGAGCTGAATGCCCCTATCTTCCCGTCGCAGGAATTGCGTATTTCGCACCAGTGCTACACTTGTCTCAAAACTGATTTTCCTTGTGCCAGATTACAGCTTCGGCTAAGAAGCCGTCTGAAAGGAAAAAACGTTCCTTTAAAAACCTGTTTGGCCTAGTTTAAGACCACAAGCATGAAAATAATTTCATCAGCATTATAATAGCTTAAGTCAGTACAAAGCCAAGTAAAGATTAACTGTATGTGTGAACCGTAAAGTATCTCCATACTTGTCCCTTTCTAAGTGGCTGGTCAGGTGCATTATGTCAGTTCCTAAAGCATCTCACACCGGTAGGTGTTCGCAGCTGCAGGATATCGTCAGTGTTGATTGTTGCATTGTCATTTCTGTTGTAGTATGTCGATGCTTCTAAAAATCTGAAACAACTGCACAACGCAATCCACTTTGGATTTCATAAAATCATAGAGTCATTCAGGTTGGAAAAGACCCCTGGGATCATCAAGTCCAACTATCAACCCTACTCTACAAGTTCATCCCTAAGCCAGATCCCCCAACACTACATCCAAGCGTCTTTTAAACTCATCCAGGGATTGGGACTCAGCCACCACCCCTGGGCAGCCCAGTCCATGGCCTGACCACTCTCTCCAGGAAGAATTTCTTCCTGATGTCCAATCTAACCCTCCCCTGTTGGAGCTTGAAGCTCTTCCCTCTGCTTCTGTCGCTAATTACCTATGAGAAGAGACCAGCACCAACATCTCTACTGTCCTTTCAGATAGTTGTAGAGAGCAGTGAGGTCTCCCCTCAGCCTCCTCTTCCTCAAACTAAACAGCCCCAACTC
>JAOXOE010000405.1:6413551-6444044 GCA_028565055.1 Phoeniculus purpureus | reverse complement strand
TTCCTCCTGCAGAGCATCATACCTATTCTGCAAGTGCACCGTAGGTGGTGGACTTCCTAAGGTAGCACACTTGCCTCGTTTGCGTAGCTTTTTTTTGTTTATACGTAGCTTTTTCATATGAAAAATCCCACTCATGTTGGGGAAAAAAAGGGGTTGTGCTTAAAAGATCTGTATTTGATGAACATTTGTGACTCAAATGTAAACTCTAATAGGATGTCTTTGTATCACTTGTTTTCATCTATTATTATAGAGCAAATCAAGGGTAACGTGCCGAGGCAGTAGGATCACTCTTCATGTAGTTTATTTCCTATGTAATAAGTACCATAACTAATGTGCATTCCCACGTGTCTGATCTTAAGGCGGGTTATTACTGAAAATCAGCGGGGAAGGGGTCATGGAACATCTAAAATCTCTTATCAGGCAGTACCACATGAACTCTTCCGAGAGGGATTTCTTATTAGGAGATCCCAAAAGAATCTCCGCTTATCTGAAGTTGCCTTTACCACATCTCACCGTAGAACACAAGATCAATGTCAGGTACTTTGCTCAGCGGGAAGTGTTTGCTTAATCGACTTGTTTTGGAAATTCGGCACCAGCACAGGACAGGAATTTGACTACAGCAAAAGCTCTGCTGCAGGGGCACTCCTTGCCTTTCAAAGCTGCATCAACTGTTTGGAGAAACACAAGGGGGAGGTGCCCGTGACAGGTGAAAGGGGACAACAAATACAGAATGAGTAAGCCAGGAATTAATTGGGCTGTAGGTATGCTATAGAAATAGAGCTCCTATAGACCTCTTGGGTGTTGAGAACACCAGTGCTTTGCTATCTGAACATCTGTGGGGCCTGAGGCCTCTAGCAAGGGAAGAATTTGTAACATAAGACATTTACCTTAGGGAAAAAGAATTACGCTGATGTCATGGCTCGGGATAGTGTGCACACTAGCCCCTATCTCTAACGATTTCCCTTTTTCCTGTTGTGCTTCAGGGCTTCTTTGCTCATTTATAAAGAGCTTGGCAGTTATGGAAAGACTTTTTAAAACTGTTCTCAATAATTTTTGCTGATTTTAACAAATGAACTATTTTACTGCCTGGTGTAAAAATTACTTCAGATACAGGAAAGCTTTAAAATTCAATTTATACACGAAAAGTACTCAGAGGTCCATACTCTTACACGGAATTGAAGCACGAATCCTACTGAAATTAGAGGTGGGTTTTGTCCAGTTAAGTGCACGGTGGGATTTGGCAGAAAGTTTGTGGCCAAAGTGCCCCCATCACAGTTGGCTGCTCTAATGTTTGCAGGGAATTTCAAATGCTCCGGGTGTTTTCACAGGACAACTGAACTCACAACAAAATAATGGCAGCCCGCTCCGTTAGCGCCCAGGGGATCCAAAAGTCAATCATGTCAGAAGGTGAGAAGAAGGTGACGCATAGGACCAGTGGATTCTGAGTGCAGCTTCTTCGCACTTGGGGAAAAGCCAGAGTTCACAGGAGTTACAGACACAACTTTATGATGGAGCTTGGTTTTCCAGCAAGAGAGCTCTGGAGTGGCCATCACTTAACACTAACAAATAAAAAGAGTTTGGAATCTGACAACAGCACTGCAACTTAAAACCTGATTCTGGTTCTCTTCCTTCTGAAGCAGCAAATACAACAGTTTGTCATGACCTCAGTATTTTTGTGCTTTTCCTTACCTTCACAGTCCTTTGAAGATACCAGCCACTAAATGCAGGGCCTTTCACTTCTAGTCCTAGTCCTCTGCACATAATTTTTTAAGTCCTCAACTCCAGATTTTGCTGTTCTGCTGGGCAACTCTTTAGTTTAATCCAAATGACAATCCTCGTCCCCTGATAATACAATTCTTTCTTCCTGTCCTCCTAAAGAAAGTACACGAAGCTGATAAATGCAGATACCAACCCAACACAAACCCACAGCCTGCCTCCTTCACACTCTTCCAGTAAAACACGAGTCCTGCTCCGACAACTCTCCCAGTTATTGGTTAGAAGCAGTTACAGGCATTGGGAGTGCCAAGAGGCAGCCAACAATTGGGAGGGTTTGGGCAGTGACAGTCGGCTGTGAGCGTTCTTGCAAGGAGGTGGCCATAAGCCCATGTGAGGTCTGCATCTGGACCAAGAAACTTTATGTACTGCACTACTTTAGGAGAATTGGAATAGCAGAAGACAGTGGAAATCAGTCCTGGAAGAGGGAGATTCAAATAAAGACCAGATGATTACTGCATTCAGTAAAGCTGGCTCAAGAAGGTGTGAATTACACACTTTCCTGCACCGCAGAGGCCTCTTGAGCTGTAAGCAGCATTTATCCTCTGGGAACACAGGTGGTGATTCCACCTATGTACCCAGCTGGATTTATTTTCAAGGAAGCTTTACATTCCACCAGCAATTCAGTGAGAGGTTCACCAGTGGAGGCCTCTAAGGGAAGGTAAAAAATAAGCATGCTCCTTCTTATTTTCCTGGCACGCTTCCATGTTCTGGTCTTCATTTATTTATTTATTTGTCTGGTGTATCTGCTCTCCTACGCTGTTCCTCTGCAGCATTCTCCCACTACAGCCTGCCTTCTCCTGACAGCTTTGCAGCTGCACTGCTGTGAGGGCTGTTGTGTTGCAGGATTAGCCTTCTAGGAAAGCGAGCAGGCTTCCTTCAAGGGAACGAGAATCCTGTAAGTGTTAAACAATTCACTGACCATGAAAACCCTTCACTAATAGGGAAAACAGACTTGATGACCTTTGCATTTTATCTCCTTCTTTCTGTTGCTCTTAAGCTCTACCCACTTTTCCATGCCACTCTCCGAAAGAGGCAAAGTTTACAGCTCCCTTGGTGGCCACTGCAGTGGCACTGGCTCGGGTGGTGCCCCAAAGAGCCTGTGTCGCATTATCATTCACAGATACAGGACATGATGACAAGAGACTAATCATCCTTTCTTCATTCACCAAACCTGTGACTTTACCTCTTCCCAATCAAGAATGGGTTGGGTTTCTTTACCTTACACCCTATTTACTGCTAGCTGTCAGTATTTTTCTGTAAACACTCAAACAGCACAGATTAATCTTATGAGTGATTTCCTGTTCTAACAATGCTCTTGTTTAACTGTGTTCTCCTTGGACCACTCTGGTTTTCTCATGCTAGCATCCTTTCATGATGTAGATAGATCTTTATTTTTCTGTAGTATGTTTGATGGACATTTTCTTTGTAGTTAAAATACAGATCTAACAGCAGAGAGGTATCAAGAGTTTTTACAATTATTAATTCAATCTGTAAGTTGCTGTTATATATGGCAGGAGACTTCAGCCAGTCCCCCCTGCTTTTGTCGCCGTAAAGATAAAGACATGCTATGGAAAAGTGGTACATCCGGGCTGCTGGATGAAGGCTTTTCATCAGTGCCCACAAAAAAATTGTCTACAGCTCTTTAAAATGAGCAGCAAGACCTTTTCTTTTGGTGCCAAGGGAAAAAAAAAGAAGAGGAAATATGGTGACACATAGCAAATTTGACAGTGCTTATGTAAAATGAACCAACCTACAACAAATACTATACTCCGATAATTGAAAACAAATTCATGCTGTTTTACCGTGACCACTTTATATGGAAATGTAGGGATGTAATTCAGAACAGAATGACAGCAATTATCATACTCTCTGCATTAAATTAAAACCAGAAATGTTGATTTGTCTAATTGTAGGCATTAGCAAATAACTAGTCTCAAAAAGGAGATGCAAATGGAAAGATGCCCTGATGACATTACTGTGTCATACAAACAATTCTGCCTTTCTCCTTTGGCTCTCAGTAGTGAACTGTTGCCTATTAACGCAGACACTCGCTTTCCCCGGTTGCAAGGGGAATGTTACGCTGACATGAACTGTGCTCAAGTATTGTGGGACAGGGGGAGAAAAAAGGAAACTGTGCTCAGCTTGAAAGAGAAAAGCTGCAGGTTTCCACTTAGACTGGTCCCCACGTTGTGCTGTTGCCTGTGTGTGAATGGATATTAAAACTAGCTCATCAAGACATCACAGTAAGTTGTTAGCAGTCTGCATCTTGGAGGCGAAGCCCCACACCTTAAATGGGGTATCATTTGCCAGAAGCTAATAAGGATCTGGAGGTGCTCATTCAGTCCACGCTATGATTTTCCCCAAAATTAGTAAGGTGATCATTCGTCTTCGCAAAATAACCTGGGTGAAACTGCAGGCTCCATTGGTGCTTTAAGAGAAAACGTGAGTTCAGTGCTTACCAGAGTGATGCTGCTGCAAAGGTGCTCTTCTTCACTGAAGGGTGTGTGCCTGACAGATTTCTAGCTGTAATCACTCAGGCTCTGAAGGTACCTAGCAAAGGCTTTTAGGCGTCCTGCTTTGTGGACGAGGGAAAGGCTGTAGGTGTTGTCCATGCAGAGGACGCTTGAGCAAAGCCTTTGACACTATTTCCCACAGCAGTCTCCTTCAGAAACTGACTGCATGTGAATTGGATTGCCATGCACTGCTGGGTAATCTTAAGGGTCCTTTCTAACCTAATCCATTCTATGAGTCTCCATTTCACCCTTTTGTCTTGTTTTAAGCAACTGGAAAATCACATCATCCGAGTGGGCTTTGGTAGGTGACAATTTGCAAGAGGTTCAGGTGACACAAAAACCCAGGACAGAGGCAGGAGGCATAGGAACGATCAGCTGTAGCTGATGCTTATCTTCCCCCTGCCATCCTGTGATTCTCTCCCGAAGGTAGAGTCACCCTGTTACATGACACTTGCCTGCAGGCACTGAACAATGGCAATGTGTCACTGTGTTTCAGCTGCCAAAGGATGTGTGTGCGAATTCTAGAGATAAAAGCTGTTCTGTGTCCTAAGATCTGAAGGACTTTTGGACTTTGAAATCTGGGCGCATGGAAGGCCCCAATTCAGCCTGTATCTAGCATCAGCATTGAGCAGTTTTGGTAACGATGTGCCCTCTCTTCAAAGCGAATGCTGGGTGCGTGAGTTGCTGGCAGTCCCTGTGATGGTTAAGCGGCACCTAATATGCAAAACCAGACGTTGTATTCCCAGAGTATTTATTTACTTAGTTATTATGTAAGTACTCTTCAACGTGTTAGCAGCAGATGTACAGCAGACCTACTGGAGGAGGGCTAGACAGCTATGTTATATCTATTTAATATTAACGTTGTTTATACCTGTGTTCTTTATCCACTCAGTAGTTCCAGCAGTACACACTCTTGTCTAACTGGCACAAATGCAAACAGAAACTCATTTTGGACTTCCAGCATCTGCTGCTGTGTTTTGAGCTTCCCCATAAGAGCACGAGCACTGGAAATGTCTTTGTTACCCAAAATCAACCTGTCTGAAAGGTAAGGACTGCACTTGCTGGAGTCCTGGTTCAAAGGCAGCTGCAAAACCCAGAAAATACTATTATTTAATGTTTTTGAACGCAAACTGTCGTGACTGTACCTGGGTCAGAAATACATTGAAGCACCACACCCTCACATTTCTGGAGAGGGGCTGATTGGGAGCTGGAAGAAAAAAGCCTTTGAGCTCTGTGATACTGCGCAAGGGTTCTTCTTACTGGTGTGTCGCCATCTCTCCACTGCGACAGTGCCTCAGGAGCTGTGCAGCCCAGAGGCAGAAAGGCCAAGGTGCAACTTACCTGCACCGCTGCAGTTAAGCAACAGCCTGGATTTCAAATACTGACTCCAGTAATCAAACAATTTGAGCTCTTTCAGTAAGTTTTATAGAACAGACGTAATTTGCCAGCTACCCAGAAACAAGGATTAAATAAATCGAGAGAAATCCAGATTTTTCCGCAGCCATTTTGTGAGCACCAGAGGAAATGAGCGTTTTTGTGGATCGCTCATATAGATCTTGTCTTTGCCGCAACTAAAACAGTGAACAAATATTAATAATTTGAAAAGAGACATGAATATTTTCATGAAGTGTGCCAAGTGGAAAAACCAGGGTGGTGGAGGATATACGGTTTGCTCTTCATGACTAGAATCTGTATATAAGAGGAGAATGATGGCAATCCGCAGCCGTGTTGACAATTCAGACGTACAGGAAATACCCTTGTAGGAAACTAATACCATCTGGGTTTGGCCCAAGATGTGTGAATGAGAAATATGTTTCTTGTTGAGAATGCAAAGATAGTTTTGGACATTGCAAAGAAGGAATGCGTGAGGCATGCGGAGTTATAAAAATGAAATGGGGTGAGGCATTGCATGCATATGGAATAACGAGAGGAGCATGTGTGTGCGTCAATAGCTGATGCACACTCAGAACCTCAGGACTCATCTGTCCTAAGACAACCAGCAAATGTCTTCAGTATAAACGGCCGGGAGCCTCCTGGATACAGACAGGATGTGAAAATGATGACTCGTCGAAGCTAGCGTGTTCCCTGGTACAAAGGGAGGTCTGCTCGTGACACACGTTATTCTGGGGGGACGTATGGAAAACAGTCCTGAAGCTGTCGAAACACCCAGCTCTGCTGTTTGTAGAATTGAGAGTTTTGATTATTTCAGTGAGGTGTTTTCGGTTTAGAAACTAGTTTTAGTTAAAAGAATGTCAACACCGAAATGGAATATTTCATTTGGCCTTTCCTGAGAACCTTTCAGTCCACATTTGGTGAGAGTATGTTTTCAGAATCTTAGAATATTCTCACTCCTCTCTATCCTGTTCTTGCATTAACTGTCTGAGATTTTAGTGTCTGTTCTTGGCATAGGAAGGCTCTCTGGTTTCTGAAGAAGCCACTGCCAGCATTCTGAGGTTCCTGAGACTCGCTGCCTGCGGGATGGATTTTTGCCTCTCCCTTGACACCCTCATCTACTTGTGAAAGCCCCAGCAGTGCTGATTTCTCTGTTATTTGTGAGGCTAATGAATGCCTTGCATGGACAAGAAAAAGTTCCAGGCTCTCTTTGTGGCGCACAGTTGATTTCTTCTCCCGATTAGCAGTCAGTACTATCACCCTTCCTCCAAGAAGTTAAGGGTCTAAATGCTCTTTTTAAAGAAAAGTATTGAGAAGGGTTTTTTACCCTTTTGTGTCTCTGGATGGACCCTGCTGCAGGTTCAGAAACACTCATTATACAAGTGACCTGTTCCTTAGCTGAGCATCGTTCATCCAATGACAGTCAAACGCCTGTCTTGCGCTTATTTGTTTGCCAGCAGATTTTTAACACATTTGAACAGGATTATTCCTATCACTACTGAACATTGCTGGAGACATTTATTTAACCTGTGTTAGTTGTTTATCAGAAGGCACAATGCAGAAGAGGGTGGAAAATTGAAGTGGCCATTTGGCTTCTTTTATTTTCCATTGTATGTCAGTACACGTTGAACCTGCTCAGCACCTGCGATTTTTGGGCAGGATGATCGAAGTCAAACGCTAATAACAGACTAACAGCACCCCATCACAGAGCTGTGATCGATACGCTCAACATGCTGGTTGAGGCAGGCTCTCTAAAGGAGCAGGTAGGCTAGAAGTGTGAGAAGCGGTGCAGTAGAGAGTCCACTGCAACTGGAAGCTTGAGCAGATCCCCAGGGTTGAGTTCTGCGATGGCTAGCTGACAGATTGTGACTTTGTGGCTTGGTGGTAAATCCATTCTCTGTTCTCTGCACATCAGTTACTGGTACCTCTGCCAGTTTCACTATAGGATTGTGTGCTCCTAGCTCAGCCTTTGCTGGGCTGTCCGCAGAAAGCGCTGCTTTCATTTGCACCACGAAACACGCACATCTGCCTTTCAGGTGAGAGCTTGCGGCTGTGCAAAGCTTGACTTTTCCAAGCTGTCTATGCTCGTGTGTTCTACACGTACGCACTGCACTTGCATCCCAACACAGACGTGCGTCCAGCACCGGGGTGAACACACACCTTCTTGTCCCCCTGTATCTTAAATTCTCGTCAAATTCTCGTTCTTTTTTGTAGTCCAAAAAAAGGAGCACAAACAGCTATAAACAGCACGCACACGCTTCATTTGTGTAGCTCAAGGGTCAACTAGAAGGTGTTTGAACTACGTAGCAGCATTTGGTTTATAGTATAGAATACACCAACATCATCTGTACGACGCTGAATTCCAGTGTTGCGGGGAAAAGGAGTTTGAACAAAGTGCATTTCAGGAGCGTCCCTGTGTTTTCTAAAGAGCTCATTAAGCTATGGCTGTCCTACGTTTTTAAATATTGACACCGCTGAGCGGGGTTTCATTCTGATCCTGCCAGGTGTTGTAAAGTCCTGTTTGGGAGCCTGAGGATTTTGGTGGAGGTAGAAAACCACTAATAATTTCGTCTTGTTCACCCAACTTATATTCACTGTTTGAAAGCAGACTTTTTCTGTTGAGGTTGAGAACACTGCTCTGAGTGAAAATTGTACTGAGACGTAATGATAATCCCGTTAATACAGAACTGAGGTTCATAAGGCCCGAATTCAGAAGGTGAGTAGCCAAGTGTCCAGATTGCACTGATTCTTTTGCTGGTGCAAAACTGGAGACCAAGATTTTTCCCACCTCAGAGTTTACAGGACTTTTGGTGTCAGCAGATGAGACCTGATACAATGGTGATAAGGTAATTTCTCAATCAAAAATGCCTTCCATTGAGGGGAGAAAACAATCTGGAGAAAAACAGGGACTTTTAGTGAGTCTGACCTTGAGATTTCATAAAGATGTTTTTATGGTCTGTAGCTAATGTGGTAGTTCTGCAGCTAAAGGCATTATCTTCACGTCATTAGGATGAAACATAACACTGGTATCCTTGGCTTTATTAGCCGGGCTTCACTGGTATCTGACATTATATATTTCCTATTATAAATCTAAATAAGAACTTACACTGACCTGCATTAGACCAGCATTAAACAATTTACTGAGATTATGACTTTGAAAGGGACCCGAAAAAAAAACCCCAGAAGTCTAAAAGACCACCAAGAAACAGCCATAAATTTAAGGAAATATGAGGTTTCTACCACGTGACTTCCCCTGTAGAGTTATGCAACAGACTGCTGTTACTTAAAGGTCATGCATAAAAAATTTATGGTACATTTTTGAAGAGATTTATAGTGTTTCTATTTATACAACTTAGATGTCAACAGTTTAAAGGTATAGTATGCTGAAATAACAGAGTCACAAGCAGCCTTTGAATCCTTGATAAAATAGAATGCTGTAACATATTTCCTATTCAGAAGTTCTAATACCTGTATCTGTAGTAAGCAGCGTGGTATGTGTGACGTGATGATTATCTGCTTATTCTCCGTCACATATCATTTGTTCACTTTCATCTCATAAAACATTAGCGAATGGGGTTGACTAGGGGAACATTCTTTGTCCCATAGGCCTGTTACATGGTGGTGCAACTCTTCGGTTTGGAAGGGCTCTGCAAATCAGACTCAAAACTGACTTCCTTTCAGTTTTTAGCTTTTAGATTGATAGTATCAATGCCACTGGTACCATCTGACCTCTTGTTTCAGGATATCTTTGAACTCCAGCAGGTATCACTGACCCAAGATGTTGGATTGTCTGGAACTAAACATTTCCAGCAATACATGGAGCTTAGGGACATGGTTTAGCAGTGGGCTGGGCAGAGTGGGGTTAGTAGCTGGACTTGATTTTGGAGGCCTTTTCCAACCTAAACAATTCTATGATTCACTTAGTTATTTGCTGAGCTTTTCTTGCTTTGCACTGTAGTGAAGTGGGACCAGTTACAGTTACTCAGCCTTAGGTGAGGGAAGAGAATGGCACTGAACACAGAGGTGATCTCTCAAATCACTAGAGCTGCTGCTTTACCGGAAGGGTTTGAGCTTAGCCACAGGAGTCACATTTTGAACCCTGCCGTTGCACATGTGACCCAGGTACTTGTATGTATTCGCATGGGAGTTGAGACCACAAATGCATCATTCGATACCAAAAGCCAGAGCAGTGCACGCAGGTCTGGCAGTGGTTATTGATGCTAAATCCATCCCTGAATTCTGCATATTAAAATAACACATGAATACAAAGTCTCCTTTAGGGTGCAGTGTGGAACTACCCTAGTGTGTGGAAGAACCTTGACACCATAGATACTCATTTCTTACAAAAACAAGTTCTCTAGACAAACCAGGGTCCTAGTACAGGAAATGCCTGTGAACGTGCTCAGCTGTAAACACACTGATGACTCCATTGCCTTTGAGGTCAGATATAAACACGGTGCTGGGCGGCACAGTGGGAGAAAGATACCAGTATGGGCATGGAGATTTGTCTTTATCTGGTATTGTGGCCTAATCTTGTCTTCAGTAAACAGCCTAAGAATGCAGTTTGGTGGTGCTGAGCTCCTAAAAAAGGTAGTTCAGAAGAACACACTTTGGGTTGCTGTGCCACCCAGCAGTTTGTCGTTACAGAGTCTCTACTGACTTAGATTGTACCTAGTTCCTTGGTGACTCTCACACTGCTCCTGTAGGGCTGCCCTTTGCTTGAGCTTGGAAACTGTTCTGTGGGAGACACTGCTCTACTGGGCTCTTCGGCTACTGCTGTCTCCAGCTCCAAAGATAATATGCAACAGCTGAGCAGCCCTTCAGCCCTTGGGAAGAGGTCCTCGGCAAAGTTACCCAATAATCCTTTGCAAAAGGCATTTGTGCAGCCCTGCATTGCTGGGTTTTTTGCTGCAGAACAGTTATAATGTTTCTGTGGATTTTGGATGTCGCTAAAGTTGTGGCACCCTGTGATTTGCCTTTGCTGACTGAAGAAACATATCGCTGTTCCTAAGCTGGTCATCATCCCTTCATCAGCATAATTCAGAAGAAATTGTTGTAGAGAAATTTGGCTACGACTGCTCCAGCGGAGTTTATAGGTTCATTGGCCAATCCAAGCAGCAATTAATTTAAAAGAAGATGTGATCATTTCCTATGGTTTATGAGCATTAAATAATACATCTTTGGGTTTTTTTCTTTTGGACAAAAAATATTTGACACGTCGAGCGACTAGAATGAGAGCTGATAGTATCTATGGTGCTTTTAAAACACGAATGCCTTTTCAAACAAGAAAATCACAAAGTGTTAGAAAAGAATAACAGGTACGGCATTTGAAAAGCTGTTTTTCTTCATAACTTGAAGTCTAGAGTTTCAGAGAGAAAACACCAATAAAAATTAGTCAGTCGTCATTATGATGTCATTCTCATAATTTCCCTTGAAGTAAACTAGCGAGTACAAATAATATTTGTAATGTCTGACATCATCTATGTAGCTTTCCATTGCTCAGACTTTGGGTTACACGTAGTGATGTTTCCCATTTGTTAGGGAGAACACCTTCTGCGTGGAATGGGTTCCATTAAGGAAATCTCTCTGAAGCGAAGCCATCTTTGTAACTTGTCTGAAACAAAACAAACCTGAAAAGCCCCAGGCGGGCTAGGACTGATAGGAGAACAGCAGCAGTGATTTGTCAGAAAGGTGATCATCTGCAAGAACCATGGTTCCAGTCCCAGGCCTGAGCACTCGCTTGGAAAAGGGAACCGTGCTTTTCAGTGATGCTCCTTTAAAAAGAAATCACTGTTTCACTCTAGTCACATCCGTAAAGAAGAGGAAAGTTGGGAGTCTCCTTCTCTGGAGATGTTTAGAACCCACCTGGATGTGTTCCTGCGTGACTTGGTCTAGGGGATCCTGCTGTGGCAGGGGGATTGGACTAGAGGTTCTTTCGAGGTCCCTTCCAAGCCCTAATGTCCTGTGATTCTGTGATTCACCGATAATGCACACTGCAGATAATCTGGACCAATTTAATCCTAAGACCCCTGACAACTGTTGGGGATAGCCCATTGCACTACTGAATACAAACGTGAAATTTAAGCAAATATTGCTGTTCCTGATTTTGTTGTTGCTGTTAGAATACTCGGGCATCTGTTTTAAGTAGTGTCATTATTTACACATGGTGACTTCTGCATTTGAATAGACATGAGCTAAATGTGAAAGTTATTCGGATTCAAAGTAGAAAAAAACTGCTGGAGTTGTCAGAGTGTGGTGATACTCTGATTCATTATTCCTTCAGAGATGCCAGCATTCTCTATTACCCTGCGTCCCCCCCGAAAAAGGAATAAAGAATTTACTCATTACAATCCGTGCTCAAGTACCAAATGGAACATTTCCTGAAAGGAAAATAGCTACCGTCAGTATAGTTTCTCGGTCAGAAAGATGAGGTATGTAATAATGGCAGTGTTAGAGAGCTACAAAAACCATGTTCCCTGAGGAAAAAAGAATAGTAACTACTGACAAAAGTGAGAGACTCTGCAGTGTTTGGGGCATCTGAAAAATACAAATATAACCGCTTAAACCTATTTTAAAAAGCAGTAAATTCCTGTCCCCCACAAATTCATAAATTCAGAAATGGCTCTTGGAAACGATGGAGGGAAATCTCTCCGGGACACATGAAATGGAGTGAGTGTAATAGGAAAGCTGCCCTTTCTCATATGAAGACTAAAACCAGATATTCTCCAGGAAACCAGCAGGTTCCTCTGTTCTCAGCTCAGAAGGGCTCTTCCCACAGCCTCGCTGCATGAAGGACTTACAAAGTGCGTCAGAGCTGTCTGCATGGAAGGGCTGTGGACTCAGACATTTGAAGGAGTGCCGCAGAGCCTCCGCAATATCATAGGATCATAGGATCATAGGATGTTAGGGGTTGGAAGGGACCCAAAGAGATCATCCTGTTGGTTGCAACTAGCATTTCGTTCCGATGGGGAATTTCCAGCTGCACAGACTCTGTCACATAACGTAGCCAGTGCTCACAGTCGTGTCACGGGCCTTGCAAACTCTAAGAGGTGCAGTGAAATCAGTGGAATGAAACCCTGCAGTAGGTTTTCACGTTTTTCATTAGAAACTCTGAGTCATTGTGACTGCAGGAAGCAGGTTAAAAGCACAAAAGAAGGTACTAGTAAGGAGGCAGTAAATTTCCACTCCCTCCATGTTTAGAAGCACCTGGCTTTGGAGCCACTTCCGTGAGTTTGGAGCCTGCCTCATGAGCGTCTGAATGGGCAGGACTGAAGGTACTTTATATGGCTTATTTAAAACAACATCCTAACCCAAGCTTTAAATCATGATAAGTATTTAATGCCCTATGCGTATAATAAATAACCAAGTCCAAGGGTCTGCTTACAGCAGTGATTAAGGGTTCCGAAAATCAACCCCTTAAAATGCTGTGAGCGAGGAGGCTTCTTTCACGCCTTTCCACGCACACGCACAGTTCGCAGCATCAGCTCAACAGCTCCACAGCGTCTGGTACTTTTGAGGTGTGGTGCACATCCACACAGCTGCAAATTCATCTGAGTATTAGGTTTTGAGCAAATAGAAAATTCTTCTGTGAGATAGAAGCCAGCCTGATGTGAAGCTCTCTGTACCTCATGGTGGCTAAAGCGAGTGGATGGCTTTATGGTGAGAAGCGGGACAGAAGGCTAAGAAAGGTCTCAGGGAAGCTATCTCTAGATTAAGGTTTTGATGAGAGCCACAGTCAGAAGCACCCAATCAGAACCACATACATAGACTACTGCAGACTTGTTCCTTTTAAAACCCTATTACTTTTGCAACAACACCAGCTGGGGACTGACTGGCTGGGGAGAGCTTTGCTGAAAGGGACTTGGGGTCTCAGAAGACAGCAAGCTGAACACAAGCCAGCAGTTCTGCTGCCCTGGTGGCCGAGCAAACGAGCAGCATACTGGGCTGTTGTAACTAGGGCACAGGTGGCAGAGCCAGTGATAGCCTTCCTGAACTCTGCACTCATGAGGCTGTATCTAGCACCCCACAGCTGTTTCCATAGACTCCTCGGTACCCGAATGATGTTGAGAGTTCAGTCACGGGGAGCTCGGGACTGGAGCACTTGTCCTGTGTGAAAAGGTTGAGACAGTGGGGCTTGTTCAGCCTGGAGAAGAGGTGGCATTGGGAGCTCATTTGACAAGGGGAGGGGTAGGTGTCACAACAAAGACACCATCACTGCTATTAGAGGAGTTTTGGCAACATATTACTGTGGCAGTTATTGTTGGAAAGTCCTACCCAGTGAAAAAATCAGCTCACACATCCCATGTAAAGGTCTGACCTACCCAGCCATTGGTTACTATAGGCTCTCTCTCATTTTCTTTTTTGTTTTGACTAGAATTTCTAGTCTTGACCTGAGAAGGTTTCCAAACAACAGTTTCCTTAGAAGTGGAAGAGGAATTCTGCACTTGATGCGTGGCAGGGACTGTGCAAATCAGCATATCCTGAATAACTTCCCTGATCATCTGTAGAGGAGGAGTCTCCCGTACCAAACCATGTTGAGCTGGGCAGACCAGCACAGCAGGTCTCTTTATGAGTGAGCACCACTGATTTTATATTGCCTTTGGAGCTGCTTCTCTGTGTTTCATCTTACTGTATAGTGTGCCCAATATTTTACAGTTTTATGACTGTCCCCACAGGTACATCTTGACAACCCTTAGTCCCTGCTGGTAGCCTGGAGAACGCTTACTATCGCACCCAGCCCTGATATAAAGCAGCCTTTACATGTGAGTCTGGCAGCCTAAATGAGTTCCCAAGTCACCTAGCTCTGCAGAATGTTCGGAGTTTCACATAAAAGATGATTTTGAGATGTCTTGGTTCTGCTCCACACAGGAAAGAAACAGAACAGACATTAACACTAGGATCTTTATGGACGAGGAAGCAAAGATTAAAGGTAGCAGTTGCATAGTCTGCACCACCAGCAGAGCTGGCAGCTACCTGCACTCAGTTTTATTGACACAGGATCTGATTCCCCACCAGGAAAGCTACATGGCTGCTGTAATTTTTGTGAACAATTGGATAATAAATTATAGTAGCAGGAAAACTACAGGCAAATCCATTATTAATTGGTGTTGAATCAAAACTATCAGAGCAGCAGCATGTAACAGACAAGTGATTATGTTGCTCAAATGTCACTCCTTTTGTGTGTGGCAATTCAATTTGTTGAGCTTTTTCATGAAAGACAGAATCAGTGAATGAAAAAGCAATGTTGCCTTCTCTGAAATTTATTACTTCACCTGTTTCTGCTAGATCTTAAGTTTTCCTTGTAGATCCCACCAAACAAAACCCCTTTCACCACTATTTAATCCAATTGTGTCTTGCTGAACTCCTGAGGGTGCTGCTGAGTTATGTGGTGACAGCGTACTTCAAACTGTCTCTCTTGGTACCTGGTGTTTATAGCTGGGTGGATACTCAGAGCTAACCGTGATGTTTCTGAAATATTTTTCAGGACTGACTAGAATAAGGTGAGAGATCCCTGCGTGTCTAAAGATTGTCCTTGGTGTACATTCTCTTGAATTTAGTGTGCCGTGTCTCTAGACTTCTTACCACTGTGTTCTGATCTTGTACCGCCAGTAAATTCTGCCACGTGGTTATCAGGAACTCTTCAAAGGCACAGTTGGCTTTCTGGAAGCAATACTGGATTACACATTGCAAAATTCTTTTCAAGATACGGGTTATTTACTTAAATGCTTCCTTTTTCACCTCGTAATTGATCAGTGTGCTAGAGGTATAAAGCACTTCTGCCCCAGCTGTGTTTTATTTTATGACTAGCGATACAATAGAATCATCCAGGATGGAAGAGGCCTTTAAGATCAAGTCCAACCATTAAACCACCACTGCCAAGTCACCAGTAAACGATGTCCCTCAGCACCACATCCACATGTCTTTTAGACACCTCCAGGGATACAGACTGGAAGCGCAAATTGGAAACACAAAACCCGAAAGTTTTGGGAAACCCTCAAACAGTAACAAGACTCTGTCACTTCCTAGGGCTTGGCAACCCTTTCTGTAAATAAATATTTCCTAATATCTGACCTAAATCTCCCCTGTGCGCCTTGAGCCTCTTTCCTCTTGTCCTATCCATTGTTAGTTGGGAGAAGAGACCAACCCCACCTCACTACAACCTCCTGTTAGGTAGCTGTAGGTGGTATCCCCTGAGCCTTCTTTCCCCCAAGCTAAACAACCCCAGTTCCCTTAGTCTGACAAGACTTGTTCTCGAGACCCTTCACCAGCTTCTTCGCTCTTCTTTGGACACACTCCAGCCCCTCACTACTCCTTCCTGTAGTGAGGCACCCAAAACTCAACACACAATTCCAGCCTCACCAGTGCCAAGGACGGAGGGACAGTCACTTGCCTGCTGGCCGCGCTATTGCCAATACCAGCCAGGATCTCTCCCACAATTTTCTTCAGACACGACAGAAAAGCTTACAGTTACATTTTGTAAAACTCAACTGTACAACTTCATTATCGCAGCTACTCCCACTTTCAGTTCCTTTATTTGTTCCGTTATTTTTAGGATAATTTATGCTGATGCTTTCCAGCCCTTTTCTTCTCCCTCTCATTTTGTTTTCGCAGCCAACAGGTGAAGAACCAGGAGAAGCTGAAGAGCAACTTCAGCATCCGTCCCAGTCTCTCTTACACAAAGAAACCAAACTGCACCCTTTGCTTTTTTTACTCTACTGGTCTGGCCTGGCAGGCCACTGCCAAAGGCCATCACCTAGCCCAAGGCAGTCCTTTTACCATGATGTATTACACATTTCTCTGTATTTTTCCCCATTTGTTCTTCAAATTTCCTCTGAAAACTCAGAATGCTGTTCTACTCTAAATGTTTATGGGAAACTCCTAGTTACTGTGCTGGTGGAACAACGGCAGGAGAGAACCCTTACTGTGCTGTTGCCAGTTTATATTCTGCTCTGTTAGTGCCACTTGAGTTGGATTTCCATTTTATTGTGGGATTGTTATTTCTGGGGGCCCGAACATACCGCTGTACCTTGCTATATTTCTCACCTTCTTGATTCCTAATTGTTTCAGTGTTTGCACACTTTCTCTGAGCCTCACAAGGTACTGCTACAGAACCTCTACGCCGCTTCTATGGATTTTAATTTCCTAACTTTCCCCTTCAGGCTATTTCTAACTTCCTCAATATAAAAATCTTCCTTTTTTTGAAAAGAGCTGGAATATTATTACCTCATAGTAGAATCCCACGGGAGGATGTTGAACTTAATTATATTATGGTCACTTTTATTTAGTGGCTCAACCACGTTAACTTCCTGAATCAACTTATATATTTCACTCAGGACTCTCGTCAAGGCGAGATTCGCATTCCCAGGATCGCGCAGTTCCTGTAACAAACGGTTGTGTTTGGTTTCCACACATCCCGTATTACACCGCGAGGGCTGAAAAACGCACTGCCTGCGACGGACACGGAACAGTCCCCAGGAGACACTTGTTGGCTCAATGTGCTTTGCAGAGAGCCCAAAAGCTAAAGGGCTGAACTGTCGGTGAAGTCACGGGGGAGTTTTCTAAAGGCTGCATGTGGATCACACCGTTAGCTCGGGAGGTCGGTTACACATCTGACGCTGTGCCTGTTGAAATCCGTGTTTGTGCACCGTGAATTCCTGCAGCTTCAATACCCTATCGCTGTTTAAAATCAGCAAATGCCAGTCCCGCTGCTTCCATGGCCTGAGAGCCTAAGCCCATTGGAACAGCAGGTGACTCCTTATGTTATAAAAACCCCTCGCCCTGAAACCCAAACAGTCAACTAAAGGTTTGTGACCTTTAGTCGAGAGAAGTGGTGACACCTTGCAAGTGACAGCACACTACGATGTGCAGTAACGTATCTCAAGTGATCAGCTGTAGTTAGGCTGAGATTCAGCTGGAAGTAAACTTCCACTAATGAGCTATAGGGTGGTTTTGAAAAGCAGACTGAAGTATGGCTTGTCTTTGAACTAGATCCACTGCTTCTCGGAACTTATAAACATGACTTTGAAAGAATGTACACTGCTCTACTGATTAGAAGTGCCTTTCCTTTTCCCCCCATCACTTATTTATTTCAATCCCAAGTTTAAAATCTAGCTCAGTAGAAAAGCATTCTCAGTAACAAAAGTTGGACCAAACACAGCCATGTGCATCCCCCTTCGGCACAGTGCAGGACAGCTATTGCTGTCACGAGCTCTAAGAGCACTAATATTTGTCCCTGCTAGACTACATTTCTCTATTATGTTAAATCTCAAAGGGATTACTCTTAAATCTAACTTCTCCTTGAATTTGCCGGGTGAGAAATTTTGTTCATTAATGTTGTCGTTTGTGCTTCACATTTCAAAAGGAAGCCAAAGATAATTTCTGAAATAGAGTGTCTTGCTGACACAAACAGTGAACTTATCCCTCTGCAGTTTCCAGGGCTGTTTCACTTGCATAAAGCACTAGAAGTATTCTGTTCTTTCCATTTTTCTCGTACTATAAGAACCAAGAAAGCAGGAATTTGTTTAGCTCATTGACTCCATTTATCCTGAGCCAAGACCATGATCTTGGAAACCCTTTAACTTGGCTGAATCCAGTACAAAGTTTTTTGCAAAAAGCCAGCGCAATTAGAACAACACACTGTACGTTCAGTCTCAGAATTAAGACGACAAAGCTTCCAACAGCTCGAACCAAAACACAGAGCATCACAGACTCAGCCCTGTAATCATCTGAGCTCAGACCATAACTCTGCAAGTTCTCGATCAAACGAGCGACTGTGCACTAGGAAAGCTCTGTTCTGCAGAATTAGCACAGGAAGCCAGTGGAAGAGGTGTGTGATTGACACAGGCATCTTGAAATACTCCAGAGTGATGCTGTAACATCCTCTGTTGTCACTGGTTCCTGCTAAGACACACTTGCCAAGCAAACCGGCACCTTGCAGAGTCTGTTGGAAATACGGTGCTTCTTTTTTAGTCCGTTTCTTTCCCCAGCCCCTTCAGTCACTGCAGGACAGGTACATCATGGTGAGGGTGACAGAGCACTGGAACAGGCTGCCCAGGGGGGTTGTGGAGTCTCCTTTTCCAGAGACATTAAAAACCCACGTGGACATGTTGCTGCGCAACTTGGTCTAGGGGATCCCGCTGTGGCAGGGGGATTGGACTGGATGATCTTTCGAGGTCCCTTCCAATCCCTAATGTTCTGTGATTCTGTGATCAAAGCCCATTCCCGTTACCCATTAAATTATCCTAAGGTGGCAGCATCTAATTTCTCTTTGTTTACTTTTTCCATCATAGCTGGCAGCCTCTTTACTCTGATTCCTATCAATCAGCTCATAATTACTTACCACCGAAAGGACTACACTGTACAGAAAATAATCATGAGATGCCAGAAAAATTCAGAGAAACCCGTTCTTCTGCTTTCAACACTTGGTATAGGAAAGGGAAAGGAAAGAGAAAGAGGAAAATGAAGAGGGAAAAGAAAAGGAAAGAGAAAGAGGAAAATAAAGAGGGAAAGGAAAAGGGAAAAAGGAAGGGGAATGGAAAAGAAAAAGAAAAAGGGAAAGAAAAGGAAAAAGGGGAAGGGGAAAAAAAAAAGGAAAGGAAAAAGAAACAGGAAAAGGAAAAAAGAAAAATGAAGAGACAAACCCCACCTGATCCACAAAGGCCTCTAATCTACTCACTCCATTTCTTAAAAGCCTTATCAGACATGAGAAATGGTTGTTACAGAACAACCTCCATCCTGCCCTGCTGGAAAGCCGTGCGTCCTTGCAAAATCAGAGCCTCTCCCTACCTGCAGCAGATAAACAGTCTTACAAGGCAGCGGTGACAACTGCCACCGTGAAACTGTTGATCCAAGATGGATGGGCAGCTTTGGCACCAGTCCCAATTGCACTTTACATGATGGCTCCTAATTGGAGTGGCCACGGTGGCTCCTAATTGGAGTGGGCCAGGTTAATTTTGTACAAGAGGTTTAAAAATCCCAAACAGACAAAATCCATCCATCAGCCCGCGCTGCTGGGTTGGGATTAGGAAGCATGCGGGGGGTGCCCAAAGGAAAGGGGAGGGTTACAGAGGGAGTCCAGCCAGTCTTGAGGTGCTGCTTTTGAACATGGCTCAGCCATTCTGGTATCAAACACTGCCTGGGCAGCCCCTCCAGGCTCCCCACACCACCAATCCAAGCTGTCAGTGAAAGGGGCAGAAGGCCTGAGACCAGAGCTGTGCTTCAGGATTGTCTTTTCTTTCACTTTAAGAGGAAAGGAAAAGAATAAGAAGAAAGCAGAATTTTTTATATCAATAAGTAGCCATGAGACATGCAGCAGGGCTCCAGCCTCCTCACCAGGCAGGCTGACCTGCCAGCCGCGATGCTTTGCGCCAATGCTTGCATAAGACACAGCTTTGGAAGGCTGCAGTCGATATTCTAACGATAAAATACGTCTGTCTGTGTACATATATATATATTTATACAGGGGTTTTTCTTCCTTTTCTTTCAATTCTAGCAACAAGGAGCTGCCACAACTGTCTACTGTGCCACGGCGGCAGAACTGGAGGGCCTGGGCGGGATGTACTTCAACAACTGCTGCCGCTGCCTGCCATCACAGGAGGCTCAGGGCGAAGCGACGGCTGCTGCCCTGTGGGAGCTGAGCGAGAGGCTGATCCAAGAACGAATTGGCAGCCAGTCCAAATAACAGGGAGCTCCTGGAAGGATCAAAACACACGAGCGTGTGCACGCTCGAAAACTGCCAACGCTGGAACCTGTCCAATCTTATCATCGAGAGGGTTTCCATATACCTCAGATACAGATTAACCGGTGTTAAATGAAATAATAGCAGTCACAACACAGGGAAAAATGTTAAGTACTGACGGGAAATGGGGAATTCTGCGGGTTAAAGGGACAAGGCGGCTTCCTGGGGCTCAGTTAGTCTTGGTTCTCTTTCTTTCGATTACAGCCTGTTCAAAGCGTAACCCAAGGAGGCATCTTTTGTCTCGTTTTCCAAAAGCCACGCTGCAGATAGCTTCTGTCGGCTTGATTAATGGGCAGGTGCGTAGCCTAATACGGGATCTCCTCTTTAGTTTGATAATTACTGTCTGTAGGGTTAGGTATCGATTGTGTTGATTCTTTCCCCCCTCCCCTCCCCTAAGGATTCGACTGGGTGTGGCAAATAAGAACCAATTATTAAGGAAAGAAATCTTTCCTGCCCTTGACTGCCTGCTGCAAATACGTCTGCGCTTTCGAGAGAAAGAAGGTGCAAGACAACATCTGAACAGAAACGGTAAAATCACAGCTCATTCAATACCTCTGTTTCTTTTCTTAACAGATGCTAATGAAAGAGATGCTGTAAACTGTGCCCTAAACACCGTCAGGGTAGCAAAGATGACTCTGTCTCCGTAAGAGCGCACAGAGCGTCTTGAGGGGTTTGCATGGCATTTCCATCCATTGCTCAGGTCACAGTTTTTACGGGGGTTTTGGTGTGGGGTTGGTTTTTTTTTTCCCTCTTGGAAAATTCGTGGATCCTCAGTTCTCCTGGTACCGGATTCCCGTCCAAATCTCTCTGGTTTCTTTCTTTCTTGCCGTTTAAATTTAATAAAACACATGCTTGCTTGAACATCATCACCTGGAGAGAAAGTCTGTCTCGTTTCTGCAAAGGTCCCAGGTCCATTTTATTTTCTTTTTTTTAGAAAAGAAAAATTTGAGGAAAAAAAATAAAGAGCTGCTTGTCGACGCCAAGAAAACGCGGCTCTGTTTTCTTTCTCATTATTTTCTTTCTGAGTTCATTTGTTGTTGTTGTTGTTGTCATTGTCGTCGTTGGGTTTTGTGCTTTGTAGCTGTCTTCATGCCAGAAGGTTGTCCTAAGCCATCCCTGGTCCAGCATCGTGTTTTCTGTAGAGGGAATATAAACAGATACACAGAAGGACACATTAACAGGGTCGGATCTGATTCCCTACTTATCATTAGCAGTCTGCCTTCCCTGATTTTTCTTGCCTGCAATCAGAATGTGTCTGACGAGCTGGTGAGCAGGTGTTCAAGTCAGGACAAGCATTCACCTGGAAGAAGCAGCCAGAGCATCCTCCCATCTAGCAACCCACAGCACTGATGTGAGGATTTGTGATACTGCAGTGTGAAAGCGAAACCCTACAGCCACGCAGGGCAGTTTGCTGTGACTGGGCTGGGGGTTTTTTGAGTTTACAGCTAATTCTAGTTTCGTGTGAGCTCTTCTCATGGAGGTGGTTGGTCTGCTCTGCAGTCTTACTCTAAGTAAAGGCTCAGTGAGTGAAATCAAATTTTAGCTGAGTAGACCAGGGAACCTGGGAGCCACAGATCTACAGCAATTTAAGTGACCTGGCTTTATGCAAGCAAAAGAAGGGGTTTCCCTTTCCCTAAAGCCCTTGGCCATCCTTCAGGCTTCTACCCAAGTGAAGCCTCAGCCAGTCCTTGCTTGGCCACTTCACAGACTCACAGAACATTAGGGATTGGAAGGACCCTGAAAGATCATCTAGTCTAATCCCCCCCGTCACACCAGGATCCCCTAGATCAAGTCCCATAGGAACACGGCCAAGTGGGTTTTAAACGTCTTCAGAGAAGGAGACTCGCCACCACAATCAGAATCATAGATTTGTTTAGGTTGAGAATGACCTCTAAGAAGTCTTCCCTAAACCAACACTAAAGAGTATATGGTCTTGCTTATACCTGCTGTGGCACCTGGCTGGCTAAAATCCTTCTGTCACAAGCAATTCTGCCTACATGTCTTCCTCTACTGTCTGCAACAAGCCTTTTACCCAAGAACAGCACATCCCAGCAAGGTTGCTCCTGCTCTGAAATGTGAGGTGGAATAAAGAAATTAAAGGGGCTAGTCCAGAAAAATCACCTGTTTTCATTCAGCCTTGCTGGGGAAAAATCCAATCAATCAATACATTAGATGGAAGATAGAAAGATAGATTAGATAGATAGGATAGATAGATAGATAGATAGATAGATAGATAGATAGATAGATAGATAGATAGATAAAATAGACTGGATGGATGAATACATACATGATAGATAGATTAGATAGATAAGAGAGATTAGATAGATAGATTAGATAGAATAGATGAATTGATACATAGATTATAGATTAGATATATAAAATAGATTAGATAGATAACATAGATTAGATAGATTGATTGATTAGATAGAGAGATGGTTGGATGGATGGATGGATGGATGGATGGATGGATGGATGGATGATAGACAGATTAGATTAGATAGATAGATAAGATTGATTAAACAGATAGATTAGATAGACAGAATAGATGGATGAATGGACAGATAGAAAGATGGATGGATAGATAGGATAGATAGATTAGATAGAGAGACAGATGGATAGAATAGAGGGATGAATGGACAGATGGATAGTTGAATAGATGGATAGACAGATTGGTAGGTAGGTATGTAGATAAGGTTGATTAGATAGGATAGATAGATTAGATAGACAGACAGCTGGATAGAAAGATAGAATTGATAGAATAGATGGATGATACATAGATGATGGATAGATAGTTGGATAGATAAGATTGATTAGATAGATAGATAGACATAGATAGAATAGAATGGATGGATAGGTATATAGGTAGGTATGTAGGTAGATAGATAGATTACAGATGGATGGATGGGTAAGTAGATGATAGATAACAGATAACAGATAGATGGATGATGGATGGATGGGTAAGTAGATGACAGAGGACAGATTGCAGATAGAAGAACAGATAGGTAGATAGATAGATCTTTCTTAGAGTTAGCAAGTTGAGGCGATGGTTACAGCCAGATTCCTTGCATTGTCTGAAGTTTATCTGGAGAGAAAAAGCTGATTAAGTGCTGTCACCTGTGCATGAGCCTTCACAAATGCATTATTTTTCCTTTTCACAGTCAGACAGCTCTACTCTCCTATAATAAAACAGCCTGTGTGCGACAGCAGAGCTTCTAACGGCGCTTGGCACTGCTGGGTGAAGAAGAAGCAGTAATTAAGTGACGCTGGGAGCTCTGCACACCCCCAAAGGCCTGGGTCTTATGCTCCATTTAGGCAAACATTAATAACCTATAATGAACAGCCTGTCCTTCCTTGTTGCTGAGATATTACATGCTTCCATGAGAGTCTAGTACCGAAAGAGATCGCCTGCCTGCCTGCCTGCCTTCAAGGAAGAGCGAGGACGAGTTTTAACTCCCTACATCCCTCACTGAGGAGGGCAGAGCATCTTCAGTGTTAACACAGTTGGGCACCAGTATGGAGTAACTGCCCCCGAACTTCACTGAGCTGATGGGTTCCTATAACAATGATATTTATTGACACCGTTGGATTATCCTGCCTGGAATTTCACAGGCACAATCTTCCCGAGCTCAGAGAAAACAGCTTGCTGTCTCTTTTTTTTCTTTCTCTCTTCATTTTCTCTCTCCTCTTTGTCTCTCTTCCCTGTTGCAATAGCCAGCACTTTTTTGCCGTTTTCATTCCAAACCATCATCATAATCATAAAGCAAAAGGCCCAAAGCTGCAGAGCGTTCGCTTCTATTAGAAACACTTGTGGAAATAAGAGTTCCCGCGCCCCCAGTGCAGGAGGGATGTGCTGGGCACGTTAAAAAGGAAAAGCAATTGAAAAGAAACAGGCTCCAAGCCCTCCCCATTTTAATATCCCAGATTGTGCCAGAGCCATTGGCTTGCAGATAAGTTTTTGGTGTAAAATTTGGCACCTTTACAGCCGGTCAGATTTATTTGTTTGACCGGCTTACATTTTTCCGGTTGATTTACCTGAGGCGATGTCTGTGTGAATTACTCCACAATGCATTGACTCCAGCGGTCATTAAAGGCAGTTAAGTGATCCTGAGCCTAATATTAAAGCAAACCCCATTAACCTTAACTAGTATCATATCAGCAAAACAAAAAAGGAACTGAAAAAGCAAAACACACTGGGTATTTATAGGTCTTGGAAAAGATCCAGCAAACTTACATCAAGCTCCTAATCGGCCTAATAAGCACTTGCTAGTTATCCCCATAAAAACAGGAGGCGGCTGGGGAAGAGCTGTCTCTCTGATGGACCACGCAAGCCCCAAGCCCCACAGGACATTCTGAAGGTGAGGCTTTGGGAGGTGATGCCACAGAGCACTCCCCACATGCTGAAGGGTGTTGCTTGACCTTTTCACAGACTCACAGAACATTAGGGATTGGAAAGGACCTCAAAAGATCATCCAGTCCAGTCCCCCTGCCACAGTACAATCCCACAGATCCAGTTGCACAGGAACATGTCACAGGGTCACAGAATACTAAGAATTGCAAGGGACCTTGAAAGACCATCTAGTCCAATCCCCCTGCAACAGCAGGATGCCCTAGATCAAGTCGCACAGGAACACAGCGAGGTGGGTTTTAAACGTCTCCAGAGACAGAGACTCCACAACAGCCTGGGTAGCCCCTTCCAGGGCTATGTCACCCTCACTGGGAAGAAGTTCCTTCTCAGACTGAGGTGGAACCTCCTCCATTCCAGCTGCCACCCACTGCCCCTTGTCCTATCATTGGGTGCCCCTGAGCAGAGCCTGGCTCCATCCTCCAGAAACACACCCTTCACATATTTAGCAACATATTAATGATGTCACCCCTCAGTCTCCTTTTTTTCCAAGCTCCAGAGACCCAGCTCCCTCAGCCTTTCCTCATCAGGGAGATGCTCCACTCACTTCATCATCTTTGTGGCTCTGCACTGGACTCTGTCCAGCAGTTCTGTGTCCTTGAATTGAAGGCCCCAGCTTCCCTTCCAAAGTAAACTTTTCCATGCTTATAGTGATTTAGTTTTAAAACCTTATATGGGTGTCCTGGCTCTGCAACTCCACGTAGGTGAGGGAACACACTCCTCTGCTTGGAGTGAAGAGGCAGCAGAAGCTCTTCATGGAATGGAGGAGCCAGTTCAGTCCGTGTCAGCTACCACCGCTGTTCATGCAGCAGATGCTGCCCAGAACATACTTGACTGCTGAGACCTCCATTGCAGAACCAGATAGAGGTGGAGCAGCAGGGACGCAATGCCAAGTGCTGACCCCCTCCCCTGCACCACCATCTTCCCACTTTGTCTTTTGTCATCTATAAGACAAACTCCAGATCGTCTCAGCCCTATCTATTAGAGAAAGTCTCTCCAGCAACACTGCAATAATTCAGCTTCTCTCAGGGTTGAATAACTCGCTGTCAGGTGTTAAGCTCGTGACCTTTCCAGCCAAACACACTTATACTAACCAGTTTTTACCATGGGAATGATCAATATCTTGTATGTGAGAAAGTCCAGACAGCTCATGTTTTGCCCTTCAGTATCACTTGTGGCTTTGGAATTGATCATTTCATGTGGCTGGGGAGGGGGAACCTCCCATTCTATGATTCTGTGACTATGCATTAAACTGTAGGGTCGTGGTAGCAGGGGGACACATGCAGAGAAGCCTGGAAAAAGCTTCTCCCCATCCACAGTGGCTGATGAAGGGCTGGATGTTAGACCATGGTTGGTCTCTGACATAGGATCCCACCCTACACAGGCAATATGTGGTTTTAGTGACATCTTTTCAGACATTCACAGAACATTAGAGATTGGAAGGGACCTCGAAAGATCATCTAATCCAAACCCCTTGCCACAGCAGAATCACCTAGACGAAGTCGCACAGGAACATATCCAGGTGGGTTTTAAATGTCTTCAGAGAAGAAGACTCCACAACCGCCCTGGGCAGCCTGTTCCAGTGCTCTGTCACTCTCACTGCGAAGTTGTTCCTTCTCATAGAAGCCCTGAGACCAGAATCACAGAACATCAGGGACTGGAAGGGACCTCAAAAGATCATCTAGTCTAATCCCTCTGCCACAGCAGGACCACCTAGACCAAGTTGCACAGGAACATATCCAGGTGGCTTTTAAACATCTCCAGAGAAGGAGACTCCACAACCCCCCTGGGCAGCTCCATCTGTTGGTAATGTCCAAGGGACCAACCAAAGCCTTCACCTGGTCCCTTTGCAAAGCCCCAGGGGCAGTAACCAGCCCATCCCCAGGCAACCCAGCACCTGCTTCACAGAGACTGAGGGTGTCTGGATAAGATGGTGATGGAAGCACTGAATGATGGCTGTTGGCTGCTGTCCTTCACGTGGGATGGAAGCAGTGGGGAAAACAGGTATCTCGCTGAGCAACAACAGGCTGCTTTCCTCTGGATTTGTTTCAAACCAGTGCTAACTGGTGTTATTTACTGGCTGCCTTGCCTGGCCTGTGCTTTCTCCTGTCTCCCCCACCCCTGTTGCATTTGCTGAGCACTTTCCGAGCGGTGCTGGGGCGAATTAGCCTCATGCTTTAAGAGAGAAGATTGCTCTGGCAGAGCAAAGCGTAGTTGTAAAAGTGTCAAGGTGTTATGGATGTCCTGATGATAGAGCCCAGTTGTTATCTGCTGGGTAGTGAGGGAGGAGAGCTAATGATGTGCAGCATGTAAACCGTTTGTGGCTCTAATCCATCTGTGTGGAGAGGAGTGAAAGAGGGGCGAAATCCTGGGAAAATGACTTGGACAGCTGGAGATAAAGTGTGTCTTGATGGAGTCATCCAGAGGTAGCTGTCAGCATGAGCCCTGTTTGCACAGACTCTGTGCGACCTACAATGAGCCCTTTTGGGGGTGGGTTGTTTCTTTTCACGGGGTAGGGGGGGTTTTTGTGCGTCAGTGCACAGCCCTTAATGACTATCTGGTATCTCCTTCTTACCAAATGGGCTCCAGTTTTTAAGTGAGGAATGTGATTTTTAATGGTGGTGGAGAGAAGGGCTGCAAACAGACCAAAGCAAGACACAGGGATCCCTTTGGAGGACTCTGAGTGCAGAGGGCAATGAAGCTGGGGAGGGGCCTGGAGAATCAATCTGAGACATTGACAAAGTTGGGGCTGTTTAGTTTGAGGAAGAGGAGGCTGAGGAGAGACCTCATCACTCTCTACGGCTATCTGAAAGGACATTGTAGAGGTGTTGCTGTTGGTCTCTTCTCACAGGTCATTAGCAACAGAAGAAGAGGGAAGGGCTTCAAGCTTCAACAGGAGAGTGTTAGACTGGACTTCAGGAAGAAACTCCTCCTGGAGAGAGTGGTCAGGCACTGGAATGGGCTGTCCAAGGTGGTGGTTGAGTCTCCATCCCTGGGTGTGTTTAATAAAAAGTCGCTTAGATGTAGTGTTGGGGGATCTGGTTTAGGGATGAACTTGTAGAGTGGTGTTCATGGTTGGACTTGATGATCCTGGGGGTCTTTTCCAATTTGAATGACTCTGTGACCTGAATTAAATGAGAAGCAGTCATTTTTATGAATTCTGCCATGGTTTCTAGACCTTTCCTATGGAACATTACCCAGACAACTTCACTATGTAATTAAAAGGGCTTTTATCAATTTGCTGGGTAGTTACTTAAGCAAAAAAAAAAAGAAAAGAGGAATTATATGGATTTTTTTTTTTCTAATCCCAGAAAATCATCTACCTTAAGGGGGGTACAGACCACCACATGATCATTGTGACTATTTTGGGCTGTTATCTTCACTCTTTAAAAAGTCTTCTGGGCATTGTTTGTATGGAACCAGTACATGGACCTGGTGTGGTGTCCAGGGACATGTGATGATGGGCCACACTCGGGGCTTTGGGTGCTGGGTTTACACAATCGCTTCTGGCAAAGCAGGCCCCCTTCTCCCTTAGTTGGCATTAGCCTTCAGCACCAGCAGTTCAACCAGCTCCACAACAGAATCACCAAGGTTGGAAAGGGCCTCCAAGACCAAGTCTAACCTTCAACCAGCATCTCCATGACTCATGACTGCTAGACCATGTTCTGCAGTGCCACATCCACTCACCCTCTGAACACCTCCAGGGATGGGGACTCCGCCACTGTCCTGGGCAGCTTGTACCAGCGTTTAACTGCTTTTTCATTACATATTTTTTTCCTAATTTCCAATCTGAACTTTCCCTGGTGCAGCTTGCAGCCATTTCCTCTGGTCCTGCCAGCAGTTCTTTGGGAGAACTAGCCAGCACTGGCCTCCCTACACCCTCCTTTCAGGGAGCTGTGAAGGGCAATAAGGTCTCCTCTCATAACTGCATGGGATGCTGGTGGGTGTGAAACATGTGAGCTATGTGCAAAGGATGGAGAGAGAAAGAAAGTGCATGGGATCCACATCAGACTTGTTCCAATCCTCACATCGATACGGAGCTAAAAGCCTTAAAAAGGACTTTGCAGGAGGGCAGGAGAGCCGGGAAAAGGTGCGGTGACCTAAGTAAGGAAGGCTGCTGCTGCTGGTTTGGGTGTGGGATGCAGCTGAATCCCTCCCAGCACCCAAAAGGCAGCGACACAAGAAGTCAAGCAAAAAGAAAAGGAAGGGGTGGGGGGGAAGAATCACCCAACCCTCTTGCACCTCCACAAACCCTTCCTTTATGTGGAGTATTGGATTTTCCAAGCAGGGCTCTGCAGGGAGCTGCCTGCCGAACACACAGTTAGCAGTGACTGAACACTGGCGTTTTAACATTTTGACTTAAATCCAGTGTAAACTTGTACGTGAACTGCTGGCCTGGGCTGGGTCTCTGGTGGACAGCAGTCAGCGATGCCTCACAGGCTGTGCAGCACCCGGCCAGCAGCCACGGGTCACAGTTCAAAAGAAGCCTGAAATTTCACTTCAGCGGCTCCTGAATTGCCTCCCATCCCGGGGACAGTTTTACTTCTCTCTCTGTCAGCACTAAGCCACGTGGCTGCCTTCCTCATCAGAAGAGATGAGGAAGGGAGCCAGTGCTGAGACCATCGCGACCCTACCTGGACTACAAACGAACGAGAAGTATTTTCCTCCCAGCAAAGCTGTTCCTTTAATCTTTCTGAGCAGCAGAAATTCATGCATTACAGAGGCACAGAAACGACACGGGGAGGGCGGCTAGGAAGAGGAGGTGCATTAGAATTAAGCCCTGCTTTTCATATGACACCTGTCAGACTTATTGTTAAAGACGCAGGGAAAGGCTCCCTTCAGAACTAACAGCGCTGCAGCGAGGCTGGTTACAACCCGGTGAGTCCTGTCAACAGCCACAATTAGCAGCTGTTTACCACCCAGCTCCGCAGCACCGCGGCTCACAGCTAATCCTCCCTTCTAGCCCTACACGCAGCTGGGATGGGAGAGTCCTCCCTGCCATCGCATCACTGCCTGCTGACGCTATTGCCCAGCCAGGGATCAAGTGCTGCTTTGCAGGCGCTGGGTGGCTTCACCAGGTTTCGGCTGCTGAACAATCAAAGGGTCAATTTATGGCAGGTTATGGCAGGGGGGTGGTGAGTGGCAAGCAGAGCTGTCAGAGAGCCCTACACTGCTGGAGCAACTCCTTCTATCAGACGGCTATTAAAAGGCATTGAGTCCTCAGCTGGTGCCACCCCACAGAAATCCCTGTTAGTGGCTGCCACCGACCGCACCACAGTGCTTATAAGTCACAGACTCACAGAACATTAGGGATTGGAAGGGACCCCGAAAGATCATCTAGTCCAATCTGATGTATCTGTGATGCATTTACTGATCTAACTAGTGAGAGCTGGAATAGGTTAGACATTGTCTACTGCAAGACCTAAGACTGTTTCTTTGTGGTAGTTGATGGGATGGGCACGTGTGGACTTTGGTTAGATGTTCTCTAAAGAAAGACACAGAATCGCAGAACATTAGGGTTAGGGATTGGAAGGGACCTCGAAAGATCATCCAATCCAGTCCCCCAGCCACAGCAGGACCACCTAGATCCAGCAGTACAGGAACATGTCCAGGAGGGTTTTAAACATCTCCAGAGAAGGAGACTCCACAACCCCCCTGGGCAGCCCCTTCCAG
>JAOXOE010000405.1:6398918-6413451 GCA_028565055.1 Phoeniculus purpureus | reverse complement strand
CGTATCAGCCAAACCTCCTAGCTTGGTGTCGTCGGCAAACTTGCTGAGTAGACACTCTGTGCCCTCATCAATGTCAATCACATAAAGTGATTGCAGAAGTTACGAGTAGTAAGTAGTTAATTGACTTAATATCCCTTGGCTATTTACCACTGTTTTTTCCTTAGAATTCCAACTCCTGGAAGTTGAAATATTTATGCAATAGAAAAATACACTAAACTATATATCCCTTGCTAACATACATGACTTTATACAAGCATTGAGGACTATCTGAATTGCATTGAAGCGTGTACCTTCTGCTCTCTGAGTTGTGCCACACACACACCCCGAGCACGCCACCGGAAAAGCTGAACTCTGAAAGGGTTCCTGTAGTTTGTAAGGGGAATGTATCTCTACAACGAGTTGCAAAACCCTGGCTCATTAGACTGCAGCAAAAACACAGCTTTGAATGCCTCTGCTTCAAGAACTGAAATGGCTTTTAAATTAAGTAACTGATTACACATTTTTTTACCAAGCATTTGTAAATAAATGGTTTGATCCGATTTTATCTGTGGCCATCCCAGCCCCACAGGCCTTTGGAGAAACATGGATACTGCCTGTGAACTAGGTTTGGGTTATCCCGGTGTGAGGGGCAGCCCAGCCAAGGGGGTAGAACCTGACAGAGGCTCCTTTCTGTGAGGCACTTCCCTAATATTCTTTCCTGTTGGGTTTGTCTGTTGCCTCAAACTTTGGAGGTGGCGTTTGGAACTTCACTGCCTTTGGCCAGTCTGTGTTCTTAGGTAACTGCAGGGGAATCATCTCAAGAGGCTGGTTCTTCAGCTTTACTTGATTGCCTGGACTTATTTACACATGCACACATGCACTTGGAGGAGACCACTGAGTTCTTGCTCTTTTCTTTGCTCAGAAAGTCACTGCAGCAATAGTTCCTCATAATATTGTCCTGTGATATCCCGTAAGGCAGTTATGGTGAAGGAAAATAGCAGTAATAGGAACCACCAACATTTTGTATTGTCTTTCTTCTAATCGGAAAGTCTAGTTATTGCCCTGGATCTTTATTCAAAATTTAGTGCATAGAACCACAGAAGAATTTAGGTTGGAAGGGACCTTAAAGATCATCTATTTCTAACCCCCCTACCATGGGCAGCAACACCTCTTACCAGGCCCAGAGCTTCATCCGACCTGGCCTTGACCACTTCCAGGGATGGAACAACCCTGAGCAACCTGTTCCAGGGCCTCAACACCCTCAGAGTGACAAATTTCTTCCTAACATACAACTTAAATCTACCCTCTTCCAGTCTGAAACCAACCCCTTGTCCTGTCACTAGATACCCTTATTAAAAGTCCCTCTCCACGTTTCCCGTAGGCCCCATTAACAGCACGGGCTGTGTTCTCACACCTAACTGTTTCTCCATAAGGGTAGTCCATAGAGCTTTGCCACATCTCCAGCCAGCCTCCGGTGCAGTGTGCAGTACCGTTTTGCAGTCATTAGTTACAATTCAGCATTCAATTAGTAATGGAAAAGATGCATTTTCTTTAGGCAAGAGCTTGCAATGATGTCCCAAGAGGCTCTGACTGCCTTCCGATGTGGTTCGTCTCCAAAGCTGATCGCACACCCAAGAAACGCAACGGGTATTTCGGGTTCAAGTAAGTACTTGTGCAGTTTGCTATTAAAACCCCTCTTCTCCACTGCCCTGCAGTGGATCCATCCAGCTCCCAGCACTCGTGGTGTGCTGTCTCTGGGCTGTTACAGTGGTTGCAAATCTAGCCAGTAGAGATTCACAGATTTTTCAGGAATGTCCCCAATATAAAAGTGTTGGGTGATTTACTCCTTCTTTTGTTTCTTCTCAAGGCATTCACTTAGCATAAAAATAATTATTACATAAATTAGAGTTGCTGCAATTCAGCTGTAGGGATTGGGATTCGATGCCAGTGAGGACAGATCAAGGTTTTTAAAAGTATCTGCTGTAAATTAAAAACAAATGGTTGAAAGTATTTTGCAGACCTCTCTCCCACAGATTGTATATTCCAAATTCCAAATTAAATCTAAGAGAGAATATTACTTTATTGAGATTTATGGAATAATTTCTTTTAAAATTCTAGCAGTAAGAGAATGCAGGCAGACACTGGCAGTGAACAAGAATTAGTGTCAGCTACTAAGTGGTTTCATCTTTTTGGAGGGTTGGGTTTTTTTGCAATAATGGGAAAAATTAGTTCTGACTGGTTTTTAAAACTGAAATTATATATAAACCATCAAATTAGGGAGAGATCATTTGTCCAATTTTAACTGCAAAGGGGATAACATGGGTGGAAAACATGATAATATAGTAGCGCTCTGTTGGAGGAAGTGTCCCTCCCGCAATCCAACTTGCTGATCCTGTCTAAGGAACAGGACTTAAAAGCTTGTGAGAAAATGTGTGTAACAGGATATAGAGGAAAATTGTTCTGTGGCATGTGGGGGAAGTCTATGTAGGAATAGCATTTGGCTGTAGGAACTACGAGAGTGTATGTGCTAGTCGGGTTTTAATCTCTTTCGAGACAAAGACACATTTTCTGTACTGTACATGGGCTAGAACTCCAGAGGAAATCACATAGCTGAGATGGAGAGGGAAGAACACAGAAGCACTCAAGCACACGGCATGGTTCTGAGAGCTCCAGAACCTCATGAGTTCTCTGAAGTGTTCCAGGACCTCATTACAGATTTTGGGGTGTCCAAGAGCTTAAAGGGATGATGAATCTTGGAGCCTCAGTGGACTGTTAAACCTCCTCCCATTAAAGAAAAACATGTGGTTGAAACTGTGTTGGCTAAAACCCGTGGAATTTTCTGTGTAACTGTATTCCTTCTGTGCAATTTTGTGTTGGATATCGTGATCTGCCTGTAATATTTCAGCAAACGCAATAATTTCCTTTTAATTAGATAATTGCCATGTTATTCATTGGTTGTGATCACTTCTAAATTCAGCTTTTGGTTTTAACAAATGGCGTTTCAGAAGATGACGGACTTTTACGTTTTGAAAACCGCTAAATGTTCAGAGAGGATTTGTACACATAACAAAATTAAAGTAGGGATTATCTAGCACTGTGTGTGGGATACAGCTATAATCTATCCGGCGCATGGAAAAGAAACTGGCACTCTCAATTGCACTGCACACATCTCCGTAATAACAGGGTCTAAGGCATACAATTTCATGGAACACCCACAAGGAAAATGATTCTTTCCAAACAGAGAATTGTTTTGGAATAAGTTAGGTTAATTGGCACCGTGGGATTCCTCTCAAGGAAACGCAGAACATTAAAATCTACGCATGAGCATGTAAAATGATAAAGTATTATCTGCTTTCCCCTCTCAGCTCCTCCAATCTAAGACACGCTACCCAAAATCAACAGAAACGATGGTGTTTTGTTGACTCAGATTTCCTTCGAACAAACAGGCAATTCTTCATCTGGTCAGGGCACAACCCGAGAGCCACCGCACTGTTCCACAACTGCTGCCTTGGGTACTGTTATCTAGTGCAGTCTCACACAAAAGTAGAGGGCTCTAGAGCTCTTGGCTCACGCTTGTCAGGACTGTGCCAGCGGCAGGGCTGTAGCGGGATAAGGTACAGCCTCTGCAGACTAGATGTAAGGAAGAAATTTTGTACCGTGGTGAAGCACTGGGACTTGTTGCCTAGAGAGGTGGTAGATGCCCCGTCCCTGGAAACACTCAAGGTCAGGTCGGACAGGGCTCTGGGCAACCCGATCTAGTTGAGGATGTCCCTGTTCATTGGATGGGAGGGTGTTGGACTAGATGACCTTTAAAGATCCATTCCAACCCAAAGCACTCGATGATTCTCTTCCAAAGGGCTGCTGTGCCCCTGTCAGGATTAGAACCAAAGCCTGCAAATGGAGTGAAAAGGAAATCCTACACTGTTCCTGACGGGATAGCTGCCATTTCTGCTCTGTCCCTTAGTGCTGTTATTTTAGAGGGCTATCCCTATTCTTCCTGGGCAGACAGGGCTTCATCTGGTAGAGGGTTTACTTTCTGGAAAGTTTTCATAGCCAATGTTTCTGAGTAACTATGAAGAGCTGCAGGTCTTTCACATTGGAGAAAGAAATTTAGATGGGATCTCCCGTTTCACAGTATCACTCTGGTTGGAATAGGCCTTTAAAACCAGGTTTGGATGTTAACGTAGCGCTGCCAAGCCAGACTATATCATGTTTCTCAGTACCATGTCTGCACATATCTTAAATACCTCCAAGGACGGGGCCTCCGCTGCTTCCCCGCACAGCCTGTTCTGAAGCTTGACAATCCTTTTGGTGAGGCATGCTCTTCCTACTGTCCAACCTCCCCTGGCACAACTTGAGGCCATTTAGAGGTCCCTTCCAGTCCCTAATGTTCTGTGATTCTGTGATTTCCTCTCATCCTATCACTTGTTACTTGGGAGAAGAGACTGACCTCCATCTCTCTACAACCTCCTTTCAGGCAATTGTTGAGAGCAATAAGGTCTCCCATCAGCCTCCTTTTCTCCAGACTAAACAACCCTAGTTCCCGTAGCCTCTCCTCTTAAGATTTGTGACCTCACCAGTCTGACTCTTCACAAGCTTCACTGCTCTTCTTTGGAGAGAGTTAGCGTGTTTAAAGAGCCCGGGAAGTCTGCTTTTAACGGCACCACAGAAGGCTCCCACCTGAACGACTGGATCACTTAAGACTACGACTCTACAGAGCTGAAGGTACTTATGCTTTGCTGCAGAAGCTAATCAACGTACAGTAAGGACCATGACTAGCTTTTGACTCTTCCTAAGGCTGTTCCTTGGAGGTTTGCAGAGTACACACTCACAGTAACTGTTGTCGGATATCTCTGTGCTTGTGTTCACTGTGAGAAGGTGATTGTGGCTTAGGATTTAGGGGAAATTTCTGTTAACATTTAACTTTTTTTTCTGACAAGGAAAACCCTAGGCATAGAGCAGAGAAGAAGGTGAAGGAGGTCAAGGAGTTGAGCTCATATACTCTTAACGGTGCTCTCTGATATCAGTTCACTGAGATTTTCTATCTTTTCTGTTTCCTCCCCTGCTATGCTCTTTCCTTCCGTCAAAGTTTTGCCCTCTATGGCAGTGTTCCCATGAGATGTACCCGCAGTGTTTTATCCCTGGCTCAAAACCAAGAAAGAAGTAGAACACCTCTATACAAGTGGCGATGTGATCAAGCCACTCTAAGGACACTGCTTTGTCGGGGAGTCTGCGCTAGGTACTGGGGGAAGCTAAAGCAACAAAATGCAGCCGTTCTCGCTGGCTGCACTATCCATGACCCTGTAGTCAGCAGCTACACCTCAGCCCCGGCAGAGTTTGGCCACAATCAAAAAAAGTAGCAATAAACTGGAAATAGCTTCAGGGTCAGACAGGACAAGCAACTGAACATGAAGCCCAAGTGCAGTCGCGTACCTAATCAGCTAATGCAGTCTGTGGCTTTATAGTAGAAACCCACTGTGTGACTCTAGGGGCTGACCCGTACTGTTGGCAGCAGGGATGTGTAACCTTGGCTGCTCTGGACAGTTCTGTGGGCCTTATTTTGAAAGAACCTTGGCAAGCTGAACGGTTGTGGGGAACAGTTGTACATGTCCTGGATTGGAGTTACAGGGGCACGTCTCACTCATGTCCTCACTCAACCTGGGGGCAGCTTCCTTCTTTTCACCATATTCTTGAGTCAGAGAAGAAAAGGTGAAGAGTGACAGGAGGGACCTGAGCAGGTGCCAAATCCCTCGGCACATACTCCAATACCTAAGTAGCCACCATGATATAAAATAGATCTGAGAGGGCCACGGATGCTGAATCAGCAACCTCTTCATTAAGATCCATTTGTGGCTACCAACAACTAAGTTGAAAAACAGAAGATCAAAAAATGTTTCCTGCTAGCTGTGCTATCAAAGCGAATTAGAAATTCACAGGTGCACAAAGAACAATAAGAACAATTGTTAACTGGCTGTTCAGAACTGCCTTTTTACTATTTTTTAAGTTATTCAGGAATCCTGTATCTAATTTTCACTTGAGTAGGGCTCTGGGAAGCACAAGCTACCATCATCCCTCCATGGCATCTTTTTTTCTTATGAAATACTTCTACATGATTGTGCTAATTCCTTTGGAGATACTGGCAGCATATAAAATTATCACTTCTTCTCTTTCATTTGAACTCCTTAAAATTCAATCACATCACTGTCAGTAGATTTTACTGCAACCATGATTTTCAAGCAGAGACCTCAGTGACTTCCCTGAGCATTGAATAACAAAGCATAATGAAGCAGATGCAATAAAACATGTCCATTAGGTTGTATCCATCTCCTTAGTGAATCGTGAACCATTTTCCTGTTTATATCCCCAGACCTTCACTGGATTGACTGACAAGAAGCGACTCCAGATAACCCTACTGATGTGCTGGTGAAGAAGCCCTGCGAGCTCGCTCACAGCAACACCAGGGGCTCCAAATGCATTTCATCAACAGAGGAACCGCTAATTCCATTAGAGGAACAAAGCAGCACCATGGCTCACTGCTATGCAATGAAGTCACCACTCTTCCCCTAGTGTTGTCTGTTTCCCTCCTTAGCTCCTTCCTTAGTGCCAGGGCTGTGGCAGCGACATGATGTTAGTGAGATCAGAACCAAAGGCCAGGACTGTTTTTATGAAGGAAATATTTCTGCTCCTTGGTTATATCAGCCTCAGCGTAGTTAGAGGATATTCTTTGGAAAGTCATTGTGCAACAGATTTGCTTGCTTGCGACAACATAGCGATTTCATCCCTCCCGAAAATGAAGAGAAAATCAATCAACTACCACTGTTTCACCCGTCTAGTACACTGAAACTGTCTTACTGGGATTGCTTCTCAGAGACACCTGTTTAAACTACCTTTTATCCAGCCACAGCTGCCTAATAGCAATTATGATGAACTGGGTACAGCACATGGCTGGAAGAGTCGTTTGAAAAAATACTTGTACTCTTGTCACTTGAGTTCAGTGTTTGGCCACATTTCAGATGCAGACAAAAACCTCTGGAAACTGAGGAACCTTTTGCATTGTTTTTTTTAGAGGAAAAAGGCTTGCTTGCCTTTTCCTGCGACCAGTGCTCCAAGGCTGGATAAAAAATGGGCAGGTTTTGTTTAGTTCAGTGAAGAGTCTCTATATTAACTCAAGAATAACATCATGAGGATGATGCTCTACAGGAATTAGATGACGTTTGAGTTCACATCTATGAATCTGTGAAAATGGACAGAGGACTCGAAAAGGACTACGTGCTACCTTGGCCAAATACTTGACTGGAACATACGGGTCTGTGTTTGATCAGGGACAACTGAAAGGTAATCTATTTCATTTTACGTTTTGCTTACACCACTCTATGAGCAGCACCAGGCAACCTGTGTTTGTACAAATTCATCCAGCTGCCACGACAAGCTTTTCCTGAGTAAGCAGACACAACACACCCCGTGGTTCTTGCACTTTCGACTGTGGATGCAGTGGTTTAGGTGGTCACTTGGGGCTTTTAATTGCTTGCTCTACACTATCTGCACTACCTGCTGGAAAACCGCCTGTCCATGTTGGTCTCTCCTTTACCGATTTCTAGTGTTAAAGTGTGTAACAAGTAAGTAAAATCAAAAGTCAATTTAAACAGACGATTTAAATGGAATAATTGCTAATGCTGCCATACTGATCTTGCATCCCTGTAGGTAAAGAATCATGGAGAATGATTCTAGGAATCAGACTGCAGAGGATAAACATTAAAACATTTAAGAACCCTTGTTCTAAACCTACTACTTGCATTAGGTGGGCTTAGGCTTATTCTATTTATTTATTATTGTATATAATGTGCTCATTCCTCAGATTCTTTCCCCCTTCTATTCTAAGAGCCGGAGCATTGCTCCTAGGCACATTCCCTTTCTCCTTACCTGTGCAGTGCATAAAGCCCCCGTTCTTGCGAGCCTGCCTCAAACACTGCAGTACAATTATCCTCAGTCACTGGACTGTTGTCTCAGGGAATTGAATTAGACTTTCTAGCTTAGAGAACACAAAATGATTTACACAAAATGTTATAGTTGAAACAGATCCAGTTGAGAGTCTTATGTGATGGCTGGGGTAGTAGGGACTAAAAAGATCAAGTCACTGATTTAAAACAGAACTAACAGTTGAATCTCAATCTGCGGTAGCTGTTGACAGTCATATCAGGCAGACTCCGCCTGTTCAAAAGCAGGGAAAGCACATTCCCACCGAGCCTTGTCTTTAAGTTCCAGCTGTCAGAGGTTCCTTGAGGAAGGCTTGTTTGGGACCATAGCAATTCTGCGAATGTTTCTGAACTACTAGAATTTTCAGATAAGAAATGTGAAACAACCTTAGACTGACGTTCCAAAATACCCTGACAAGTCCCTCCTGTTCTGGCATCTTGAACATAACGGCAGAGAGGGAAGTGCTCAGGCAATCACACGATCATATGCACCAGCTTCTTTCCTGAAAAAGCTGTAAGATGCTTCATTCCTCTCTCTCTTTCAGTACAAAACAAAAACCTCTGAGATTTTACCTCATGAAAAGACTGTCTTAGCTGCCTTCTTGTAACTGAAATAACAATGATTATTTGTTAGCATGTGCTCTGCATTTTCAACTAACAGAGCCTGTCACGCGTGCTACTTCAGATGACTCCTTCGAGAGCGCGTTAGTGTATCTTTCACCCATGAAGCCTTTATCAGGCATAGACCTGACAGTTCCAGGCCAGAACTGACTACAGTTCCATTTTGCTTTAGATGGCTGGATTGTAGTTGCACGAGGGCTATAAAATATGGCAACGAATCAACCCAGAACAACACTTAGAGCATTTCTAACATAAGAGATCCGCCAACAGACTCAGCAGTGTTCCATCAGTACTTACCCCATACCTCTACGGAATTTCTTACCTCCACTCTCTAAGGAGCCCAGCAATGCCCATCACCATTCGCTGCCTCGACCATGAAAGTCCTCCCATCAAACACAGTGAGAGCTGTTGCACCAGCTGGCCCCACAGCTGAATTTAGTGAGTCAGTCCCTTTTTACCTGCACCTCCCACACTGGAGGCTGAGCAAAGAGGGACTGAGCACCACTGCCCCTCTCTCAGGGGTCCTTGACCATCCCAGGCCCTGACCTGTGTTCAGTTCCTGGGGCACTGCTGAGCATCTGCAGGCTAGGGGTGGCCCTGAGCCAGGCTTGCACCCACTGGAATGACTGTAAAACGAGACTGAATCCAGTGGGGTGGAAATGAGCCCAAAGGAGGAAAACACAAACATAATGCTTCTAGGATACTGGTGCTGGATAGTATCTTCTGAATTTAAAGCGAGGAAAAACAAAGGGAAATAGACTAATGTGATGACAGTTACAGGATGCTGTGTTTTTCCTTCCTGAAACAAGGAAGTTTTCCCTTCTCTGCTGGGTAGAACTGACAATCTCTGAAAAGCTTTTCTCCCTTTGTTCCCCACACACAGGCTAAAATATAAACAGGTAGAAATAAATAGAAGGTCCAACCTTTATTCCACTTTGAACCAGCTTGTGTATATCCAAAAAAGGTTCCTTGAAGATGTCTCCTTCAGGGCTGAAAATCTTCACATATCCTTCCTTCTCGAGAATAAAGAGGCGATGGGATCCATCCCCACAATGTACTGCTCCAACGGGCTGCCGTAGTCCACCCACAACCTCCTGAATACAGAAGCAGTTGTGTTTGTGTTTTCTACGAAAAATAATTAAAAACTAGTGAGAAATGTCTTCTTTCTGGTAACCACGACAGAACAGTGTCCCTGAAACATGAACAATCTATTTCCTCGAATACATGCAAGCAGACAATACTGAAAATCAGTTTGAACTTCACTTGAGCAAAATTTGGTTTGCAAACAAGAAAGAGAAAATTAACCTCGGATCTGAAATGTAGAGGAACAGTAGAGAGAGTATTTGGTAAAAAACCTGAAAACTCTATCAATGTGACACTTCTGCTCTGCTGTGAGAAAGGAAATTCCTGCCATTGACACAGCTCAGGTTCTAGAGCCCATTTCAAAATAAGGACCTGAAGGGGACAGTCTCCTTTGGTCATTTTCGTAAAGAAAACTGTGTGAATAAATTAATTAAAGAACAGGAAGTAAACATTTCGCCAATAAGCTTAAATTAGACATTGCTTCCTAGAACGACGCCTGATCCACATGGTGGTCCATAACCAAGACCCGCAGGGTGGATCAGACCAGGATTGTAGCAGCTTTTCAGCACCGCAGATATTGACTGGTGCTGAAATCCTGCAGCTAACGTGACCTTCTCTTTAGCTGAACATCAGCAGCAGCGAAAGAGAGTAACATCTGGAGAACACAGCTGCTGAGGATAAGCACACACTGAGCTGTTCCCTGTGAAAACCACAGGCTTTGCTAGGGCTGGGTTTTTTTCAGATTAAATAGCATTTATCGTTATGAACCTGCTGATCTCTTCCTCTTTGTCGTACTCTTCCATGTGGTCCAGGGAGTTAGAAGCTGGCCCTCGCACTTGTTTTCTCGGGAAGTCTGGGAAGCATACGCCACCATCTTTTCTTGCATAGTAAAAACAAAACTCATCAGCTGTAGTTTGGAGGAAACCTTAAAAATGCAAAAGAGCATAGAGATAGTATTTAGTGTGCTGGCGTGCCTGCAGTTCTGCGTCGTCAAACTGCTCTTTAACCAGATTACACAGTCGGTGGAGAAAGAAGCCGTTTCAAACAAAGTGCTCTCTGCGGAAGAGGCCTGCTCTGAACAAATACAGTCCCAGTATTGCCTTCTGCAGTTCATTCATCTGTATTTGCATTAAACCTTATTGTCACTTTCCTGAACTGAAACCAATAATGCATTCAAAACGCTTCTACAGTTCACTCATCAAAAAAAGAAGAGGCAAGGTTCAGAGCTCAGGCTCTGACACACTTTTCCCTCACTCCAGCGCTATGAACCAGGTGCAGTACCTGCCGAGAAATAGCCAGAGCTGCTTCCATGAAGCTTTTCTTTTTTCAAGTGGCTTCTTGTAGTAAAAAATTCAGCGAAGACTTTGGTAAAAGACAAGCAGGAAAGGCTCTGTGGAATACTGGCAGCGAAGGACATCAGTTGGAGAGGTGAGTAATTAGCTGTCACAGAAAGCAAGAAGTACTGCTGGAAACTGCACCGTGTTGACATGCAGTTGGCCTCTGTTTGACTTCCAGCATTGCAGTGGGTGACCACATTGTCCCACTGCAAGGTCTGCTTCCTCGGATCACAGCCCCTGCAAAGAGGGATATGTCTCACGCTGCACTGGAGCTGGCTTTAAGCTTGCTTGGATGAAAGGTGGTCTTTAGGTTTTAGGGTAAAATACGAAGGAGTTTGAAGACCCAAGGAAAAAAGACGTTTGTAAAACGAGAGCCTTTGAGGAAAACCTCTGCCACTACTGATATTAAACTGTGCTTAATGACAGCAGAAATAGAGATTTCTGTCCACAAAGCTATTTCTAGTCATTTCTATCCTGTTTTTCATCATCAGGATTAAATCTAAGACGACAGACTTTGGCAACTTGTACACGTACTATTTCACTGAAACATTGTTCAGACAATATGTCTTAGGTTACCTCTTTCCTCTTTTGCATTACTGGCAGGCTCTGTTAGGATGCACCAAGGTCCAGGACGTAACTCATAGGATACGCAGAATTAGCACTTAATTGGACTTTGAGACCTAATTTATGCATGGCTTTTCCACTGGTGAATACTGCAGGAATCCATAGATCCTGGACAGAAAACCTCTGCCTTACAACGTACCAGAAGGGCTTAGCAGAGGCAGCTGTGTTTTGTTGGAAAATGCCCGCTTCTTGACAGTCAAGCTCTTTCAGAAACATTATCAGTTTGGACAAAATTTGAGTTAGCATGATGTTTCTGGTTCAAACTCAAACTTGCGATCTGAATGAGAAAGAGAGAATCAGACAGCAAGCCTCGTATCACTATACTCCAATGTCTTGTAATTAGGGGGTTTCATTAGGAAGAGGAATATTCAGGTCAATGCCCCTCATCTGTCAGGCAAGAGTTTGACCCTGAGTCTCCCATTTCCCAAGTAAATGGCCTAACGACGACTTTATTAGCTATCCTGGGGTGGTCTCTCTGCGGCTTTCTTCATGGAAAATTTCGAAAGAGTTCAATTTCTTCCTTATGTGGAATAGGAAAATTTTTTAGATCCCAGAATTTTTGTGGAGTGGAAAGCCTTTCCCACCCAACTATACTTCTTTTCATATGCATCTTCCTTTAAAAATACTGGAAAAAGAGCATGACAAAGCCTGCCTTTGGTTTCTATAAAATACTATCTGGAAACACATGGTAGTGTGTTGTGGTGTAAAAGTTTAATTACCATGATTTGGAGCTTCAGTAAATACCATCTCCGAGGAGCTGGTTTTAATTTATAGCAGATATTTGGAGAAGTGGGAGATATAATTTCAAGTGGAACAACCGAAGAGGACCCCTGATGTAATCACGGAGTAGTACTCATTCCAAGGACTGTGGATGCAATGCCAAAATCAAAGGGCATGTTCCTGTGCAACTGGATCTAGGTGATCCTGCTGAGGCAGGGGGACAAGACTAGATGATCTTTCGAGGTCCCTTCTAATCCCTAATGATTCTATGATTCTGTGATTCTATGACTTAGGAATATGCAGTTCTGTCTGTACGAACGTATTTAGCTGGGCGAGGGGTGTCACCCCGCACTATGCAATGGCAAGTTAAAGGGGTGCAGCTCCTAAGAACTCACACAACTGTGCAGGCATACCAGCCACTATCTACTGAAGATAAATGGCTCTGGGCTTGGATGTTGGACTAGATGATCTTTCGAGGTCCCTTCCAATCCCTACTGTTCTGTGAGTTCGTGATTATCTTTAGTCAGAAGAACTGAGAGCACACTATGATCGTGCTGTTCACTCAGGGCATACTCCTGTCAAACAACAATCAGATGCAAGCTCACTTGACTAGCACCTTATACAACGCCTTGTCCTACACGTGAAGCCAATGACATGAGATTTCCTTATGAACTATTCTGTCGCACACTTGAGCACACATTGCATTGGAGCTGCCTTTTGCTACTTAGCAAACCTTTCTTCAGTGTGACCCGACAGAGGGTAAAGCTCGTGGTCCCTTTGCCTTAGAAATATTTGTTAAAACAGTGGGGTTTGAATTAGAATAGGAAAATCAGTAAATTGCTGCAATGCTGCATTGGCAGGCAGAGGGTAACCTCTGTGCAGAGGGTTTCACCTGTGCACAAGGGAAGGCATTTCCTTCTATGACAAGCACAGTAACTGACAAAATCAAATCTGCCCGTGTTGGATACACTGGACTCCACAGATTGGCAGCTTCCCGATTGCTGCTTCTCTGCTGTCTGCTCGTAGCCAGTGAGTTCTTGCTTCTTCATGCTTAGATAGTAGGGTCTTCAGAGTTGGGTTTGCTGTGATGAGTTTGTTCAGTGTCCAGAAAAAAACAGCCCCTGACAAGTGCCTTGAGCTCTGGGATTGTTTGGAGAAGAAAGAAAAAGATCACTTTGCTCAGTCTGGGTTTATTCAAGTACAGCTCCGTCACTGTCCTCTGCAAGAAATGCGCCTAATAAGGGCTGCAGCATTGGCTCCTGTGTGGGTTTCTGTACTGACTGCTTTATTTTAAAGGACTCCCAGCTCTAATCACGAAGTTCCTACCATCTGTGGCCCAGCAGAGCGCTGTCCCTGTTAACAACGGAAATCACAGAGAAGTTTAAACACCATGTTCAAGTTTTGTACCTGTCAGGTTTCGCACAGGCTTGCACTCCTCTGTCTTGCAAATGAGAACTAAACAGCAGACTTTTCAGGCAGGGCACTTCCAGTAGGGGCTTTCTGCGTTCACCTTCCTAAAAAGTGTGGGACGTTTGCATGACTTCAAGCTTGTCAAAGGAAAACTGCTCTCAGCTGATCCTCTTCTCCACTCCACACTCATATTTGAGCTGCTGTTCCTCACGTTGTATCTTCCTTCTTGTGCCACCTTCACCAGACTCCACATTGCTGGCTCCCTTGCTCTGTGCTTTTTGCTTTGATGTTCAGCTCTAGTGTCGGGGAGCAGGTGTTCTGGTCTTTACAGCAAGTCAAGGCCCCATCCACGCGCTTCGCTTCTTGTACAGCACATGGGATGGAATATCACACACTTGTTGAGTTGGACCCACACTGGCTTAGAGGACATCTGGAAGTGTGGCTCACCTGCTTTATTCCTGGCATGACCGTGGACAAACTGTTCAGTGGGAAACAGTTCAGTTTGGGGGTTTTTATTCCTGATTTGCACTCCTGACAGCTAGATCTGAAGGGGCAGTGGGGGTCAGCTGTAACATAGGAGGTTCCGTATCAACATGGGAAAGAACTTCTTCACAGTGAGGATGACAGAGCACTGGAAGGGGATGTCCAGGGGGCTGTGGAGTCTCCTTCTCTAGAGGCATTTAAAACCCACCTGGATATGTTCCTGTGCGACTGGATCTAGGTGATCCTGCTGTGGCAGGGGGATTGGACTGGATGATCTTTTGAGGTTCCTTCCAATCCCTAATG
>JAOXOE010000405.1:6387989-6398818 GCA_028565055.1 Phoeniculus purpureus | reverse complement strand
TCCTGTGCGACTGGATCTAGGTGATCCTGCTGTGGCAGGGGGATTGGACTGGATGATCTTTTGAGGTCCCTTCCAATGTCTAATGTTCTGTGATTCTGTGTATACAAAACCCATGTTCTCCTCTCTCTTCTCACCTCTCAGTGAAAACTAAATCAAGGATGTGATTACAAACCGATTGTTTCCAAATGCAGTACACATCATTTCCTACTGGTTTTCAAATGCCTAGCGGCCCTTTCTCATTCTCACATGCAGCATGTCCCTGCACACAGGCAACGTCAGGGTTAATTTCCTTGATGTTCTTGCTGTTGATATCAACATTATGGGCCACCACTACTTTTCAAGTTGACTGTATTGCCTGTATTAACTATTAGCCAACTGTTAGAACTTCGACAAGCGTTGCATGAATTGCTCACATTGGCAGCATTTTGGGTTCAAGAGCCCCTATTTGGAGTTAAAAATTCCAACTGAGCATCTGTTCTGATAGTGCCAGGATCAAGATCTGGACCTGGCTCTGAATTCATCCACAAACATCTGGAATCCATTTCTTCAAATCACAGCAATGGAGAACACACCAAGCAAGATCTGGCTGATGTCCTTGGGTGGCAGAATGCACCACGGCTGTGGCCTCATTTGTTCCTCACGTTATGTCACTTATACTGCTCGTGCCTGGAGGACAATCAGCTGTGCCTTTCTTTACCATCTCTACTAGTAATAGACATTAGACAGTCTTCTCTTGTGACCTTGGAAAACTTAATGTTCACGTTAATTGAGGACTCTTGATTAAGTCACTTAACTCTGGTGTCTCCATCAGTAGTCACTTAGACTGTGGTTATAGTAAAGATGATGAATAATGAGAACAGTCACCTAGAATGAAGCAGGGAAGTTCTAATCTCACTGACTTTGTGAAACACTTTGTTCTCCTGTGCTAACCTATCCATACAGTCCTAGCAGCTATTGTTGCTATTTGAATAAGGAATCGTGTCTTCCTGAAGAAGGCAGTGGGAGTCCTGATAGAGTCAGTAACCGCTTTCTTCAAAAGAGTTAACTAAGGGTCTGCTAGAGCTTTCAGCTTTGCGAAAACAGAACAGTAAATGACTTTCTGGAACTCAATCATGACACCCCCCCCCCCCGCCCCCCGCCGATGTGTAATGTCTCAGGTTTTGGCTAGTGTGTGCTGCTAGAGCTTCCATTCCAGAAAAGACGCTGGCTATTGGAAATCACTCACAGTATTTGTCATTTGTGCAGCTCTTAAGGGATAGAACTAGTTTTGTAGTCAGCAGTTTCCTTGAACTCCTTTGTATTGGTGTTCACAAACAATTAGCACTCCCTAATGGGGGAAGAGTAATTATATGTCTTTTTAACAAACTCACAGAGAACTTGGATTGTGGGGGGGCGGTATGTTAATTTCCAACTCTTTGTTTAATGCTCCAGGCTAAGCTGGAAAACAGTTTCCACACCTTCTGGGTTTCTTCTTTCCTTTTTGCAGTAAGTACTATTATGGGTGTTATGGCTCTCACAAGTAAAATGGAAAACCCAAACTAGTTGTTGTTTTGATTATTTCTATTTGAAATTATTAAACTGCCTGAAAATCCTATATGTCATCTTCCTACAAACAACGACCCGAGTCGAATCACACTATAGGTATCACCAGCCATAGGTACCAGTCCAGTTACCAGATCAACCCTGTTGGTGGGTGTGAGTGTGCAACAGCTTTTTGTTAAGACAACCCACTTTGAGAACAAGCATTTAGAATGACTATTGGCATGTGATTGATGTTGGAAAAATCCGATTGTAACCGAGGCTGTAGTATGTCAGCTCTTTTCCCGCAGAGCTCCGTGCTCTGTCCAGCGCTAAAGTTATGCTTTCATCTGGTTATCTTACAAGGCAACCTGGGTGGTCACAAAAAGCACTTGACATCTTGATGCACTTCAGCAGTTTTACACATACACAAACTCCGGAGAAAAATAAATTTGTCATTCGTCACCACATATGTTGATCTGAGGAGTGAGGTTCCTGTGGCTATAGCTCCTGTGCTGCTCAGACCTTTCTCATTCTCTCTCCCCGCCGCCGCCTCCCCCTTCTTTCTCCCTTTTCCCTCTTTCACTTTTTCCAATTAAATGAATTGTTTTCTCAGAAATTCACAAAACAACTACAAGGGACTTGCTCTGCAGAATATGCTCACCATTTGCCCTAGCTACAAACTCCTGTCAAAAAGAGGTTTTGTGCTGCCTTCCTATTTGGGCCAAGCGGTTTGAGTATCTAATCTGCTATCGCTGTTCAGCAGGCAGTCTTGGCAACTGTGATCTGCTCGGCTTGGCTTTGGGGAATGTGATAAAGAGCAAGAAACAGCTGGTTTAAGGAAGTCTTAGAAACCTCTCTTAGTTTATAAAGACAATAAGAACATTTTCGTATGCGAATGGGATGAGATACATGTTAAACCACAGCACGAGGAGAATGTAAGTCAATTCAAAATGTTTTCCCAGGTCAGTAAGAGAACGCTGCAAAAAAATCCCTTCCCTCGTGGGATTTCAGAGAAAACAAGTACACGCTGTACACAGCAATTAAAAAGCTCTCCTCCAAATCTCTTTACTCAGATCTGTTTATATTAAATTACAAAGTCGTGTTCTGTGTCAAAAGTGACCGCTCACAAATTCATTTCTCATATCATTATCAACTCTTTTTTCCAGTCGGTGTTGCTGTTACCAAAAAAACCACCTTCGCCAGCGTAATGATTTTCTCCTGTGCGGCACCGCTTGCAACGGGTGTTTGGACAGGGAAAAAAGCAGAGTTTGAACATGTAAATAATTTACTGCTCAGAGTACCAGCGATGTTATTTAATATCGCAGTGTACAAAGACAGGATTTCCAAGAGAACCATCTTCTGCGGTTACTGTGTTGATACAGCTACAAGTGATAGCGCACACTTGGCGACTGCTGCAGACAGCACAGGTCAAACTCTGGGCTTGGTTACGTCCAGCTAACTCTACTGACTACAGCGAGGAAGTGTTAGGTTAGTTATGAATCTGGTTGTTAACAACATGTTGGAAGTGATTCAAAGATCGCAGAAGTCTATCAAACAGCTCCCTTTGATTTCAATGGGCTTGAAACTCTGTGGAAAAAACATCAGTTTCTAGGGTAACAAACCCAGAAAAACCACTTTACTCATCAGCTTTTAGAGCCTATAGCAAACAGCCAGCATCCTTTATTTCTAGCATTTTAAAGCCATCGATCATTTAGAATAGCCGTTTGGGTGGCCAACTGCTTGTTTACATGATTCGAATGAACATGTTAATATTAGAGCACTGGGAATCGTTTCAGGTACCTTTGACAACAAACAACCCTGTGTTTCATGGAGAGTTTAATAGGAGGGTGGCAAGCAAGCGTTCAAAATATTTACCTCACTATGTAAAGTGAAGACCCTGAGACATTCTGATTTGCTTGGGCAAAATCCCCTCGATATCACTGGGGATTTCACCTAGCGAAGAGCTAGATTTATAACTGCTCAGGCAATATCAACATTTCAAAACAGACATCCTTTAGCCCCACAATTGGTTATTGGTTTTACCTGGTATGTGACCTCTGCAAGTATAATAGAATTCTTTACAATAGTCTTTGCACAGGTAGGGAAGAGTTAATTCTCTTTCAGGTGTTTCCCCTTTCTCAGGTGAGTGGAATAGGTTCTGAGCGTGAGGTGAGCAGTGTGCACATTTGATTTCCTCCAGTAGCTTCGCACATTCTGTGTTGTTGGTAACAGAAAGTATCTGCAAGCCACAAACCAGAGACAGATAAACATATGACCTGTTTCCCCGTCTTACACAAAAAAGATCACATTATCCAACGTAGTAAATGCTAGCGGAACCCATACAGTTAGTACAAACGCATCATGTTTCATGTCACTGATCTGGAAGCGCACAAAGCATTGCCATGAAATGTGCCACGCGTCTCTATACCGTGAGAGTTCAAGCATTTGCCTCTCTTTCTCGGACAAGAATAGCAATACACAAGTTATTTTATGAACTCCTGTGTGCCCTGGACGCAGTGGTTTAGATCGCTTAAAGAACACGTGCCCACAGGCTCTTCACAGGCAGCCTCTGCACTAGAAGGATCATTTGTATAAGGAGGAGCTAGAGCAACAGGCCTCCTACCCACTTCTTACTGAGAAACACTAAAACACCTATCTCCTAAGGTGACCTCTTCAAGTATTTAGACACCAGACCTCACAACTCTACCTGCAGAATACATCGGGAAAAGCACATGTAGGCATTTGTGAAGTAGGAGTGCCTGGAGTGATACCACAGCGTAGTGAAGTGCCCGCGGTGGGGTTCACGCTTTTCCTCAGGCTTTTCACGCTTTAGATGCTGCTTTGCTTTTTGCAGACTGCTGGGAGGTGGGACAAGCTGTCTGCTCTTACACACTGCTTTTTACAAGCAGAAAAGCAGACTTTGTGCACGAGGTCTTGTTGGCCTCGATACTGAAGCCATCACTCTGTCCCACACATACTATGCATCGTACTTGAAGCAGCATGAAACCACGACTGATGATGTGTCTTAAGTAAACACAGGAGCCCAAGGAGCACAATGTCATCAAATTGTGAAAAATAATAGAACCCAGTGCAGTCGTCTTTATTAGTCTTTGAATGCAGTGCACTTTGTTAATCTATTGTTAACCACATGGATTGTTTCTTGATCATTCATCCCAATGGCGGGTAGTGGGAAATATGTTCTCACTTGAGAGGGACTGAATCTGATCCAGCGCAAAACCAAAGCTCAGGTTCCTTCTGCTGTTTGTTTAATGCAGCTATAAGCAGAGACTGTCAGACATTTATATTAAGAAATACTAATGCGGTCAATATTTGTACCCCGTACAATGTGTAAGCGCTTTTCAACGGAGCACTTGAAAACAGTGGCACAGTTTTGCTATAGTGCCTGTCTTTGAGTTGATCTGTAGAAGGATTTTCCAACATCGTTCCCCTCCAACATGACAGTGACTTGTCTGGGTTACTTTGGATAAAATAAATTGTTCAGTGCATGAAGACTCCTGATACGTCCGAGTATGCTGTCTCACAGGTCTGCTCTCTTCTAGGATGCAGTGCTTTGATAACAGAGTTCTGAACTCAGCCTTTTGTTTCACAACCATAATTACATCAACCCCAAGGGCTGGAGAGCAGTGCACTCTCCATTGTTTCACACAGGTACATATTCAAAATGAGGCATCGCGTGTGGAGATACACCCAATCCGATTTACAGGAGCGTAATGCTCTCTGGGACCATTTAGTTTTACCAAACACGTGTTTTCAGAAGGCCATCTGAAATGTTTAGTGAAGTTTAGTGGCCTGGGTTGGAGCACTGATCAGAACACCGCCTGGCTACTACCCTTACTCTGGAAAAGCTGCCATTGGCTTCAGAAAGAATTCCTCCCGATTTGCCAGGATCGTTAAATGCATTAAATGTTCTGTTCTTTGGAGTACCTGTTCTCAGACTGTCCTCAGCTTTAGAGCACAAAGAATTAAGTAGAATCGTAGAATCTCTTAGGTTAGAAAATACTTCTAGAATCGAGTTATGTGGCCAATAATGTGGCTAACATATGCCGTGTGTGGTTTATTATCTCTCTTCAGACCCTCCTTGGGAATATAATTCTCTCACATCTTCTTTTTTTTTTTTTGTTCTTTAAAGCTGATGACAATTAAATCGATGAAAGACAATGAAAATCAATTCATTGCATGTTGCATATATGACACAAGGTTTACATCGTCCCTGAGTTCTTTCCACAGCTCCAGCCCCTTCTATGCTGGAAAAGAGTTTAGATTATTTTGGCTAGATAGCTCATTTGGCCATAGCAGCAGAGCTGTTAGGGTTAGTATTTTGTGAGTTTCAGATGTTGTCCTGTCTCTGCTAGATCAAGAGCCTTGAAGACAACAAAAAAGATGGTAACAGGTGCAGGCAATCCTGCTGTGGCAGGGGGATTAGACTGGATGTTCATTCGAGGTCCCTTCCAATCCCTAATGTTCTGTGGTTCTGTGAATAAAATAGAACTACATACTAACTAAAACTTTGAACTGGACTTAATACTGCCTAGGTCTGCAATCCAGGGAGTAGAAAACAGACTGTCTATGTTTGCAGTTATCCACACTGCTGCGACAATCTTCTGCAGCAGCTGGACTTCCTTTACCGATGATGGGAGCCTCACCTTGGCACCCTGCATTGCTGCGGTTCTGGTGGGAAGCGGCCTGTACAATACAGTCAAGTCATTGTCTTCCAAACAGAACAAAGTCTGAAGCCAACAGGGGATGATCAAAAGCATTATCCATAAATGCTACTTTTTAAGAACATTATGTCCTCAAGAAGTTGGGAGCCTTGTTGAAGTAAGGATGAAATTATGGGGTTTAGTGTTTCCACCCAAGGCAAGTGCACTGCGACTACTGACTCTTTGAAGTACTTGCTGACGTTCAAGTGGTGTCACCTGCTTTGCACCAGTCTCGCATGTTCTATCAGGGAGTTGATCTCAGACAGCAGGGCTTTCTTGTGGTAGCAGTACGATGGGGTGTTTAGAAGTACAAGTAAACACAAGGTCTTACTAGGTAAATAGTCAGTGTTTATTGAATGAGCTCCACCGCGATGCAGATAGAAAACTGTACTTCTGCTGGAAGGCTCCAGAATGCATTGTGAACCGGGGGAAAAAATCAAACTTAGGGTATAGCAGGGCTAATTTACTGTTTCTTGTGGAAACGTAACTGACGTTGCCTGGTGATACAGGAGGAGTAGTGCTTGCCAACATTTCAGTCCTCAAAGTTAAGACAAAAGGATTGTAATCCCCCTGAGCAGCTGCTATCCAGGAATTAACCACAGGAATCCACCCCCTCATGTCGTTTCTGGAATGAATCTTAGTCATATAATAGCTAATCGGAAGATTAAGGAGCGAGAGTCAATCAATTATCTGAAAATCAAGTACATGTTACTTAACGTTTAGAATGCTCCAGCAAAATAGGGTGGTAACATTTTCTCTGTGTGAGGTCTGATGTGTAACTCTGTCCTGGCTGGGAGATAGGACAACGATTCTGTCCTGACTTTCAGTGAATCAATAACGTGTTTATCCTGGAGTACATTAAACTGGTTGTAGGGGAAAGCTGAAATAATTATTTGAACGAAGCTTCTTCTGTTGGATCTCTACTTTGAAAATGACCTTAAAGTTGACAATGGCTTTGGTCTTTTGAAGAAATGTAAACTCATTTCCTGCTTCGATTTTTAAAGTCGTATGTGAAACCATCTGACTGCAGTGGTTTAAACTAACTGTGCTTTGGAAAATATGTAAAACTTCCAAACATTTATTGCAACATCCCTAATAATGATTATGCCTGCTGCTGACTAATTTACAACATCTGTAAGATCATCCTTTAATCTCCAGCCACATGAAAGTAAAAGGGGTAGACTAAAGGTAAGATAAACCCTGGAATGCACAGGGATGCACAGCGCACTAAGTTGGTTTATCAACAAAAAGAAGAGAAGAAGCAGAAGATGACACAACAGCCAGAAACTCCTCACGCTGAATATTGTAATCTGGTTTGTGTGCTTTGTCGTATCTGGTTTGAGGAAGGCAGCACAATTTTAATGCTGACAACCCCAACAGTGCAAGAAGACACTGCGTTAAGCCATGGTGGGTATACAAGCATTTATGTCTAAAAATCATAGGCTTATGAGATTGTTCAGCTGTTGGGTTGAACATATGCTTCTTCTGTGTGATAGTGCTGGATTATGTCATTAAAGAGTTGGGTTTCAATTTTAGGGTAATATGTAAATAGATCATTGTACTAAGGCAGCTGTTAAAGGGACCCCAAGATGAGTTATTTGTTTAGTTGGATGTGTTCAACAATAGCCTTTGTTCGGGAAAGAGCCAGAGCAAACAAATGATTGTAAAAGGGCACACTTGAAAACAATTACTTTTCACCCATTCCTTGACAGCCTTGGCTGTGAAACCATCCAAGGTAGAGAGGACTTCTTTTCCTGTCAGGCTGTAAGCAAACTGTCAGAAAAACTGATATTACATTGTTTGACCAAGGTGCAGCGGCCCAGCGCAAACAAGGGGATAGTGCAGAAAACTAGAAGACAAAGAGCTAAACATCAACAAGAGGATGCAAAAATTGCTCCTGGGCCGGTGCTGTGCTGTACATGGCCATTAGGGTAGCTCCACTTTTGTTCCCCAAACAGCAAGCAGGGGTAGTGTTTTCATTACAAACACAGATCAATAATTTGGTCAAAAGTTATCAAAGACCCAGCATCTTAACCAAGAAGCCTTTATGAAAATACCTGCTGAGAGTGCTCGATTCCCTTTCTCTCATTGAAGATGCTAGTGTTCAGATTTCTGCTCCTGCCACAGCCACTCCAATGTGTAAATGTGCAGCAGAGTTTAAAAGAAGTTGAGTTTGAAAGTGCGGTAGAACGCAGCTTGAAAGATGTGCCTTCAGAAACATTCCACTGAGCTGCGCTCCACAGCATTTGCCATGTCTTTCATGGAGTGACCACCTCATCCTGTCAAGCAGGAATGACATCTATTTTGACTCTTTTTTCTAAACATATAAAGATATGAGAAAGCAGAGCTGCACATTAACCTTCAGCGACAAAAGTCCAGTCTTAAAACCCTGTAGGATAATGTTCTTTTAAAATTGAGTTTGTGCTAAAAACAACAGGTTCAACAGCTCAGCAATTCCTCAGTAGGTCAGTTCCTGTCATGTGGATGAGGAGTGTATTACCCTTAGCTAAACAAAAAAAGCAAATCCCAAAGGGGATGAAAAGGTGTTTTCAAGGAACAGTAAGAAGAGAATAAACTCTTCAGCTGCCTGGAGGTTGAACACTAACCAAAATTCAGCTTGCAGCTCCCTGCATTCAGCCAGTCACTGCAAGGGTCTCCGAGCACTGGGTAGTGTGGGTAGCATCTATGCCACCGAGTCCCTGCTAACAGGGTGAACTAAGGACATATTTTGCAGTCCTGATGATTTTTTTTTCCTTTTTCCCAGCTAGGTATTTAAGGTTGTCTGTGCGTTGTGAGCTTAGAGGTTAATTCAGTTATCACACGGGAGCTTAATGTCTCCAGACAACACGAAAAAGTATATCTGCCTTGAAACTCAAACTGCTGCTGCATATGGTATGAATAAAGAGAGATCTGCAGCTGAAAACCTGCAATAAGACAGTTCTCACTCATCTGGGAATAGAGGGGGTAGGACAAATGCTCCCTCAAAAGGCATGAACATTTGGACAGAGCTGGGGACTGAAGGAGAATGATGTTCTCCAGTTTCACCCATTAGTGAACCAACTAACAAACACAATGGTGTTGTTGTTATTCTTTTGCCATAAGCAACAGGACTCTGTGTGTGGGCAGCAGTTTAGTGGGGAGGAGGATAAGTCGACCCCTTTTTGTCCTATTGATTTTTTCCTATTTGCATGACTTGAGCAAATTAAATGATGCAATATGGCTTTTTGTTACAAAACAAAGTGAGAGATACCACCCAGACACATATGTTGATTCGTAGAAGCTGTTTACATGAGAATGGAGTGAAATCTACCGTGAACTGAGCATAAAAATTCGATTCAGGCTGGGTATTTTTTTTTTATTATGCTTGGGCCAGCAAGACTGAAACACAAGTTTTCCAAGAGTCTCTCAGACCTTGACAACTACAGAGTTGTAACTGAGGAATTCTTAATTAAACCTAAACCAGGATGAAGGGGGGAAAAAAGAGAGAAAAAGGAAAGGAAGAAAAAAAGACACCTGATTGTTTAATTCACGTGCAGTGATTCTTAATGATATTATCCAGCATCTCCCCTCCCTGCCCGCAGCCCTGGACGCGACTGCTCATCTCTGCAGAGCCCATCAAACCGCTCCTCCACGGTCAGGTACCAGCGCGACTGGAAATCTGAGCAACAGGCTGATGGATGGGCAGCACCGAACTCGCTAACGGATGCGGAGAACTGACCGTTTCGAGAAATGGAGCAGAGGAGGTGCTCCCCTTCACATGACCGCAGTTCCAAACGGGCAGAGAGGCTGCCAGGTAGTGTGAAAAGGCATTTACCTCCCGGCACCTCGTCCGAGGAGCCGCTCAGGGTCCCAGAGAGGGACCTTCGCGGGGGGAGCTTCTGCAGCTGAGACACCTAGTCGCGAGTAGCACCCGGGCCCGAGGCGACTGCAGATCCTAACTTTCGGTGCACCGGCACCTCCGGCTGTCCAGACCCTTCCCTGCCAGCCATGTGGAGCAAACGGGAGCACATTTGTCACCCCAGAGGCGCAAAGCGGACACCAGCGCCGAATGCCGGTGCAGCCCCGCTGCTGCCGGCGGTACCTGGAGACGAGGTAGCCCAGGACGAGCCTGGGTCCACGGGCAGCAGCCCCGGGTCTGCGGACCCAAGTAACTTCGCGCGGAGCGCTCCGCGCCCGTCCCCTCTGGCCAGCAGCCCCGAGCAGCTCTCCTTCGCTCCCGGGGAGATCAGTCAGCACCGGGGTCGCGCTGCTGCTTCGACCGCGCCTTCCCGACTCAAACGGTCGCCCGTACCCCCATCCCCGCATCCCCTGGCCCGCGAAAGCGACGGCAGGTTAGCGCCTCCAAAAGGGGAACCCCCCCAAGCTCCCCGCAAGCCCCGAAGTGGCCCGAGGCGGTGCCTACCTTGGCCTCGGCGTGATGTAGCCCCCGCGTCTCGGGGCGGGAGCAGCAGGACAGGCGCGGGTAGAGGCCGCGGCAGAGAGGCTCTCCGGAGCCCGGGGCCTCCGGGGACAGCAGCCCCGAGCAGCTCTCCTTCGCTCCCGGGGAGATCAGTCAGCACCGGGGTCGCGCTGCTGCTTCGACCGCGC
>JAOXOE010000405.1:6350217-6383414 GCA_028565055.1 Phoeniculus purpureus | reverse complement strand
TCTAAATGCCTTCCACAATTTTTAATTAAAAAAACCCCCACAGATCAACCCGAGTGGGTGCACTGAAGAGAAAGAAAGAAAGAACATGTCTATTATTGGCAGCCAGCTTGGACTCCAACCATAGAAGATCTCGTGTCTCTCCTTAACACCCCCCAGAGCACCCACCGAGGGCGCAGAGAAGAGGGGCAAGGACACAGCTCAGGACTCGCTTGCACGTGACTCACTCGCTGTGGGATTCCCACCCCCTTGTCCTGCACCAGCAGCAGTGGGAACGTGTGGGAACTGATGCATTCACCCCAACAGCCGTGTCCCAGGGAGAAGCAGGGTGTACAGGAGAGCAGCAGAGCTTCAGCCTTTGCTTCTGAAATGAAGACCTGGCAAGCCTAAACGCCACGGAGCCCCACTGGCACAGCGCAGACAGGGCCAGCTGCGCGCGACGATGAAGCCCTGGTGCTTGCTGGTAACAGACACCAGTAAACCTGGCCAGCAGCTTGCTGGGAGGACTGGCATAGCTCAGCAGGGTGGGAAGGGAAGGTCTGCCTCTTGGCTATAATTAGCCAGTAATTCAGCACGATGGGGATGGGCCAGTGGACCGAAGCAGCTGGTGCCCCCTGTGCTATAAGCAGTACAGAGGTTTTATTTTAGATGAGGTTTGGTTTGGACCCCCAGACTGGGTGTCCCCACCATAAAGACTAATAATTGGTCTGGGCCACTCTAGATAGGTTTGAAGGCTGCTTCTGCTTTGGTTTTTATCTCAGGTGCCTTGGTCACATAGGCCACCACATCCCAACATGCAAGGAAAGGCTGAGGGAGCTGGATCTCTTTAGCTTGGAGGAGACTGAGGGGTGACCTCATTCAAATATATGTGAGGGGTGGGTGTCAGGAGGATGGAGCCAGGCTCTGCTCAGTGGCATCTAATGATAGGACAAGGGGCAATGGGTGTGAGCTGGAACAGAGGAGTTTCCACATCAATATGAGAAGAAACTTCTCATATTGAGTGAGGGTAACAGAGCCCTGAAAGGGGCTGCCCAGAGTCTCCTTCTCTGGAGATGTTTCAAACCCACCTGGATATGTTCCTGTGCAACTTGATCTAGGGGACCCTGCTGTGGTGGGGGGGGGATTGGACTGGACGATCTTTCGAGGTCCTTTCCAATCCCTAATGTTCTGTTATTTTGTGATTCTGTGAACAGGGTAGAAAGTTTTAAAAAAGGAAGGTGTTGCTTCCTCAGTGTTCAAATTAGCTAGATGTTTTCCTCACTTTGCCTAAGAGAAGGCAGTAGGTGAAGCAGGTGGGCTTCAGCTCTTGGAGAGTGACTCTTGCTTTTGTTTTAGGTGGCATTTGAGTTGGAGTTCTGAAACACATTTTTCTTGACATTTATTTTGTTAAGAGAAAAAAGCTTTTGTTGCTTTTTTTTTCTCAGAAACTCTTGGTTGTCAGATGAAATGTGGCTGGACTCTCTCCGTATCTCATCACTATTATCCTTTTCACTGAGTCCACTCTTGTTATTTTGAGCACTCTCCCCACACTGCAGAATGTGTTGTAAAGCCAATTATTCTACTTTATTTCTTAGTTTTAGGTAGTCCCATGAGGAGCAGGGAGTTGGACTAAGTGACCCTTAATGGGTCCCTACCAACTTGAGATATTCGATGAGCCCATGGTTCTTGTTCTTGTTGGGGTCACTCAGTGTCAGAGACCAGCGAGAAACACTCAGTCATGGATTCTCTGCAGCAGATGCCAAAAATCAAAGTTTTATTTCCAGATTCCAGTCTAAAAAAAAGCCCATAATATTGAATGTTGAAAGTTTCATTTAGAAAAGAAATTAGAAAAATCTTCCTAAAGTAGTAGATTCATTAAAATCACTGAAATAAAAATTATCTTGTGAGTCAAAGCTCAGAGGCTTCTGCCTCAGCTGTGGCTTATGAACTTGAAGATCCCATCTCCCTGTTTTCTGTCAGCTAGATGGACAGAGACTGAGGAATCTGGAGATTTGGAATGAGGACTTGCGCAGGAATCTCAAGGTTTGGCAGTCTGGCCTCTTGTGCTTTTGGCTTCTTTTGGGTGGAAGCCGGGCTGTCCTTAGAGTCACATTAGAAGTGGAGTTGAAAGTTTTTTTTCTGGCTCTCTACTGCATCACTGGGGCTGGGGTGCCTGTGGCTTCAAGGCAGAGAACTAGAATATCAGGAAAGCCTGATTCTGGGACAGTCTTTATGACAGGAGTTCCCCACAGCTGTGAACTCTGTGAGTCCATTTGCTGTAGCAGTTTGTCTGGTAATGAAGAAAGAAAACTGCTAAACGATCCCATTAAAGCATCTTATGGTTAGTCAGAAGTTTGTAAAACCATTATAGTTTTTGCTTATGTTTCTGTTTGTGATGGAACAGGATGTTTTCAGTTTGGTTAGAACATTTCTGGTTGGTACTATTCACCATATACTATAGCCCAGATCATTTTGTGGGGTCACGAGTAACACATTGCTTATCTTTCCAAATATCACAAATACAAGGTGTGAAAGCTGGTGTAGTGTGAGTGAACAGGACTTGTTAGGATATTTTTAATGGAAAAATAGGGGCCCAAACAGTCACAGGAAAGTTTTTAGTTCCCCGTGGCTCTTAGGAATCCTCTAAACCATCTGAAACCACATGGACCATTTCGGACTGTAAACTAATGTGTGTCCTTTCCAAACATGACTTCAAAATACCCTGAGTCCTGTTTAGGATGTAGTCATAAAGTGATTTTATCAGCACGGAGGGAGCACTGTCAAGCCATCAGGTTTTGGGCCTCCCTGGTTCTGCAGACTGATACATGTTTTGGCAGGAGTGTGGTCTTCAAAGATAGATAGGACCGTGTATGTTCTTCTAAATCTTGACATGAAGAGCCCATTAGCTTTGGTGAGAAATAAATCTAAGTAGGTGGTAGGTTCACGAGCAGGTGGCAATATGTGAATCACTTCTTTCATTTGACTGCAAGATGTATGAACAAAGAAGATCCTTGGATAAAGATGTAAACTGATGGAGATGCCAGATGAACTTTGACTGAACTTAAGGCCGAACAATATTTTAAAAAATAAATAACCCAGGATAAGGAGACACAATAGCAGATGCTGGAACCATCTGTTCCTGGACAGCTCTAATAGAAAACTTCTTCTAGTCTATTGTATGTGTTCTCCATTAGATAGTAGTATTCGCTGTATGAATGTGGTCTGCCTGTGGTGAGATGAACAATAACAGCCCTGATCTCCAGGTGGGTTGTCTTCAATCCCAGACCATTTATATGCAGCCTGGCTTCTATAGCATTTGAAATTCTGCATATGATCAAGTGATGGAGCTAAGCGCTCCATCCTAACCTTAAGGCATGTATTACAATCACTATCAAATGAACTTTAGGGTGAGCTGTACTGCTCTGTGTAATTTCTTACAGATGTGAGGGAATCCCTAATTTCCCAAGGAATGGTCACTGCAGTCTAGATGTTGTTTGAATGAGATCAACAGGCTGAAATTAACCCTTACTGCAGAGGTTTACTTCTGATTCGTGTTTTAAAGTCACCGTGATTCCATCAATTCAACCTTTCCTACTTCCCATTCCATTTTTGAGATTGGGCCTAAGTGATTATTTAAAGCAGGAATCACAGCATTACAAGGATGGTATGAAGTTACAGACTGCTTTCTATGCCTGGGGCAAGTAGGAATAGGTTGCCACACAGGTATGATACCACAATCAATGGATTAAGTGTTGATGTCCGTGGAGGATGATCATCAGAATCAATTTTTCAGAGCCATCCACTGAAAAGATGGTATTTTATGATTTTTAATACAGAAGTGTGTTGTTTGCAGAGCAATGTGTACATCACACACAAGCTGTTGAGTTTTGCTAGCACATCAGTGAGCTGTGGGTGGGAGTCGGATGAGCTTCTACTACCATTCAACAACTTTTAGAAACTTAAGGGTCGTTTGGTTGTTCACGAGTGCCCACTTTGTTTTAGCAGTTGTTTTGTTCTAGTGTAAACTGTGAGATGCCAGCACTGGGCTTTCAGTGGAACTGCTCATGATAAACTTACTTGGGTGTCTGTAATGGAGGAAGGTGGCAGCTTGAAGGAGCAGGGGGACTGGGTGGGCTGTTCTCTCTGGACCTGTGGGTTTTTTATATAACCTCACACGGAATGTTCAGTTCTTCTGGGAGGCTGGTGTATCGCTCCACCAAGCGTGGCTTTCCGAAGGGTTTGAACTTTAGTGTCAGGGACTCTTGTACGTCTCAGGAGTAGGTGATCTGTACAGACAATGCTTTGGGAAATGCTTCTGAGTGACAGCTATATGTTCCCTGAGAGTGCGGTCATGCCAAGAAACCAATGAACTGATCTGGAAGTCTGCAGAATTAAATCCCTTTGACAGAGATGAGTGGACAGGTAGTAATTCTAAAGTATTTCAAGTATTTGGGGATAGAAGGCAGAGTTTTAAGAGGTTTAAATAATTGTTAACATCAAAAATCATTTCAAACAAATAACGTAGTTACTTACTGCAGGTTATCATTCTGGTTTCCTAGAGGGAGGGAGCCATATAGGACCCTACAGTACCTATAGGACCTATATAGCTATATAGTGTACCAGTAGGACACTTCTGGAAAAAGAATTTGATGGGAAACTGTCCTTTGCCTGTCTTCTTCCTTGATCCATAATGTAGAGATTTCTCAAATACGATTCCAAACTGTATCTTGAGATCCACCTGCCTACAGCCGTTAGGGTAAAATGGAATTCTGAAGGCAAGTAACATTTAAATGGGTTAACTGTAATTTTCTTAAAGTCAGTAGCAAGTCATCCACTGATGGCTAGAGCTAAGAACTCTCTACTCAAAGAAAGTAAAAAATTATGAATCACAGATAAATGAGGCTATAAAAGATAAAAGTAGAAAAAGAAGAGAATAGCAATTAGTAATAACATAGAGAAGGAAACGTGAATGATGAAATGAAGGTTCTTTTGGATATGCTTTACTCACATCTTTTTCAGAGAAAGTCGTCCATTTCAGTCACCTTTGGCAATGTACGTACATAATGCTTACAAAGTATTACAAAGCCTTGCATAAGTGCTCATTACTTCTTATAACAGGATTTTTTTTCTATGTTCCCAAACTACCTCAGATCATCTCAGTCAATTATTTAAGCAGTTGCCCTGGTGCTTTCTGTAGAGTTTAAATGAAAAATAACATTGCAGCGCTTCATTTGACATGCGAGGTATAGTCCTTGTGTATGGCAAACTAGAGCAGACTTGCACTGCTGCAGTTTGTATTGCTGAATTATTATGTGACCAACATGCATTTCTAATAGGCATTCAGTGCTCTGAATAACTGTTTTCACGTAAACAACATGGAGAGATCTTGTGCTTTGTTGTATAAGTTTAATGTTGTATGAGCCTGCACATTCACTAACATCGTGGAATATTTGTTTCTGACCTGGTGAGAAAGAACTGATTCTTTTTCTCTTAGATCAATACATGCATCAATACTGGAGCATGTGCTCGTGTTCAAGTGAACCATAACAATCCCTTATTTTTTGTAGTTATCATTTCACATATTCAAAACATCTAAAGTACTGTGGGAGTTACAATTTCTGGAACTGACTTGGCTTGAGGACATAGAGCTTTGCAGAAAGGCATTTTGGTTGATACGAAGATGTTGTTTACACGTCTTTAGAGATGAGGCAATTGGAACTGATGATATCACTGTTTTACAGGTAGCCAATACCCTTGGCTGTGTGAGTGTTGGCTGAGACGGCGAGGAGTGCTGCAACCCAAGTATGATTCCACCGCCAACTCCATCGATGTTTCATACTGAGAATGGGTAATTAGTTTTCACTAAAAAACTTTAGTTGACACTATTCACTGTTAGCTGTTCTGTTCACTGAAAATGTGGGTATTGCAGCAGATCACTATCTGCAGGCCCTACACCAAGTTTCTGGTACACTGTGCGTAAAAATTAATGTCATTTTCACATGGTGGTATGGGTTAAAGTGTGTCTGAATCACTGCATTATGATACTGGAATGAACACATAAAGCTGAACACCGCTATTTTAAGAACCTCTATTACATAAGTGAAATAGATCTCTAGGCTTTTGTTTTCAGACCCCTTGAAGTTAATTTCCCATGCACTTTTTATAAGTGTTTATATGTTGCTGTGCACAGTGGCAATCTACATTTGGTTTTGTTGTGTAATCTATGCCACGTAGTCTATGGGGTAGTATTAGAGAAGATTTTAAAGAAACTATGAAAATAGAGGGGCCATAGAATGAACATTCATTGGAGTCATATATGGAAGAAATGCAGGTTTCCTTCGGTTATTAAATCAGATATCTGTAGGCAGCAGCTGAGACTTGTTGAACTCTGGTGTGAACTGTGAGCTGTAGACAGTATTCAGAATTGAGCTTTCCTGGTTCTCTCTTATTAAAAAAAAGAGAAATGTTAAATTAATAGCTTGATTAGTCTACTTATTGGTTGTCTAGGTCTAAATGTCCTCTTACATTTGAGAGAGGTAATTATAGGCCATTGCTTCTCTAACAGATTGCAAATTTCCATGTCACCAAAAAAACTGAAAAAGTTCTAACCTTTTGAAGTGTCCAGTCTCTAGCAATTAAAGAAGTAAAAATAACTGAGCTTCATTAAAACCAGGAGCATGTCTGCTAAAACCTGTAGCAGAGGCAGATTTTTTTCCTTCATGTCTGAAGCATGGGAATTCCTGTGATCCTTTACTGGCCACATTGAAGACTCACTTGTAAAAGAGAAGAGAAGGCGCCTCAACTCTTCAACTCTCTGCCCTGTCTATTGATTTCAGTTACAATAATTTCTGCTAGGTAAGAGTCTGCTCCAAGGGCTTTCTGTAAAGACCCTTCCATATTATTTTCTTTGAAAGTTTAAAAACCGTACCATGAACCAGCAACAGTAAGCGTTGTGCTCTGTCTTACGCATTAGCATTTTAGAATATGCAAACATAGTGGTGCTTTAATGGCAAAAGAAGGGATGATCTGCCAGCTGAAGCAGGATGCAGTTTACACCCACCATTTTATATGATCTTATGATGTCCTCTTTGATAACTAGCCTCTCTTGTATTGAATGTCTGGGTGCTCCTCATTACTTTAAATTCCAAACACTGTCACTGAGAGATCAGTTCTGTGGTGCCACTTAAGACAGACTTGCCTTAAAAACAACTGACTTAGAGATGCAAAGGAAATACCTAAGATTCTGACTGTGTTGCTAACCTTAGTCATAGGGAGAGCTCATCAAATCCAAAAAACCCTGAGGTGATACTTCTCCAGTTTGCAGTCTGGGGCATTTCGCATTCCCCATGTCCTGCAGGAAGAGACTCTTCCTTGCGTTTGTGTTGCTTCCCTCCACTGCTTGCCCTCCCCACACCAAATGTGATTCAGTGGAATTCACCTTGCAGAACAGGAGGAAGACTTCTTAAGGCTTCCAGTCTGCTGCACAAACTTGTGCTGCATGTGTTGTTTTGTTTAGCAGTTCAAGTATCCTAGCAAGTCCTACTTCATAGCATATCTGATAAGGCTGGATTGGGCTTCACTGTGTTTAAATCTTTGAGGGAACTGTTTAGGTATCAAAAGTGCTCCAATGTCCACATTTGTGTAAAACTCCAAAATTAGAGTTTTTAGTGTCTCAGATGAGTGAAACACTGAGAGCAATTGCGTGTTTTACTCAGTATCTCAACATTAGCATGCACAGTACACTGTGTAGATGCCTGCTCGTCCCGTATTTGCTGTATTACATTTTGTTGGTGTGCCTGTTAGATCCAACAGTCAGAAAGCAATTGCACAGCTCTTTGCAATAACAGCATCAGCAAATGAAAAGGTCATGTGCAGATCATCAATGTTTTGATGGTTTAATCTTGGCGATACAGGATGGTGCCCTGCACTGATGAGGCATTCTCCAGCTTTAAACAGTGCCATCAGACTGTAGATGCAGTTATTTCTCTTGGGCACTGTGTTCCTATTACATGAGGTATATTGAAAATAATGTGTCTTCACAGACCAACAGCATCTTGCACCCATCTGGAAAAATATCTGCGTTAAATCTTAAGAACTGATCCTCGATTACTAGTAAAATGTTGTTACGCAGTAACTTCCTCCTATGTAATTGCTCAGTACAAGTGATAGAATACCAACTTCCATGGTGTGCTTGTCCCGAGTCTTAACATCTCAAAGCTATCACTTAAAGAAAAAAACCAATCCAAGTTGCAGACCTCAGGTGCTGTGACGAATACCATGTTCCAGGAACCTTGTTAAAATTAGCATGTTTCAGACCTTAGAAATCTCGTCTTTCTGGACGCATTCCATTACATCACATTGAAGATATCCTTGGGCGGTTCTGGTGATAGCATCGTTGTGGCTGTACTCATTTAGCTTTTTTTGTTTAAGTATAACTCTTCCTTTCCCTCCAGCCCTAGCATTATTTACAGCATTCTTGGTGTTTTTACTTAAATTCATCATTTTTATAATTTTAACTGGACAATTCTATTTCATGTTCGTATGGCATTTCATGTGAAACAGTTCTGCCTTCATTTCCTGTTTATTTTTAGTTGCTAATTTTCAGACTTTTTCCGTCCCCCTGGGTTTTTAAAAATCCTGTTTGGTAGAAATCAGGGTGGTCCAACTGGCAGCCCAAGGAACTGTTCCATCTGGCCTACTGCATCTGCCAAGGAGAAGCTAGGAAATGCCTGTAAGGGCATGCACTGCCCTCACAAGCAAACGTTACCTATTGCTCAGCTACATAACCCTGCCCAACTGTTGTGCCATGTCCACCTAGAAAAACAGATTGGCACCAGAGGTCCCTTTCCCCAAGCGCAGTCAGGTATCTAGAGGGGTTAGTTGTGCTTTAAAGAGGATGCCACAAGTGGAAGTCCCTTAAAAAGCTAATAAGATAAAGCATCAGAAAAACTGTACGTAAGCCCCAGCTCAGTTGGGACTAAATAGGATTTTCATACTGACTTCAACGAAGCCAGTGTTAGTAATCCATGGCATCATTGCTGGCTTTGCACCTGACTTCCGCTGTCAAGTGCCTGTGTCTTCTACACCATGCATGGAAAGCACCGTAAGAATCAGGTGTATTTTGTCAAACACAATATCATTTCAAAGGATTTTGCTTGGTTACCTTGCTCTTTTATTTTTGTTGGAGAATGTTCTACCTTCAGATGCATGTGGGTAGCTCACTTGAAATCGGTATATCAGCCAGCATGAAATTACTCATAAGAAATTTATCTCAAAAGCTGAATTTATCCCGCATACTCCATTAAGTTGTATGAAATAATTGCCTTTTTGTGGCAAAATGAGCCCAGCTAAGCAAGAGGTCTAACCAGAGCCTCATAAAACAATAATACCACATATTCGGGTGTGTATTCCACTTCCATTAAAAAAATTTATAGTGTTTATCAGGAATGGGGCAGACTGCAGCTTGACAAAAGGTTAAAATAAGCAATCAGGAGCAATATACCCAAATGTACATTTACTGTGAGCATTTGTCATTGAGTGATGACAGCAGAGCTCTGCTAGTTTTAGTAGTTGTATTCAATACACTGTAGTTCACAGAGTTACCAAAGAGCATGTAGTAGAAAAAACCCCACTATAATACCACATCTCTGTTTTATGCCTCTTAGCATCCTGCTTACATTTTAAATTGTAGACAAACACCAGATTAGCGTTCATATCTTATTAACTCCTTTCCTTTCTGGAGCATTCAGCAGCACAACTGCTCTATTCACACTGTGCTCATTTATTTTGAAATATTTCTTCTTTTTATTCTCCTAGGCCCTTTACTCTGGTCTGTAGTGTACCCCATCATGCTGTGCATCTCCAGTTTTGGTTAAAAACACTCCTTATTACTGATACAGATCATCTCCCCAGAGCTTCTTTTTGAATCTTGATTAAGCTCCTTTGTTCTGTGACTCCTCTTTTGTCTGTTCTTTCTGATTGTCTCATCTTTATACTCTCTATAGCTATGGTGTTTTCCCAAATCTTTATTTCCTTTTATTTCTCCTGCATTCTTATGCTAGCTCTTTTTTTTTCACACTAATTTAATTCCATCTTCCTTTGGTATTCCTCCACCCTCCCCAGCTGTCTCCCCGTATCCTGTCTTTTTCCTTTCCATTCTGTTCACGTTATTCCCCACCAGCTTCTCTAATATTGTCTCATATCTGGACACAACTGATGATGACAGCAAAGGGGAATCACTGAATCACAGAATCACAGAACATTAGGGATTGGAAGGGATCCTAAAAGATAATCTAGTACAATCCTCCTACCACAGCAGGATCCCCTAGATCCAGTCGCAGAGAAGCATGTTCAGGTGAGTTTTAAACGTCTCCAGAGAAGGAGACTCCACAACCTCCCCGGGCAGCCTGTTCCAGTGCTCTGTCACCCTCACTGTGAAAAAATTCCTTCTGATACTGATGTGGAACCTCTGTCCCAGCTCACACCATTGCCCCTTGTCCTATCATCGGATGCCCCTGAGCAGAGGCTGGCTCCATCCTCCTGACACCCACCCTTCACATATTTATCAACATCAATGGACTCACCCCTCAGGCTCCTTTTTTCCCAGCTCAAGAGACCCAGCTCCCTCAGCCTTTCCTCAGCAGGGAGATGTTCCACTCCCTTCCTCATCTCTGTGTCTCTGTGCTGGACTCTCTCCAGCAGCTATGTGTCCTTCTGGAACTGAGGGGCCCGGAACTGGACACAGTACTCCAGAGGTGGTCTCACCAGAGCAGAGTAGAGAGGGAAAAGAACCTCTCTCGATCTACTAATCACCCTCCGCCTGTTCTGATCCACCCCAGGATGCCGTTGGCGTTGGCCACAAGGGCACATTGCAGGGAAGACAACAGCTGTACCTGTAACCTGTGTACCAACAGCTGTACCAATGAGTCCCTGGGGTTTACACGTAAAGAACAAAGAAAAAGAAATACTGTCTATGCTAAATGCTTCTACCTACTGTCTCAAGGAAGAGAAAAATAGAAGAGATAGACATGTTTTCTCTAGTAAAATCCAAAGAAACGTTTTCTAGGGGAAAGGATTGTATACTACAGGTTCATTACAGTAGGCATTTTAACATGTGAATGATCAATTTTGATAGCAATTCAGACACAATTAAAGGGAAGAGAACAGTCAGTACTGTACTTTGGATGGTTTTGGGCACTCAATCTCCAGCACGTCAGTTGCAGTAGGCATCAATTTTTTCAGTATCTGGTTAAAGCAGTCCATGTGTGTCCTGTATTAGTGTAATGTATATATCTAAACGCTTTTCATGACAAGTTAATCTGTTCAACTCACTTGACAGAACAGCAAAAAAGCCTTCCTTAGCTTCTAAGCCACAAAGTGATTGGTGTAAGTAGGACAGAGAATGGTTACAATGGCCTTTGGATTCCTATGATGTTTTGTCCCCATCCTTGCTGTGCATCAACTTTACTGCAAGATTACCTAGGAAATGAAAACATACAGGGAGTGAAAATGATTCAGCATGGCCTTGTAATGTATTTTACAGATATAAATGAAGACAGAGGAGATAAGCAAAGCATAGACTCATCCTTTAGATTTGCCTTTTTCATAATATTGATCCTATTATACAGTCATAGTTGTAGGAAAAAATTGAGGGGATTCTTTCCCCCTAACTGAAGCACATGTTTTACTGAGCCAAGTCTGCAATGTTGTTCTTTGTAAGGAAGCAGGGGCAATGCCTATTTATGGTATTTTGCAGCTGCACTGGAGGAAATATTCTCTTCAGATTGTGTTGAGTGGCTCCATAGTACACAACGCTTGTGGTCTCTTGCTGAGCCAAGGACCATGTAAGCAACTTTTCTGTAGACTGGATATTGAGAATCCAATCCTTGGACATGAAGACAGTCCTTCATAAGTTTAACATTTGGTGAATTTAGGACTCTGCAATAAGTAAGACTTGCTCCTGTTCAAGTAACGTGGATTACTAAATCAGTTGCTGGTTGTGTTTTTCAAGTGTGACTCCTGTGAGGAAATGGCATGTAATTGCAGCTGTCCAGGAGAAACAGAACTGGAATCCGTGCTGTGTCTTCAGTTATTCAAGGTGTGAGTAACCGTGTTGCAGTTTCATGTTCTGGTGCAGCAGATTGCGGCAGAGAGCACAGAATTAAGGGTTCCATCTCCTTCCCAACGAAGCATGCAGAAAAGTATTTCAGGATACTCTTTTCTTGGCTCCTTCTGAACTGACATGGTTGCTGGCGATGTCTTAGTCACTTAGCGTTCCCATAGCCCTGTATCCTACTTCCTGGCATGCACCTGTTATTTACAGGAATAAAAAATTTCTGAACAAGAAGTTCCTTTTAATCAACTCAGGAATCTTTAATCTATTGAGCAGTAGGATGTTTTGGCCCAGAGAGCAGTGTCTGTCATTCAGAGCAAGCTTGCCTGTCTGTATTTGGTACTGCATTGCTCCAGTTAAATATACCTCAGCAGAGCTGACAACACAGCATAGCTTCGTGGTTGCATAGTCAGTGTTTTCCCTTTTTGCTTTGTTTGTGACGTCTAGCCAAACCCTGCTTTGAGCAACCTATTTCCATGTGCCATTTGCTGTGCAGTTCTTGCAGTTCTTGAGTTTCCTGCAAGCAAGCAATAGTTTATTTTGTGAAATGAGCCCCCACCCCCCCAAAATATCTGCGTACTTGAAACACTGTGAGAGAATATCCACTGTCATCAGAAATGCCTGATTCTCAGAATGTGGGAGACTTTAGGCCTGATTGCTCATAGGGTTTGAAGGTGCTTATAGGCTCAAAGTGTGATAAATGGAGCTCTTCTTGACTTACGCTACTGTTGTGTGGTTTCAAGTCTTCTGGCAGACTTCAGAAGCAGAACACAGCTCCAATAGAACAGCCTTCTATTGCATTAATGAGACCTCACTTCCTCACCTTCCTCTTGACATGGTCTACTCCCTCAAGGGCTATAGTGCAGATCCTTCCCTCTGAATCTTCTCCTGTTCAGCTCTACATAGACTTTTGAATTCCCATTCAGAAGAGAAGACTAATCTTTTATTTCATTTGGTATAGGAAGGTTATCTTCCCCCTTTACTCTGCCCTGGTGAGACCACACCTAGACTGCTGTTCAGATTTGGGCTCCCCAGTTCAAGAGAGACAGGGATCTACTGGAGAGAGTACAACGGAGAGCTACGAGGCTGATGAAGGGACTTCATCTCACCTATGAAGAAAGGCTGAGAGGACTGGGGCTGTTTAGGCTGGAGAAGAGAAGGCTGAGAGGGATTGTATTAATATTTATAAATATCTGAGGGGTAGGTGTCAACAGGAAGGGGCCAGTCTCTTTTTGGTGGTGCCCAATAATAGGACGAGAAATAATGAGGCTAGGCTAGAACATACAAAGTTCCACCTCAACATGAGGAGAAACGTCTTTGCTGTGAGAGTGACAGAGCCCTGGCACAGGCTGCCCGGAGAGTCTGTGGAGTCTCCTGCTCTGGAGATGTTCAAAACCGGCCTGGATGTACCTGTGTGACCTGTTCTAGGGGGATCCTGCTTTGGCAGGGGGTTTGGACTAGGTGATCGCTAGAGGCCCCTTCCAACCCCTAACATTCTGCAAGTCTGTGATTCCAGGGCACTATTTGCCTTCTGGAGCAAAGGAGGCAACAACTTAATGTTGACTACATTGTTATTCAAAGCTTAAGCCTAAATCATTCCCTAAACACTGTACATCCTATTATTAAATGAAGTAGGGTTCCAGGACAGGGGTTAATGTAAAAAAACCTACTAAAATAGAATGATTATGTATGCAGGGAGCAGTTAAAGATCGCACAGGTAAACCCTATACATTTTGAACAAGACTTTGCAGCATCTGTCATATTTTATTCATATTTCAATGCACCATCCTATCTCACAAAGCAGAATGCAGTGAACAAGACCTTCCTGAAAACCTGAATTGTCATTAGGTGGAGCTACACAGGCTACCATACTGATGTGAAAGAGAAGTTTTGCAGGCCTGTAACACAGACTCTTGCAAAGGAATTATCAGCAACAACCACAAGCCATCTCTTCTCCGGGTTGGCCCCAGTGTGGAGAAGATTAGGAGTGACTTTCCCAAGCATATACCTACAGCAGAGGAATCTTAAAAATGGAGACCTGTGTGCTCTATTCCCTGTGGGAAGTAGTTGTACTTAGGAATACTTAGTAAATACTTAGTAATTAGTAATGCTAACAAAGTTTTTGCACACTTACCTCACCAGTTTCCCCTTTCTGCTCTTATCCATTAGCGTATCTCACACAGCCAGGAATATGTTCTTGTAGTCCTTGTGCCAAGCCCATCCACTTTTCACTCGTTCTCTTGTGAGCACTGAGTCTTCCAGCCGCATGGATTCTATCCCTAAGCTGTGTGTGCAACGAGAGGAACACCAAGAACACAGGAAGACTGTGATTCTGTGACTGTTTGCCTCTCCTGTGTTCCAGCACCCCGAGCCGTAATTGTTTCTGGCAGCCATGGGGGGCTGTAACAAGGAAAAGCTCTGTTCATTTCTGGATGACAGAATGCGAGAAAAGACTCCGTACAGAATATGGCTTGATACCCTCTACCAGGCTCGTGCAAACTCTAGGTTTTTGTCAGAAGTGTGTATCTTGTCCAAACACGATGAGACTGTGTAGTGACAGCGAAAAGCATCCTGCCACATTTTACATCCTCTTGTCAAGGTTGAAGACCCTCCCAGTGAAACAGCCCTAAGAATGTTTTAACACAAGCAGAAGGGTATCATTAAGCTTCTTTATTGGTTCTTTTACAGAAATGGAGTTACATCTCTGAAATCAAAGTGTGTAGTGACAGGCAGGTTTAGAAGCCTCCTGGAGACAGCATTATTTGCCTAACATTACAGAAAGTTCCAGATTCATCCATGGAACAGGAGTGTCTAGAAAAATAACTTTTTTCCAGGGGTAAAAAGAAATCAGTGGGAGCTTTTAATGTGTGTGCCTGACTGTAAACATGAAATAGAGACTGTCAGGCCAGCTCTCCAGCTGGTGTGGAGGTAACATGGTTCCGCTAAATACTATCTGATTCTTGGTCTCATTTCAAGAAAGAAATGAAAGAGGATGACTTACCTTGCTGTTGCATAAATACTACTATAAATTAATTCTTACACAGCAATGGGACAACTTTGCATTCCTTGAGAACCCTGGTGGTTCCTGCTGTGGTCAGCTTCAGGATCTGCAGAGAACACATTAAATCTTGAATATAAAGCCTTTCTTTCCTCTAGAGACTCAGTTAGCACCTACATGATTTGATGATCCCTTCCATGGTTGGCGGGTGTTCTGAGAGCTGTCTTTAATAGCTAGGTTCACTGAGAAATGGTATGAAAGAGTTTCAGAGAGAAGAGAGGAGCGTGGTCCTGCCTATCTGATTAATAGCTGGGGAGAATGACAGGACAAATAATGAACTTAACATTTATTGCTGGCCATTTGGGAACCAAACCGTCATTCAGGAGAGAGTACAAACAAGAGCCCTGCCTAACGCAGGCTGAAAGGCCACTACCTCATCTAATGTTTCTTCTGGGAACAGTGCAGCATTACAGTAGCCCTAAAATGTATGAAGGGTGGGAAATGAAGATTACTGAAGTCTTTTCTGCATGACCCTGTTTTTTTTTCTCACACCCATGTAAATTGCATCCAAATGTTTCTTATTGCCTCCTTTTGCTTGGACTGTTTCCTTTTCCCTATAGTGTCATATTCATTGCTCTCTAGTTCAGTCAGCTCAGTGTGCAAATGGAACTCATATGAAAGCTGTGTGTTCATTCCTATGATGTAAATTAGCTCACAGTCTGCTCTCCAGGTAATCTGGATAATCAGGTACCTCCCTTCCTCAGGTCCTGAAGGAAAGGTTATCATAGATTTTCTGTAGGTAATATTTATTCTCCGATTTTGTGATTTCTTTTTTTTTTTACAATTAAAGACTCTTGATTTGAAGATTAATTTTAACTCGATGGAATTAAAACCAGGTCTGATGAATAGCAGGAGCAGCAATCTGTGAATTACTGACGTATATACATTTAATATCTCCCTTGAGAGTAGGAAAGTTCTTCAGGTGTTGAAACTGGCTTAAATGATTCCAGTTCCTATGAGCGGTGAAAATTCCTTGACTAATAATATCAGCCTGATATCTTTATTTCCAATTTAATACAGAATATTTGGGATAGTTGTTAATAGTGTGTTGATTTATTTGAATATCTTATTGGACAGAATGGTTTGCATCCCCACACCTACACCTCAGAACTGATTAAACTGGTCCGGTCAAGTTGCTTTAAAGAAATATATTTTTGTCAAGCAAGCAGGGATTTTCCTTGAGGTAACTTGTTTCTGCTTAGCGCAGATGAATGAAGAGTGCCCAGCTGTTTTCTTTTCTTTGTTTCCATGAAATCTGTAGGGAATCATAAATGTATTTTTTATTTTGTCCCTTGTAATGCTGATTCCTGGACACTTTTGCTAGGAATGGAGAAGAAAGGGAAGAAAAAAGCAATAAAAATATGAAAAACGAGGAAGGCACTGTAGCTGAGTTGCAGAAGGCTACGTTTCAAATCCCTGCTCTGACTTTAAACTAAAGGCACAGAAAACAGAGTCTCTCTCTCTCCCTGCTTTTATGTGGAAGAGCTTTGAAACTTCTTGGGTTAATTCTAATATGGGAAATAAATGTTTTTGAAATACCAGATTTTTCACAGGAAGAGAACTATTTACCACCCAACTACAATGTCAAGGAAAAACACAAGAAAAGCCAATTGTCAGCAGCAATCAATTCTAAGTAATTTCTTCAACAGGTTTGAAATTCCAAGTTCTTGCCCACAAAATACTCAAACTGTTAATAGGAGGGGGATTGTGGCTGTTTTACAAAAATGGAGCTATTCAGTCTTACAGTAATGGAGTCCTTAGGAAATAAGAGATGGAATGGAACATGACAACTGTTAGGTAGAACAGACAGGACATTAAGATTTTGTCTTTTTTTTTTTTTTGCCTTAGACCCTTTCTTTCTGCATAATTTGAAAACCCGGTATCTCTATGTTTCCCACGTGTGGAACATTGCTACCTGCCTCCTTGCAGAGAGAAGTAGGCAGCACTGTATCTCACAGTTGTTTCATTCTGGTGCTTTATGTTCAAGTTCTGCAATAGCTTGTTTTACGACTTCAATATCTGCACTACCAGCCTTCCTTGGCTTTGTTCTTGTCTTCCTCCAAGCAGTGATCAGGTCTTTCTGTGCTGTCATCCAGTCAACTGCATAGCTGCAGGTTTGCTTTACTCTAAGTATTGTAAGGAAGACTTCTGCAGGATCTCTTCTTCACCTGCTCTTGTCTTACACAGCCAAACCCAACTTTAACTCAACTTTTCCTTTCGTGACAAAGCAAGATTTCTTATGAACACAGTCATGTTTAATATTGAGCCTAATAACGTATGCTGAATTAGCCTCTTAATGAGACACTACAAAATCAAAGACATCATTTTGTGTTCTACTCTTCAAAGGAAGAGATGTGAAAAACCTGCCCAAATTTTATAGTGGTGACACAGTAATGTGCCAGTAGGGGAAAAATAATGCTTGGGGTGTTATAAACCTTAAGCTGTACATGATCCAGATACCAGCCTTACATACTAGGTATCTCTGCGGGAAAAAAGAATCTCCTTCCCATGTTTATGACAGCAGCAACTCAGCAAGTGCTGCCAAATTAAGAAGTCTTAAGTTCATGCAGGGGCAGAGATGCACATTCCATACAATGTACAGGTACCCAGATACCTGTATAAATGACAAAGTCTTAAATGTGACTATTGCTGTGTAAAAAAGTTGGAAGCTCCTGCCCTGTAAGTCAATATTTCTCTGCTTATTTCATGTTGCTAAAATATTATCTGATAGGGTCACTGGTTGGTAGTGACTTTTTCATGTCTTACAGTGTCACACATGATCTATGTCCCAGTCTTTAGTTAGCTATTAAGGCTGCTTAATACCAGAATGGCTTTTAATAAATATGACAGAGACTGTCACCTTCTGACAGGCAGCATGTGTCAGTGAAATAAAGGCAGTCATACAATAGCTTTAAAAGAGGAGTGCCACAGCTGAGCAAGCAGCTTTTATGTTCTTTTTCCTGTTGGACCCCCTCCTGGAGCAAGGGGTAAGTTTAGTTTATTGCCTCAGTTTAGCTTTTTGTTTAGTGCTAAACTGAAATTTTCTGGCAGCAGACTTGAATAGGATCTTAGTAGGATAATCTTCCAGAACACACAATAGGACGATTGTGGTCAAGCATACGTGCAATGTAGTAGAGATAAATGCCTTTGTACACTCTTTGTTGTAATGTTTGCATATGCAGGTACATGTGCATGTGTAACTGAATGTATAGAACCTGACCTGATCGATGCGTGTGGGTATGAAAAGAAAGCAGTAAGTTACTGTCAGGTGAAATGTGTGCCAGAAATAACTGAAATCAAAGTAGTTTTGCAGTGTAAAGTGGTGTGAGAGGGGAATCAAATCTCCTGTAAATCAAGAGTGTAGATCAAATCCAGTTTTATTGTGAAATAAATCCTATAGAAACACAGGCAGGTACAAACACAGCCAGCATTAAAAGAACATGTTAGTCTTGTCAAGTTCTGCAATCAAATAATAGGACTTAATATACTAGTGTGACCTTGCAGCTTTCATGTGTGTACTGTGTTCAATTCCATCACCTCACCCAGCTTGTTCAGCAGTGCCTAGAACAAACACACGCACTGAGGTGCAGCTTCTGCTGGGGTAGGCAGGCAGCAGTAACACGTGTTGTGAGGTTACTCAGGTCAGCCCATGACAAAATGAAGTCTTCAGTTGTGTTTTTTTTCTCTTAAATGTTTTCAGTAGGGCTGCACCAACAGTGCTAGTTTTCTGTATGAATTCATATATATACAGTATATTGTAAGCAAACTTGTGTTAATTAAGGGGATAAAGCTGCTCCAAGGTTTATTTAATAGGGATGAAAAGCTATGTGGGGGCATGAAGAACTCTCTAAGTGACTGGCAATAAAAGAAAGAAAAGATACTCCTTGCTATTTTTGACCATGGTGCTACATCACGTAGTTCTGCAGCACATTAGTCATCAGATGAAAAGGTGAATGGAAGTAATACTGCAAAGGACTGGGTGGACTTTGGGCACATTTGAGGTGATTCAGTAAGAGTGACAAATGTTTTCTGGCGTTTTAAGGTGAAATGGAAAGCTACAGTCAGAATACCTGACTTTTCTGTTTCAGTTTGTTTGTTTGGCTTTTTTTCTTTGTTATTCCTGGTTGCAGTACGCTGATATCAGTACTGGGGAACTGGGGAGAGTAGAAGGTGGTCAGTTATAGTCAAGCAGTCTTGTGGTTATAAGTACGTTAGGTAGTGTGGTCTGGAGGCTTCATGAGATGAAACAGGACAAAGTCCTTACTGGAATACTTGGGAATATGATGTTTGAGAAGAGGAAGCCAGTGATTTCTTAAATTGCATCAGTGTGCTGGAGCAAACCTCTCCTTAGTAGTATGTGATCGCTGACAGAGGTCTTCAGCAGCCATTGAGAAAACTGGCATTGATTTTTGAACACAGCTCAGCAATGACATTTTGCAGTGGTGACTTAAAATTGGCTAAAATCAATGGTCCAGGGCTGAGCTGAGGGTCATCAACAGCCAGTGTTGAATCCCAGAAAGTGCTCTATGTTGAGCATTGCATAGTTAAGATAAAAGGGACAAAAAAGAGAGTTTGTTTTTCTTCTAGAAGCAAAATAATTTCAACAGCACCGAGTAGTAAATTTCTAGAAAATTACCACTGTGTGTGCTGGTCAGGTACTTGTTCTGTCTTCCCTGTTTCACATACACAACACCCAGAGCTGCTGTGTGTGCAGTAACACGACACGTTATTTTCAATGTCTAAATATTTTTAGTACTCGTACATTACATTGCTTTTAAGGTAATTGATCTAATACAAGACAAGGATAAAACTTATTTCGCATTTTCACTGTGTGATGGAAGGACCATCCTAGCATGTTGTCTAGGTGAGTGTTAGTAAGAAGGAATAAATGTTAGTACCCGAAGCAAAAAAAAAAAATAGCTGAGGAGAAAAAATTTCTCTAAAAGATCCGCCTTTCAGCAAAATCCTAAAGATGAATATAGACCAGTATGCATTCCAATAAACAAGTGATAAAAGTGCTTAATAAAGCCACGTGTTAGTATCTAATTTGTGTGGATTCGCCCTGTCGCATTAACAACTATTTAATGAACTATTTATTGTGCTCTTTTGTTTGGATCAGTGCTCACCCAAATTATTTATTATACCCTTAATTAAAGAAGGTGGTGATCAGTACGTTCAGTTGAGTTCACTTCAAGGCTGTAGTTTCGCAATTGGTGTAAACCAGTTGAAGTCTATTCTGCTACAATCCCACCACTTCTGCGCTCCAGGCGCTGGGTTATAATGCCTTTCTTCTGCCGGCACCAACACCCATGCAGCTGTGTAATTGGTTGGATCAGAGGGCTGGTCTGCCTGAAAACTAATTAATTAATTTTGGTAGTTTTCAGCTGAACAGACCCAATCCATCTGATCCCAGCAATCCAGTGCTAGCACAAAGGAGAGACCAAGGACTTACGGAAACCAGGAGAACTTTCTCTTTGGTGGCGACGTGGACATGGGTTGTGAAATAAAACTAGTTGTGAAACTGTGCGTGGGTTGTGATGAACAGCACACTCTACAGAGGATGGAGAAACAAGAAGTGAACTAACAAGTTGTAAATGGGTACTGCATAGTCGTAGAAGTGCTTGCAGGAAATTCAGCTTTGGATTTTCATGGAGTGAAGAGAGAACCTTTCTTCTCTGTGGGCCTAATCTAGATCTCTTAAGAGTCCATAGGAAAACTGTAATGTTTGAAGTGTAAGACGGATCAACTCCTGTTTGATGCTGACCTGATTCAAGTTGAATGACTAAAAGAAAAATAGTAGTGAGAAGTTGGCCAAGGAAAAATGTAGAAACCAGTGAAATTATCTTAAATACAGTTGTTTAAAACCAGCACTATTAACAAAGCACTTTATAAAAATGGATTATAATATGGCTGGCTGTTTGAAAAAAACATTTTAACGTTTATTTTATTTGGCTACTAGTGGTCAGAAAACTACTGCTGTGTCCCACTGAAATACGGGCTGTGATTCTCTGCAGTTCCAGTTTTCACTTCAGTTCAAAATTAATTTCTTGGTCATATTGAAAGTTTTTGCTGAGATGAGTTAATCACAGATATTATCACAGGTAGTTGAGTTCTACACTGAGTGTATCTTCATGGGTGGAGGAGATTACAGTTTTTGCTTAGCTCAGAAAACTGCAGCTTCATTCTAAGCACCCGATTTCCAGAAAATTCAGAGAGTGCTGTAGACAGACTTGGATACAGAAATGTTTTAGAAGATAAGCCTATATATTATCAACATAGCTGTGTGGGTAATTTGTTTTCCTGGCAAATATTCTTGAAATGAATGTTAGGATTCTGTTTCTGACTTAGCTAGTGAAGTGAAGATCAGTAGCTAGTGTCACCTGCTTTCTTTTTTACTCTTCTCCTTAACCCCACCACCCAAGGCTGCATCACTCATCTAAGTCAGACAGCCATCCAGGATCAGATTTATAAAATTCTCTGGCCTTCTAAGCGGTTTTTCTCACATTCATATGATTCCCTCCTGCCAACTTAGCCTCTGTCCTCCACCCATCCCTGTTTTGATTAATTTCCCTCATGCCGCGTGCCTGAATATTGCCCAATTCATGTGGAAAGTCCTCAATTCTTGTCAAGACGGGGTCATGACTAGCCCACCCAAGAAGATCAGAACCAAGGCTCCCAAACTAGGAGCGAGGCTTGCCCACCAGTATAAAAGCCTTTATTCCGTCATGCTCATCCAGGCCTTTGGATTAGCAGAATCTGAGCAGAGGCACAGAAGGTATGAGTTAGTGGAGGTGGGATAGACTGGGAAGTAGCATCAGATTTATCAGGGGCATGAGGGGAACCATGCAAGGGACGAGTGGGGTAGTAAGACTGACTATGAGACTGGGTACAGGAGCAGCTAAGCAGAGGTTAGAGGTATGGGGCAGGAAGGGTCAGTGGGTGAATGGTGTAGGGAAATACAGATGTTCTAAGTTAGCCAGTATGTTTTCCCTTAGTGATGTCTGAACATTTGGATGAGCTGGGGAAACAGGCTTGGCAGAGGACCAGCAGGCCACCTACTCCAGCTTTCTCAGCCCCATGGGGGAGGCTTGAATTGAAAAGAATTACTGAGCAGACTGAGGCTATGCAGTGCTTAGTTGTGGAACAGGCCCACCCTCAGCTCTGTGATGCCTTTTAGCCACCTCCATCCAAGCCTTTGATGGGTATTGCTCTTTCTCCACTGGCTTCTTTAACTGCACAGCCTCTCATCCATGACCCATCCATGGCCTGTAGGATACTTGGAGAGTTGAAAAAGCTAGTAAATAGTAAGTTCCTCAGGGGGGGTTAAAGGACTGAAAACTGACTGTGCAAGGAGTTTGAGGAGGGGCAGCATTTTGAGGGTGATATGGACATGTATCAAGATCTGAGTAAATATTAGAAAATGCTGTTCATCCTGTTGTGCCTTTAGCCAAACTGTTTTGCGGAGAGAAAGCATGTAAGACATGTGAAGCCAGGTCTATAGCCTCAATCTTTTTCTTAAGCAGTTCTGTGGTCCCACAAAGAGTCCCACTTCTGGGCTTTAGCCATCACAGTGGGCTTTACACAGTGTGGCAGATTTCTGGTCCAGAGGTAGTTTGCCTTGTTCCAGTCAGGCTATGCTATTGGATCTGTAGTGTCCTGTGGCACCAGGCCAAGTTCCTGTGACACCTTTTGAAGTCCTTGACCTTTCTGATGATTGCCATACAGTGTGTAAGCAACTGGGCCAGCTGGCCCTAAATATTTGGCTCTCCTACAAGACTTCTGTGACCTGGAGTAATCAGCAAAGTGGCTTATTTGGCTACGAAGTGACTAATCTCAGTTTGCTGTTGTTGGACAGACTCCTATTTAGACCTTCATTTTGGTCATCTTATCAGTAGTGTTTGTGGAGGATGTTCGTAGGAGTTTGCGTATTAGGAAGTTTATTTCGAGAAGCCTCTTATGAGAGTGGCTCCATGTACACCAGAGGCCTGATTGTTTCCTCTTGGAGCTCACTGCCTTATCCTCAGCTCATATGGAGTCCCTACAATGGATGAACAGAAGAAAGTAGAGCGAGAAAAATTCTGTATATAGGACCTGTGCATTGTACAGATGAAAAGAAAGACTAGGGAGAAGAAAATGTCCGTGGCTCTGCTCAGAAGTAGTGGTGGGCTCTGCCTCTCTTCAGTTGAACAGTCTGGGAGTCAGACTCTGGTGGTGATTTGTCTTTGAACTGGAAACATGAGAAATAAATTGTGGATGGAGAAAACATGTCCATTCAGAAATGGCATCCTCTCTTACCTTGAGAGGCTCTCTAACTGCATAAATCAAAAATTCTATTCAAGTGATTGTTTCAAATAATCTGGAATCCTCATGTCCTAGCTGTATGATTAGAGTGCAGGATAGCTGTCAGTTATGGAATTTGAGGCACAGTGGCCTAAGACCCAGGACAGCCCATTACCTCTTGTGTATAACAAGCAGTTGTAAGGGGTTTGATGCAGTCTGGGATATTGACGAGGCAGATACTTGGTAGAGGTTGTAGGGCTGACACTAGGCAATACCTCTCCAGCATAGTGAGAGAGGTATGAAGAGTCGTACCTGCCTGATTCCCTTGCACCCTGATCTTAAGGTAGAGAATCCTGGTGTGGTTGAATTCAGTAGAAACTGCAGGCCATAAAAAGTCATCTTAAAGCACGGACACATATTTAGAGATGTTTTGTAGCACCTTCCACAAAATTAATAATAAAAGACAGAAACTGATGGATTATGATGTCATCATGAGCAGAATCTTGAGAAGGGTGATCAGCAAGGTAGTGGGAGAATGTCTGATAGAACAGAAGGTGTGAAAGGCGAAATTGTCAAGGGGAAAATAAATTGCTTCCTAGGAGCCTATAGAATACATTTCTGTACAAATTAGGACAAATCCTATTGCTTCAGTCTACTCATGACTGAGTATAACTGGAAGGAAAAAAGCAACTCTGAATGGACAAGGGCTGGATGAGGTGACCCTGTAACTCCGCCAGCCATTAATGTCTCATCACACACAGGGCAGCAATGCCAGTAAGAACTGAAGTGAGAAGAAAGCTCACTGCATCCATTCATGACCAGCTCATCCCTGTTAAATGCTGGAACAGAAGCACTTGCACAGTAAAAACTACTGTGTTTGACCAGTGTTTCTGGCATGCTCACTGGAAGTACCAACGTGTCATTGTTCTCCTGCACTTCTGTCATATATGGTATCTTTGGTATTTTTTCCTGCCTCTGATGTATTTATCCTAGAACTGAATATCCCATATGGTCTATTTGTAACTAGGGCATGAAAAAATATTGTCAGTGTTATTTTAGGCATGATATTTTTCCCAGCTAAGCTGATGACTAGCAAAATTGACTTCAGTCAATTAGGCTGGACTCTGAGATGGGAACTAAGGTCTCTAAAGGGCTTATTTTGTTCAGAATTAGTTTCAAGTCATGAACGTAATATCTTCCATTCTTTGGTGTATGCCTAGAGCTTCTGTTTATGTCATAGGACACACTGGTGCTGTTCTGATTTTTATTTGGGAATTAATTCTTCTTTCTTTTGGCTGAAATTGAGTTGATGGAAATTACTGCTTGTAGTGTCATGCAGTTTCTCACTACTAGTGTAGATGATGAGACAACATTTCTCAGTGTTCAGGGGATTGATGTCAAATAGTAATTAATACTTCTTAAAGCCTGTTTCTCTAGTCATGAGTAGCAGAATGGATTGTTTTGAGTGAGACACTGGCAAAGGCAATAGCATTACAACACCCAGGAGTTTTTAATCTTTTATCCTAACTCTTTGTGTTGTGGTTTTTAACTGGAATAGCAGAAAATTTCTTTACAACTTCTGTTTCTTTTAATTCACTAAGAATACTACTCTAGTGTGAACATTAAAATACATAACGCTTGCTTTCGAAGAGAGTAGCATGTGTTAAGCCAAATTATTTCAGGTAGTTTGAGACAGTCTTTCAATTGACAAAAACACAGACCAATGTTCGTTTGTTTACATTATAAACACATAGGCTTGTTGCTCTGCAGACTGGGGCAGGACATTGGCTGCTAGTACCATGTGTCTGCTCTTCTGTGTGGGTCCTGTCCCTGAGAACTTACATGACTTCTTAGAACATTTAAACACAGTCCACAGGATCTCTGTGAAATCCAGCGTCTACTTTTGCGGATGGCAAGTTGGGATTAAAATGAGTTGTTTCTGTGAAATTGTCACATTCAGCACCATAATCGTCTGTGCTTGCATGGTTTTAGTCTTCTGTCCAAACAGGAGCATTTGTACCGGCAGTGCCCAACGGTGCTTCCTGACACAAATGAAGTCTAAAAGCATTAAGTGAAAAAAAAAGGAGACATTTTGGTCACCCAAACTTTGATCATATTGTCTTTCTGAAGCCAATCGAATGGTTCAAAAGAAGCAGAATGTTGAAGCTATAGAGTGGGTTTATCACAAAGTGTGTTGGGACGTCATCACAGCAACAGAAATGACCACTGTATTTTGTTATGTTCTGTGACCTACATGGGTACCGCTGTCGCTTCTGGAAGTCACCTCTAGACATGCAAAGGTGTAGTTACATAGGAGACTGAAATTGCTTTTCCCCTCCCCTGGGTTGTACAGTTGTGGCGATAAGCGAAGCAGTAAGCTGTGAACTGAGAGACAAAAAGCAAACTAAGGATGGCATACACAGTGCGTGCCTATGGATGCCTTCACACTGCTTATGCCACTCTGCTACTTTCTCTGTTCTGCTGGAGGTGTCAACCAGCTGCATAGGGCCATAGGAATGTAAATTGTAATTTCATATGCTGTCCTCTTAGCCTCTTTGTATCTGCTAGTGTTTCAGAGCTGTCTATGAGGGAGCTAGGAATAGCTGTCTGAAAGGGCTGAACATCTTTAATTCCCTTCAGAAAAGTTGGTCCAAAAGGATGTACAGCCTCAGAGCTCAAACAGAAGTGCACATGCAACTTCAAACGTTCAAATAATATGTATCTGCAGGCCTTCCCGAGCAGATGAAGGATAGAGCTTTGTCAGCACTTACTTTATGTATCAAAACACAGAAGAAAGCCAGTGGCAAGTGCTGCTCGTTTTGGGGAAGAAGTGACTTGGCTGCTTCCTAAAGAAGGACAGATTTGTATTTTAAGATTCAGCTCTTGCACCAAATAGCTGAAGGTGACAGGAGAGAGTCACTTGCCATTTTAATGGCTGAGATGATGAAATGTGCTTCCTTAAGAGGAGCTGTTAGTGTGTCTCAACTGGTACCAGCACAACTGCAAAGTGGTTGTGAATGGAACAGCCAGTGAAATGTGATTTTTTATTGTATTGATGCTTTCTGGTGAGAGGAAAATGTTCAGCACATTTGTGGATGTTGTATCAGAAGCAAGTGGGGAGGATAACTTTTGATAACTACCTCTCTGACAAATAGGGACTAAATAAGGTCTTTAGAAGCATCACAACTCACGTGAGACCCATCGCAACTTTTCAAAAACGTTTTCATTAAATGTGATGCTGCGTTTTAAGATAAATGGGGGAAATGTTGTGATTTTATTTGCAATTCTGATGTCTCAAATTTTCTGGTTCGATTCCTTAGGCTTGTTTTCCTGGTGATACCTTACTGGAAATGGGGTTTGATGTTTTACTCTCATTGTGTTTATGTTAATGGTTTGAGTGTTTGATCATATTCTGTAATAGCTTATTTTTTAAAACGTCATACTAGCTTAGAAGTATCCTTGAGAGAATTTATGTTAGAAATAAAATTAAAGGATGTGTCAGCTGCACTATGATAGCCACGTTTAAAGATTTTGATGGACTGTTGGAAATACAGCACTAAAATACATAAACAATTAATAAAATACAGAACATATTATGAATGCACATCAGTGAAACTCTGGAAAATGTTCAAATGAATTATTTTTGTGCTGCTTGGTGTGGCTTTTGCTTTGGAAATCTAGCATCAGTGTTCTAGTTTTGACTGAAGGAAGGACCACCCTGAAGCGAAGCTTAATTGAAATAAATCCCTGAGGAGGCTCTATTTATCACTTTGTTATGAAATTGGCAGCTAAAAAGACATAACAAACTATGCAAATAAGAGATGAAATAACTTTTACATTAAAACAAACACTTAATTTGTAGTGTTGAATTCATCGCTGACAACTGACTCTTTAGGGACACAGAAACTGACGTAAAAATAATTCTGAAATATTGTCAGTCTTAACTGGGATACAGGGTACTAAGAGATGCAGGTCTCTACCACACTGAACTTCGGTCATTTTTTCATGATGAAACATTTCTGGAGTGTTTAAATAAATAGGTAAATGTATGTAAACATAATTAGAAGCCTAAGTCCATTCCTATTTACCAACATGCCTAACTGGTTTCATCTGTTTCCTTGTGCTGATGAAGACACTCTGTTCATCACTACCATGTTGGAAAACCCTATGGAATTTCTTGTCAGGAAAAAATCATGACTGGGTATGTTTAGTACCTGCTATTGAGCAGAGGTTTGAAATACGGAACCAGTCTTTGTCAGTCAATTCAGTCAATCTTTAGATCAGCAATTGATGTGGAGTGTGATGTTAATCTGCTGGAAAGCCTTTCGAATGAATAATCCAAGTCTGGAACTGAAGGAAAATGTTGTTAGTACTGGTACCCTGTGCAGCAGCAAGTCCCACAGTACTCCCTTCATTCTGTACCGATTTAAAACTTCACCTTGACAAGACTGTTTTCATATTCTGCTGTTTTTCATAAGGCAAATGGAATCACAGACAAATTTTAATACAAAAATAATAATACATAAATAATACATAAAATTCTGTTTCCTTGTCAGTTGGGTCTGTGTCAACAGACTTGTATTTATTGGGAAGTATGAACAATCACATTATTTATTATTTCTGCATCTTTAAAATGCTGACTAGCCTGCACGCTGCCTTCACAGAAATCTTAATTATACAGTAATTCAGTCTGTTTGTAACATGTTTCCAATTTTCACTACATATTCTACTGTCGGAAAATCCTCTGACATTTGGTTTTACGGAAATATTTAAATTGTAACAGTGAGCTACTGCACTGCAAGTCTGGCGTTTGGAAACAGGAATGGGCTGGTGAAAGTGTTCCTTTGTAAGTGGGACATTCAGAAGAATTCCCAATTGATTCCCATAACACATGATTTAAGTTAATGTGGAGATATTCAAATACTGATCTAAGTAGTTGTTTTGATGTATTTGTTCAGAACTTAAATATACCTCTAAGACCCAGGATTTGTTTAACTTTTCCTGATGCTTTAGCATTGCTGCTTTTCACGTAGGCCTTATCAGATCAATCTTTGGTTGTATTTCTATCTGTCTGCATGAACACATATACAGATATACTTAGAAGGTACATTTTTGCTTACTCTAAGCAAAACACCTAGAGAAATCCTTTTGCTTCATATTGCGAAATGGTTGGTGCTTTACAGTCGTGGTTTCTTTCAAACTTATTGATAGTCAATAAGCAGGTGCAGCAACAGCATGCTGTGTTGACTGTGTCATCATAACGAGGCCTTGAAAAGGCTTGAGTAGTAGACAAAGGCTCAAAAAAAGGCTCAAAGTCTCTCAAAAGATGATCTGTCACTGCCCCTGTTGAAAAGAGAACAATAGGCAAGGTAGACTATGACCCAGGAAGGCACTTAGTTGTTTATGGTCTTAGAGTGTTAGTAGCTCCCTTATGTTAAGTAGATATTGAAGTTCTGTAAGCATCCCCCTTAGCTTTTGCTGCTGCTGGCAGTGTGTAATGCCTGTTCCCTTCTAACACATTCTGGGTGTATGCTCTGCCCAAGCCCATAATTGCCTTAGTCTTGACTGTCTTAGATAAATAGCTAGATGGTTTGTGCCAACGTCTCATCAGGATCTGTAAAACTCTCATTGCTCTCTCTGTCCTGCCTGCAAGGCTTGAGATCTGAAACAGTCGGTGTGGTAGGACTGGAATAGTTGCTTTGTTGAGTCATTCATACACTCTAGAATTGTAGAGGAATGTTTGTCATTTTAATAAATATGTAAATGTTAATGCGTGGAGGAATAGCAGGAGAGCTGACAAACATTCAAACCTTAAAGTCTGGTAATTAAAAAACCTTTTGAGATATAGACACATGGAGGGAGAGATATAAAGGATGTAAACTAGAATACTTGTGCGATCTTTATTGCATTTGTCTGTTTCATTTGTTCTTTTGAATGAGAACATATATTCCTACTTTTGTATATATAATCTAAGACTGCAGTCTCCAGTCTTTTCTGTTCCTAGGAAGGACTTGAACACCTCAAGAACAGAAAAAGAGTCTATGACCTCTGGAAAAGGGGGCAGGCCTCTCATGAAGACTTTAAGGATGTAGTCAAACACTGCAGAAAGAAAATCCAGAGGGCCAAAGAACAACTAGAGCTCAACTTAGTTATAGCTGTTAAGCATAATAAAAAAATTTCTTTAATTAATTTAATTAATAACAAAAGGAGGACCAGGAAAAATTTTGGATTCAAAGGGAAACCTAGTATTGGTTGATACAGAAAAGGCTGAGGTGCTCAATGCCTACTTTGCCTCAGTCTTTAGCAGTGGAACTAGGTGTTCTCTGGACAACAGGCCTCATGAGTTGGGAGACAGAGAGGGAGAGCAGAATGAGGCCAGCACAGTTGGAAAGGAAGTGGTCAGTGACCTGCTACACCACTTAGACATAATCAAGTCTATGGAGCCGGATGGGTTGTACCCAAGGGTGCTGAAAGAGTTGGCAGATGTGCTTGCCAAGCCACTTTCCATTACTTACTCAAAATCCTGGCTAGCTGGGGAGGTCCCAATGGATTGGAAGGTGGCAAATGTAACACCCATCTACAAGAAGGGCAGAAAGGAGGATCCAGGAAACTATAGACTTGTCAGTCTGACCTCGGTACCAGTCTGTCTAGACTCCTGTACATCCAGATTTGGATTCCTAGTATCAGAATAATTCATGTAAATAGCTTCCATCTCATCTCTGTATGATTTTTCTGCAACTTTCAAGGAACAAGTACAAGATAACCATTGCATTTCCTGAGAGGCCTCAGGTCCCCGGTCCACAGCAAAGCTAGAAATAAATCCAAAATACCACCCTTTCTGGCCCATTGCCAAAAAGGGTTGCCAGAAATGAATGTTTTACACTGTACAACACTGTACAACATATGCACGTGAAATGTAGAGCATTCTGATCTAGGGATGTATTGTGTTTACATGGCAAGGTTTTGGTAGCTGGTGTGCTACAGGGGTAGCTTCTGTGGGAATCTGCTAGAAGCTTTCTCTGTGTCCAGCAGAGTCAATGCCAGGGTGAAAGCCATGATGAGAACAGCTGTGCCCTTGCTGGAGGTGATGGTGAAGCAGATCCACCTGCAGACTGTGGAATGACCCCACACTGGAGCAGGTGGATGCGCTCAAAGGAGATTGTGGCCACATAGGAGGTCCCACCCTGGAGCTAGTTTCCTGACAGGACTTGCGGAGAGAGGAGACTATGTTGGAGCAGGTTTGCTAGCAGGACTTGTGACCCCACAGGGGACCTGTCTTGAAGTGTCTGTTCCTGATGGACTATCTCATGGAAGGATCCCTCACTGGAGCAGCTCCTGAAGAACTCTCTCCCTCTGAGATGAAGCAAGCAGCAGAAACAACGTGTGATGGACCAACCAAAACTCCTATCCTCTTGAGCTGCTGGGAGGTGGAGAAATGGAGGTAAGTGGGGAGAGAAGTAAAGCCTGGTGAGAAGGGAGGTGTGGGAGGAATGTGGATTTAGGTTTTGGTTTTATTTGTCATTACTCTTCTCTGACTTGGTAATAATTTTTCCTAAGTCTTGTTTTTTGTCCATGACAGTGTCTGCTGAGGGATCTCTCTCTGTCTTGATCTTAACCTTTGAGCCTTTTATTGTATTTTCTCTCTATTGTGCATCTGAGAAAGGGGAGTGATAGAGAGGTGTTGGTGGGTGGCTGGTGTCCAGCCAAGGCCAGCCTGCCCTGATGCATTTGGCACGTGGTGCTGTGTACTGCATTTTACTTCATGCGCAAGAAAAAAATGTTTTTAATCCAAGGTGTTATCTGAATTGGGTTGCGGTGTCAGAGGGGATTGCACATGAAGTGGCAGGAAGGGGTTACTTAGCTTTATGTGACACATAAGGCATTTTCTTGAGTCTGTAGGTTTTTCTGTTCACTTCGTGATGCATTACATGTACTCGTGCTTTGTGCGCTCTTCTGTGCGTAGAGGTACTCGTTCTACTACCTTTCAGAAGTCTGCAGTGAGATGCCTCTGTTATACGCTGTGTAAACTAGACAGCAAAACTCCTTTTTGAACTTGGGATGTATTTTCTGTTCTGTGCTTGTGGTTGAGCAATGCAGAGTGGTAAATGGCTGTGATGTAAAGCACTGCCATATGTTTTTGCCAGGAAAATGTATCTTACAATGCTGTAAGACTCCAGCTGAAATTCTGAGAACCCATACTTTGTGGCTCTGACAGCAATGAATTTTAATTGGAACATTCAGTCGTTTCCTCATTAGTCCATGCAAAGACGTCCTAATCTCAGCTGGTAGTGAAATGGATGATTAGTGCTATCTCAGGGCCTCAGCAGGCAACGTTTGCTTTCTCACTTTCTACAGCTGACATTTGCAGCATTGCATACCTTATGGTGACAGGGATGATGTCAAGTCACTGACAGACAAGCACACCTCTCTGTCTAAATTTCTGTTTTCATTCTGCATCCACTCAGATTTTTTTTTTTCTGACTTTGTACTCCTCTCAGGTAATCTCCCAGTGTTGAAGTCACTGCCACCACAAGTGCCCTCTGCCAGGTTTTGCTTCCTGATGCTTCTCAATGAGTACATTTAAAACACTTAACCTACGTTAAAAACCTCCATCCAAAACACTCAAGTGCTACATCTTTTAGTCTCATTGTCATCTAATATTCTAATAGCCATATCTTTCCATAACCATGCCCTGTTGTCTTCAAATCTCTGAAAGCTTTATGCTAGGTGGTGTGCTGGACCCTAGTTCAAACGTGGAGTCTCACTGGTACTTCACACAGTTGAGTTGGGTTCTTTGCTTCTTGTCTAAACTTGAGAAGTGTTTCTGAAGCTAACCACTGCCTAGCAATTGCCATGTTTCCTCCTATAAGCAGTTCTGTTATGCCTGTGGTTTCAGTAATCCGTAACATGTTATGGGGTACTATGAGCTTGTCAAAGCATTAGTATTTCTTGGAGTTACTAATATCACTGAGACAAAATCTCATTCATTTCCAAAACTGAGTCCTACTGGCATAGAAACTCACTGCTGGTAGTTTCTCCATGGCAAGGGACTACTAAAAGAGAAGGATACAGAAAACGAAATATTGCTCTGGACTGAGATCCTACTGCGTCACTGCTCAGGTGTGCCATGAGAGAGAAACACGGCTACAGCACAGAGACTCAGATTTCTTTTGATAACTTTTTGGCCACAATGAAATTGGGCTTGGAACTAGAAAGAGGTGGAAAGAGATGCATGCAGGATCCTGAAGGAGATCTTGTTTGTATCTAACATATTGGAGAAATTGTTTGAGAACGGTTCATTCTAGTGAAAATATTACTCTTGTAATGCTTCCAGGATCAGTGTTTTCTCATTCATGAATCAGAAGTAATCAAAAGTCCTTGCGCATTTCTGGTTGCTTTCTTCTCACCCTCTTTCTTTTCCTCCTGTTTTTTGGCAGCACAAAGCCATCAACAGTTGCCTAGCTAAGCACTTGCTCAGGTATCAGTTGTGAGGTGTCTGTAGAACAGTTAGCTGAAAGAGCGAACATGTGCACACTGCTGTGGTCTGGAGGAACTGGCAGAAAGTGTGGAAGACTCCATGGGTAACAGATATGTACGTGTGTCTCGCTTTAGGAACATGTAATGACTAACAGAATCACAGAACATCAGGGATTGGAAGGGACCTCAAAAGATTATCTAGTCTAATCCCCCTGCTACAGCAGGATCACCTAGACCAAGTCACACAGGAACATGTCCAGGTGGGTTTTAAATGTCTCCAGAGAAGGAGACTCC
>JAOXOE010000405.1:6336694-6350117 GCA_028565055.1 Phoeniculus purpureus | reverse complement strand
CTCACACCCATTGCCCCTTGTCCTATCATTGGATGCCACTGAGCAGAGCCTGGCTTCATCCTCCTGACACCCACCCCTCACGTATTCATAAACATTAATGAGGTCACTCCTCAGTCTTCAAGCTAAAGAGGCCCAGCTCCCTCAGACTTTCCTCATAAGGGAGATGTTCTACTTCCTTCATCTTCACTGCTTTGCGCTGGACTCTCTCCAGCAGCTCTGTGTCCTTCTGGAACTAAGGGGCCCAGAACTGGACACACTATTCCAGATGTGGTCACACCAGGGCAGAGTAGAGAGGGAGAAGAACCTCTCTTGATCTGTTAACCACCCCCCTTCTGATCCACCCCAGGATGCCATTTGCCATCTTGGCCACAAGGGCCCATTGTTGGCTCATGGTCATCCTGCTGTCCACCAGGACCCCCAGTACATCAGTATAGGTCTGACTCTGCAGGTACTCAGGGCTGTTTTTTCTGAGATGGCTTTGATGGTTCTAATTCTGTTCATATGAAAGCCGGAGATTCCTGATGGTTACATATCTGTGCATGTTCTGTGCAGAATATTGGCCTTTTCATTATAACAAATCCAACTAAAACAAAATGATAGTTGGGGAAGGAAGGAGGTAGAGGAGGGAAAGGAAGGCATTATTCGCTACCACAAAGCATTCCTTGCTTTCTCGTCATCCCTTAAGCAAATTAACAGAGTAGGTCCTTTATGCATGCGAGCCTGTGCAGGAAAGTTACTGAAACCCTGACACAGAAGGAAATCATGCAAGATATTGTACCTGGCTCCAGCAACAGTTGAGTGTGTGGGTGGTAAGAAGCTCAGTTTCATGTGCTTCCCACCCCACAGGCGGCTCCACAACTTCCTGTTGTGGAGGTTTCTCCTCTTTCATATGTGGCTTTGTGCAGTAGCCTTGCCTTTCCCTTGGCTGACATCTTTGCAGTCTGTGTACAGTAAGTAGCCTTGTGCTGTCTGCTCATCCAGAAAAGGCTGCATATAAATTTGACTTACCAGCTCGGTACAGTGGTGGTATGAAGAATTATCTCAACTAAGAATAAGTTTTCATTAGTTAAACAGGAGATGCATATTTTTTATCTCCCAGGCTTTTCAGTGTGTCTCATTCAGGAATTGAGACCAAAGACAGTGTTGTTCTTCTTGGAATGTGCTCACTCCCAGTGTGTTCTGTCCTTGAAGTGACACAGGTTTGCTCAGAAAGACGTGTACTGACCACTGTAACTGTATACTTTCTGCTTTAGTGCAAACTGTTTTTTGACAGCCCAAAAGAATGTTCTGGGACTAAAATCTGTTCTTCCAGTCAAAGTGATAGTTCTAGGCTTTCATGATTTACAAGCAGAAACCTACTTACAAGATTTACCTACTCCCCTTGCTTGCGAGTTTTTGAACCAAGGGTCAACATGAGGGTAGGCTGTGTCTTGCTGAAACATAGACAAGTGTGACTGAATGATTAAATTTATTCTTGTTATGAACCCTTTTGATTTAGTAAGGGAGAAGGCAGCAGAATAAATGGAAATGTAGATCAGAGATAAGATTTTCGTCTTCATTGGGGATCAGATCTAAATAGCAAGGTAAATGTGTTGTGGCTGAATGACTGCTAAGGAGTACATGGGGTGACAAAGTCAGCACAACACACACGTAAGTGGGTTGTTTTTTTTTTTAAATGATTGGTAGTCTTAGTGTTTTGACCACTGAACTGAAGGTATACGGAAGCCTGTTTTTCATAGAACATGGTTGAAGAGAGGAGTTTACAACATTTTACATAGGAAATATTTCTCTTTGTCAGTCATCATCCACGGACATTAAGATTCTGTTGACACAGCAGTATTAGAGTTCTTTCAGCGTCAGTAACGTGAGTTTGTTTTACATTGTAAGGGATTTAGCTAAAAATTAGTAATGAAAACACATTTCCACTTACCACTTTTGTTTGACTGGTATGGGTCAAACAGCTTTGTGTTTTATTACCATGAATGTGTTGCGTATACTACAGGTGGGATATTTCACATAAAGACAAACTAACGTGTTCCAAATTGAAGGCAATTGCATCACATTTTTGTGATGTAAGTAGCATCCATGAAGCCTGAATAGGTGCAGATATCTGTTGCTTCATGTGTGTGGTAGTTTGTCCAGGGCGCTCAAGTTAAACAGCAGTTTGGCTAACTTTGATGACACTATTCCACATGTCTAAAGAAGTAGTATACAGTCTTTCTGGAGAAAATACAGATATGATTGGAGCACTACAGATTATATATTCTTATGCCATTGATTTTACTAGCAGAATTTTCACTTGTCTAACTGGAGTCTTATACAATTTAAACACAGAATATAAAAAATAGCAACTTCTGGTTTAATTAGAGCTACTGTGTGCTAATAAGTCTATTTTTTTAGACCAGTAAGCCTTTATCTAGTTCAGAGGGGCTTTTTATACTAAATGCTTTGGAATTAGTAAGAAAGTTCACAGATATTGACCCTCTATGCAAATCTGTTAGAACATTTTGTTTAGTCACAGAATACTCTGCGTTGGTGGGGCCAAGTACCAGGCACATGAGCCCCAACTGGCTAATTTGTGTGGGATTGTGGGTCATTCATCTAGGCAGCTCATTCCAGGCCACTGTTTTTTCCCTTTATCCAATCCTCGCAGAGCAGCTGCATGCACGTTAATTACCCTCACTCACACTTGGAGAGCAGACAAGTAGACTTCTGTTTCTACCATAAATGCCACTCAATGAACCAGCCACTAGGTCATGCTCAAGTGCAATGGAATCTTGTTTTTCCCTCCCAAACATCTAACATCACCTCCACCGTGACTTCAGCTTCTGTGAGGCCCATGGAGTTGTTTCACAAATACACTAACTGTGGTTGGTATAAAGAGATTTTGTAAAGATGCGAGTATGTTAAACGTGTACAGGAGCTAAAAGTAATTACAGGATGTATCTGTTTCCCTCTAAAACATCCCTCACGTTTTGAAAGTACTTATTTTAGCACTGCGGAATTAAACAATACTGTCAAATGCCTCCCAAGAGGATCCTAAGGGATTGTATCACCCTTGTGAGGACAGCAGCAACTGCAATGAGATTCTGCGTCTGTCTTTGTGCACTTTGATCAATGGAAATTATTAATTATCCTCAAATGTTTAGGCGTTTTTTCAGGAGTAGATATCGGAGGAAAATCAAACATATTAAAATATTCATACTTTCAGTGTAAAAATTATCTTTGACTGAAAAAAAAATCAAGTAAGTTATTAAAATGCCACAGAACAAATAGTGGAAGCTTCTGAGAGATCACTGTGCAGAAGACCTTGTGAACTTGGGCACGGTTCCTGAGTCACTACTATGAAAAGCATCTCTCTTGTATGGAGATGAACAGACATCAAACAGAACATGTATCTGTGTGCTACTCTAGTTTTTCCTGCAGCCTTTCTGAAAATTACAGAATACATTTTCTTTTAAATAAGATTATTTTTGAGGATCAGCAAAATCACGCCTTGGCATTTTAAGCTTGTTTGGTGCTGTCCATCTAATCTGAATAAGAACCATTGGCTTAAACAGATGCTACCTATGCTGAAAAGTCTGTGTTTGTGGGAGTTGATGAATGTATGGAGAAATACATTCCATGCAGCACTTTTTCCACTAGCTTAATCAGTCCTGTGGAATTATCTCACACTGATACTTTCTCTAGCAGCTTCCCTTTGAAAAACTTGCTTGCAGGCAAAAGGTCGATTAGGAGAAGACAACTGTCTCCCAAATGACTGCTGCTGTATTTTGTAGCTTCTACCACTCATTTGTGACCAGTTTACACTGTGTCCCTTTGGGTACAATCTTGGAAACAGTAGAAAAGCTGAAAAGCCAGTAAAATTGGTGTTCTCCGTTTAGGGCATGGTACAGAATTTATGCTCTATTCAAACTGTAGAAGAGGAGGCTGAGAAATAGGGGCCATCTAGTAAGTCAGAGATATAGCTATGATTGGAACAGAAGTCCGATGAATCATTACTTTGGATTCTTTTCACTACGTCCTACTTCTGGGTTCTGGCTTTATCAAACCTCATTACAGAGATGCAGTTACTTGGAAAATAGATTCCTCTTGAAATGAGGAGATATGCTATAGGCATTCTTCCTATTCTCAGGTACACTGACTTGATTCTGCCTAAGCTGGGGTCATACCTTTACTGTTTGAAGCTAAGTTCTGCCTATGCTTTAAGTGTGATCATAGTCTTATTGGAGATCTCAACTTGAGGTAAAATAACTCACCCTGTATATGTGCCTGTCTCACTGGATCTCTACTAGAAATGGAGTTTATCTTGTAAATTTGGTCTAGGTGCAGTTGCTAGAATGAGGTGAGGTAATTCCCGTTCATAATGTCATACTTTTTTAATGGGTATCAACGTTTATTGTTATCACATATCAATTAGAGTAAACCAGGTTACATTCTGCTGATCTGAGATCTTAGAGATGGGATTGTTTGTATTTCGTATTACACTTGGTGCTCAGTGTGTGCATGGCATTTAATAATTGTCCTCTGAATCTGATAAACACCTAGATTATTCTACCACGGGAGTTTCCTTGGTTTTACAGAGATCACTTGTGAGTAAAATCAGGCAAATACATTGAATAATTGATAGAGCAGTCGGAGAAGTGAAAGTCACATGCAGTTAGCTGAAAATTTCTGGTATTAATCTATGACACGGGGACTGAGCACACCCACAGCTTGTTTCAGGAAACGCACTGGGCCTGCATTTTCCACCTTCAAAGATTTTTCATGCACTTTTTTTAGCATGAGAAACTACGGTCATGGCACTGGGTTTAAACTTATGCCTATTGATAACATTTCATGGTTGTGGTTTTTTTCACCAGCTGTAGTTTCTTGGGACTTGTGGAGTAAATCACTACCGTGTTACTAACGTTTTCACACTTACCCCAAGGAGGTTTGTGTTGGACAAACGTAGGCTTGATTTGCTCTTTCTACAGCGTTTCCTTGAGCCAATTACTGAAAACATCTCAAACTCAGTATTTAATTACTAATGCGAAGTGCTCTTTTGCATCATAGCAGCACTGAGGTCAGTTGTGTTAATTTTTGCTTTCAGTGCTCTAAAGCAACATGCAGCAGGTTCTCTAGACACAACAGATGTGTAGAGAACAGTTTTCACCACCCACATTATGTTATGAGTCCAACAGGCCGCTCTAACTGCTGATCCTGAAGGTACCATTAACATTATTCAGTTTGAGATTGACACTGCTCAGTTTTCAGGCTAACACCCAGATTTATCTGTGTATCTCACATAATCAAACACACACAAATCAGTCTAACACTTCTTTTCCTTCATTTTGGTTCTATCAATTTAAGTTTTGGAAAAGGTGAAGAAAACATAGATTGAGAGAAAGAAATCAAGTAAGGAATTTTGTTTATTATGGTTGGACACCTGCAGTTGGTCCACTAAGGATCACTTTATGTTTTATTTTGATTGAGGAGATACCAGTCTGTCAACCACAATTTGTACAATGCTGCTATTGCAGTTGGAAATGGACGACCTTTTGCAGCTGACAGTGGTGCTAATTAAGGTGTCACTGCTGGGCAGCATTTCCCAGCTGTGAAATGGTGGAAATCAGTGGTGGGCTTTTTGCTCACATTTCTGCATATCGATGCGTTACTGATTTAACCAGCCTTTTGTCTGATCAGTCTTTGTCCACTTGTGCAGTTGGTATTTTTCTTTTTATGTGTTGATGAAAATATTTTGTCGCCTTGATTTCCATATGAAACTGCTGGGGAGAAATGGAGATGATTTGGTCTGGGACTCAGCAATCAAAAAGAGTAACTTCCTACAATCACTAAATTCAGTCTTTAGCACCCAAAGAGTGTGCAATAGCAACAGGTTTGGACTGGAACTCTGGATTTCACTTGTGTAATTCTGAGGAGGGTTGTGGCCAATAATAGCATTAATGGAAGAAGGCAAGTTAGCTGTGGTTGATAGGACAATGCAAATGAAATGGCCTATCAGTAAGGTATCTATCACAGGAAATCACAGGTACTGCTCGACTTCTGTGTGTGAAAAATATCATCAACTTGACCACAATCACAGCGCATAAATTTGACCGGAGGCAAGGGGTTCAATTATCTATTAACAAGAGATTGATGGGTTCGATTTGCTTTTAGGCAGTGCCATGGCAATCTCTTCCTCTTAGATTTCTCTAATTGTAGGTACCAGCGTACCTCCTAAATGTTAATTCTGTGCTGGCAGGGTGCTGTCCTGGGCAGGTAGTTGAGAAGCTGTGGAGTATCTTGGCAACTTGTTTCATTGTTTAATGACAGTCATCCTCAACATGCAGGTTGATTTCTTCATATGAAGTGATAATGAGTGCTACCAGACCATTGTGTCAGGATTGTGAAAAGTAAGTTAGGTTTAGTGAGACAACTCACAAAGTACGCAGTAGGCTAACTGATACCTAGTTTCAACAAGGTAATGTTCTAGATTTGATCAACTTAGTGAACAGAAACAATCCCCTGCAAGCGCTGCTGCTGTTCTGGGACTACCTCTTGTCATCTGTCTGACTGAACACCCCAACAACACTGTGCACTCCCCCTTTGGGCCACAGAACACTGAGGCCAACAGTAGTTGGCAGTGGTCAGAAAAAGGTGTTTTTAATCGACCACTCGGAGCAACCCACAGCAGTGCACGCTGCAAGTATCTACACTTCTTGAACCTTAACTGCAAGGGAAAACTAGGAATGAAGAGAGTGCTCCAGTCAGTTCCCGATTGTCATTAGATCTATTATCACTTATTATTGACCACCCAGTTTTCACTGTGTGCTTGACAATTGCTTATTAGTATTCATAGAGCCACGTACAAAAGTCAAAACCACAGATCACTAGGATATTTATTAGGAAATTAGGCTCTTGAATAAGAAATGTGATTGAAGCCATCTTCTAGCAATATATTATCTTGACCTCTGCATATGCTGTTGCCAATTTTATGACAGAGCAATATTAAATTGAGTGGGTGGTGTAAGCTAGGAAGGATTATACGGGCCGCAGGGAACAGATCCTGTTACTGTTGCGTTCCAGATACTTCTAATTTAAGGCTTTTCATAGGACAATGGTTTTGGAATTGTACGCATAGTATTTGCTTACAGGAGTTAGTGGACTTCACTAAAACATGTGCTCAACTTTCCCTCTTTTTTTGAATAAAGATTTTTGTATCTTGATCCCACTTTCTGGAAAGATGTGTGAAGTGAGTTCTACATGGAGAATGTGGAAAGATCCATGTAGGGGGTGTGGGAAGGCCTCCATCTGAGACCTGTCAAAGCAGGTTCTTCTACAGGAGATGTGTGGTGGGTTGTGGGAACAGCGGATGGTGAAAGGGAGCTGGCAGACATATATTCACATGGAATATATTAAGTACATTCCAGTCACTCCTCTGGGTTTCCCCAATAGCTTGAACCTCTGCATCTGGCACGCTTGGTTTTATGACCTCTTATTACCCCTCCTTTTGTGTTCTTAGTGTTCTTCTCCTCCATCATGTCTGTGTCTGCCCACACAGTTTGTTTCTGTGACATGCTTCATCACTCTAGCAGCTGAAATCAATGTGCTTCAGCCATACGTGCTTAGTCCTTTCCCCTTGCTCTCTACCGTCCCCTCCGCGGAATTTCAGCTCGCTCCTATGTTAATGGATAGCTCTGCAGTGCTTTTACATTGGATGCCTTACCGCGTGTGTGCGCCAGCTGATTCATGAAATATCTCAGTGCCTGTATGTGTTAGAAACCTTCGTGGGCTTCCCTTGCACATTCTGAGTTTAACCCAGTTGTTCCGAGTTTCCTTCCCTGTATGGCTAGCGCTAGGCTTTTCCAAGAGCTGTGAGTAAGCTCGTAATCCCGCTCCACACTGGGACTGTGAGATGCATTTCAGAATACCAGTCGTAATTACGTTTGTCATCCCACAACACTTGGCGTGCTGCTGCTGGTGGCCTACTTGTTGACAAGTAACAGAGTTTGTGACAGGCCACACAATATACCATAAAACACAGAGTATCAACGCTGGGCAACCAATCAAGCTGCCTTAACAGCACACAGATTATTATTTGAGGAATACGAAGTATTAGGGTCTGACCCGGAAAGGAAGGTGGGTTTGCTAGCTCACGCTGCTGTGACACCAGCTAGGTCTGCTATTAAGGGCTACAAGAGAGCTCCTGTCTTTCTCTCTTGTCCAGGTAGGTGGGGAAACACTGAGTAAAGGGATGAGGGACAGAAGTGGCTGGTCTAGCAGTGCAAAAACACATTGAGCAGTCAAGTTTGAAAGAGAACTTCCACACTGATTTATGCTTTGTAGCCACTGCTGTGTGTTTGCAAAAAAGATGGCCCAGGGAGGGAAATGTTTGGACTACAGTCACTGTAGCTGCAGTATGGGAACTAAGCGCTTGTTTTGTTAAATTATTACTAAAGCAGGGTAGGAATTAGCTGCAGTCGTTTAGCTGAGCTTCCATACAAGTAACGGCTCCGCACTGATAGCTTTCTGGGCAGCTAGCTGACTTGAGAGACAGCAAGACAGTCATTTTAATAACAACTTTCTTTCAAGGATTGTGTATTTTACAGTAACCATGCTAAGAACAGCTTCTTGCACCATGTGTCCTCTAAACAGAATGAATATGATGCTGGGCTTGGCGTTATGTCTAAGGCAACCTGCTTTGATTCCTTTAGTGCCATTTTTGGAATCCCCTCTGTTCTCACAGTGTTTTGTAGGGTAACCCAATACTAATTACAGTGTAATCAGTAGCCGTTTTATAAGATCACAGAACATTAGGGGTTAAAAGGGACCTCAACAGATCATCCAGTCCAATCCCCCTGCCAGAGCAGGATCACCTAGACCATATGACTTTCTTTTTACACAGTAAGTAATCAAGATGATGCTTTAACCTGGAAATTGACAAAAAACCCAACCGCCAAAAAAAATGGTGGAAGGCATGTGAATTCTAAGTTTGCGGACACGGAGACTGAATGATTCATTCTGTCAAAGTCTCTGGAAGGAAATGGACAATTACCACTAAGAACTGATGTCTGCTAGAGCCTTGGTTATGATGTATTAGGGTCTCTTTCGTTATAGTCTTTTGGGAAGTAGTGGACTTCTACAGACACAACAGTGTTAGAGGCAGATGGAAAACCCAAATGGAACCCTGCTCCTTGTGGGCGTGTAGCTGATCCTACAAAGATTGCCTGGTGATGTGGGAATGGCTTGTTCCAGCCAGTATATATGAGCCTAAGTTCTGACAGCTACTAAAAGAATCAGAACTGTGTCCAAGAAGACCTTTTGATGACTCCTTCTAGACTCAGTCATAAACTTTCACACGATAGTAGGTGTTTTTATTCTTCACAGTTCAGTAGCAGTATACAAATAGAATTGGTACCTTATGTTGGTAGCTGTTTAGCTTGAGACTTGTGATTCAAAGCAAGCCCAGATAAATAATCGTCAGTGGTATTTTCTGCCTGGCAGGGTTTTAGTTTTAGATTCACGTAGAGGTGACCAAGAAAGAGGACATTTGTACCAGAGGAAATTTGAGGAGTTCAACGTCTTTGTTCCAAATTTGACAGAAAAAATGGTGCAATGAAACAACTTTTTTTTTCCTGTGCTTAACTGCAAAGGATTAGAGTTCTTGTCGAGCAGACCCTTATGAAACGTCAATTTTTATAAAAACTCTGCATGTTAAATTCTTCAAAAACTCAAATCCTTCATTTAAAATATCCCTTTCTTGTGCCGAAATGAAGCAAGCTGACATATCCTCACGGAATTTCTGCTACAGTTTTCAATTAAGTTAAAGCAGGATCTCCTAGGAGGCAAAACAAGTCTGACTCATGGGTACTTGCAGGCTGGCCAGAATGTTAGTGTGTTACAAAATTTTCAAAATATATTATTTTATATTTTTAAAAGTAATTTTTATGCCAGAATGAACCTGACTTCTTAGCTATTTGGCAGCTGGTGTGGAAAACAGTCTGGTTGTGTTGCAATTACATTCACTCAATGTTATTAATACGTGCTAGCTTTGAATAGAAGAATGCTTCCCCCCCCCCTTTTTTTTTTTTTTTTCAAAGGAAGAGTCCTAAAAACCTTTGTTGGAACATTAGCACTGTGAGGCGGCAGGTGTGTGCTGGCCATGACCTTGACACCACACACTTTTTGGCCTAAAGTCTGCATGTTAAAATATTGCTCTTAGACTTTTGGGCTTGTTGAGAGTGAGAGTCTCATCTCACAAATAGCACTGGATGCCCTGTTGTGCTACTGTAAGGGTGTTCATCTAACCCTGAGCTGCTCTGCAGAGTGGAACTGTCCATGTCCTTGCTGTTTCACTGGGCTATCATTTCTTAATCGAGAAAAACGGGAAACCCATGAGAAGGAACACAATAAAAACCTGTAACAAGGACAGATGGAGAGGTGGGTGATGCTGAGAAATAATTATTGTAACTACACGTTTGCATTTACATTGAAGCTTTGCAAAAACAGAGCAGCTAATGCTGTTTTCTTCCTATTACTTGATCTCGGGCTATAGGATTACTTTGTTACTTAAAAGGTCAAATTTTAGACCTTGTGCTTCATCAGCCGATTAAGGGATTTGCTAGTAAATAGAAATCACACTTTCAAAGAAGTGCTATCAATTTATAAATTATTTCTTAAGCAGGCAACCGGTTACTTTAGGAACAGAAATCAGATCAGCAATACTGTAATCTCAGTAATTAGGGTTTAGATTTTCTGGCCTGACTCTTGAAAGCTTGTGCTTCTGAAAACAGTGCCGATGGCCCCAACATACAAACAAAATAGCACTCTCTGAATAGGTCTTGGTAGGAGATTTAAAGGTTCTGTTTGCAAATCCTGTCATAAGAATATCTTTCTAGGTTCCCAAAAGTCATCGTTTGTTGAGGTTAGTAGAGGTGCTTCAACCAAGATAGGCAAGTATATATCGAAGAACGTGTGATACAACTAAAATCATGTTTCAGAGATCTCCCATGAGAGGCCACTTGGAAGTTGGTTGTTACTTCTACCGATGTTTCCCCACTTTGTTCTCTCTGTCTTCTTTGCAACTGTTTCACAGGCTGCTTTTGCTGGTAGACAGGTTCAACAATCAGATACTCAGATGAGCCAGACTCGTTCATGATTCCAAAGATCTGGGGGGCTTTCCATAGTACAGAACATTTGGGTTTGTTTTTTTTTCACCCAGAGAGCTCTCCCATGCTACTAGGGTTTGTTCCTTTATTTTATGCATCCTGAAGGGAATTTACCTTTTTCCTGATAATACATATAATTTTGTTAGGAAGGACTGATTTGGTGTCCTGTTATGATGTTCTAGAAGTTCTTAGTTGCGTTCTTGCTTTGAATTCAATAAAGAAGCAATCTGAGTCTGGGCGAGCTGTGTCCTGTTGGAGTGCCTTAACTGCCACAATAGGTGCAAATTAGATGTTCTGACGTTAGATCTGGCTGAAAGTTTGTCTGGTCAAGACAGAAATTGCTGATGAAAGCTTGATGCATTTCTGCAAGCAATTGTTCAATGCATGGATATATTGAATTTAAGAATCAAAATCTATGAGAGATGTGAAAAAAGAGGAGGAAAAACTGTCAAAAGAATGACAATTCTGTGCAACTCTCCGTGTGAGTATTTAGGGCGTTTGCCCCAGCTAGGCATGCTGCTGTCTTTGCCATGACAACTCACTAATCCTTGCAGGAGATTGCACCCCACCTTATCTGTCACTTCCAGATTTGATGGTTAAGAGAACAGCCTGGCCTGGCTAGACTGCTGCATTTGCAGATCTGTTTTGCTTAAAAATATGAACCTCTCTGATGTGACTGAGTGATTCCTGTGAAGCTGTAGTGGCAATAGCAGGGAAGAAGGTAGCAGTTCCAGCTCTGAGGGCAACCTGGATTAGTACCTGGAAATAGCTACTACACTTGGTAGTAGTGTTTGATGTTCTAGTTAAATTGCTACTGACTTCTCGTGTGAGTGCCAGAAATTCTAGAGCGCTTTCCCAAAAGTAAATGAGAAAAGCTACAGACTACTGTTCTTGAGTCTTTCTTCTCCTTCAAGATTATAGGACAGACTCTCATCACTTGTGGCCTCTTGGTTAAAATAATTGGACACTGGCAGTTTTACTTTCCCTCTTGCTTGGACTACTGGGTGTTTTGCATGCTTGCATGGGTTATCTTCTGGAGGTTAGCACAGTGGATTATTCTGTTGACTGGTGCCCATACACCAGGGGTGGCCATACTTTTCTCATGTGTTGCCTGCCCAGTGATTTACAGATTAAGGCTTTGGTCTGCACCGGTGCCAGCACGACTGCTGTTCTCTCTCGCTGACACATTGCAGTGCTTTAAGTTTACCCTTTCAGTCTTATGATAGTCCTTATCCCAAACTTGCCTTTGCGCTGGGCTCTGCTCCTATCTCTGTCTCAAGTGACTCATCACAGTGACACAGCAAATAAAAGCAGGTGGCTGTGTCCTACCTGTCTTTGCAAAGGCACCACAGAAGGGACCGCTTCTGCTACAGCAAGGAGTACAAAACTGGGCCAGACATTGTCCTCAGGTTAGCAAGGCCATTTGTATGGAGCTGGGTTTAAAACAGGTGATCTTAAAGGAATGCATTCTGCATTTCCGTCAAAGGTTACACGGGTAGCTGAGCTTACACTTAAGATACAAAACCAATAAATTAAAACTCCCAAACAGTGGGACGTCTGGCATCTCTGTGGGTGTATCCTGGAGTTGTAAGAAAAACTGAAATGGGGGCGGGGGGGAAAGCATCTTACCACTTTTTCTCCTAGTTCTATTCAGTATTAATGATAGGTTTATCAGCTCAGAGTAAAGGGTGTATCTGGTCCAGTGTTCTCCTGTCAATACAACATTTATATTGAGCATTTTGGGCTTGTGAGCAATAAGATAGTGGCTAAGGAAGAATAGAAACAGTAGAAATGTACAAATTCCCTGTAATAGCTTTTCAGGTCCAAGTCATTTGAGCTAATTATGTTTGTGTGGTTGATGTGATTTGTCTGCTTAGCTACCTGCAACAGATATTTCTGTCAAGTGCTTGTCCAGTCTGCCTTGAGTCTGTGAAATGCTCTGCATTCACATGCTTTGGCCTGGAGTGGTCTGGATGATTGGGTAATGAGATGGATCATGAAGTGGCTGCAGAATAGAAGCCACAGATTAGTAGTCAATGGGTCAGAGTCTAGTTGGAGGCCTGTATCTGGTGGAGTCCCTCAAGGGTCAGTACTGGGACAGTACTAGTCAATATATTCATTGATGACTTGGATGAGGGATTAGAGAGCACTATCAGCAAGTTTGGTGATGACACAAAGCTGGGAGAAGTGGCTGACCACCCCAGCAGGCTGTGCTGCCATTCAGCGGGACCTGGACAGGCTGGAGAGCTGGGCAGGGAGAAATTTAATGAACT